>OW028586.1:2622500-2935000 GCA_932294295.1 Alitta virens
TCCATCATGGCAATCGTGATGAAGATATGACAAAAAATAATGAATCAAGTTACTACTTTGATTCATATGCCAATTTATCATATCTGACAAATATGAGGAATGTGCCATGCATCTCAAGAGTTGGCAGAAAATGCTTAAAGGTGTAGACATATTATGAACATGAATGATTCACTTGCATTTTATGACAATTAAGAATTTAAAGGAGACCAGTTGTGTGATAAAAATCATTGTTGTAGCACAGGCCTGCCGAACAATGTAGCACCGCATGGTAGTATAGAATAGAGAGAAGGTTACAGAGTGTATCAGATTGCTTATGATGCAGCGATGAATTGACAGCCGAACTGTCGCCAAAAACCGCCGATTTTTGGGCACGTTTTGCACTGAACACAACCCATAACATCTTTAATGTCTATATACAGTAAATTAATGTAATCATACCATGCATGATATCGCTATTTAAACGGAATTCCACGCTAAAAAGTGCCTTCTCATCTCAAGCGGCAGCAGCCAGCACACTGCTGTGTCGTGGGCCAATGAACGCACAGCATTAGGGGACGTGAACTTAACTGGACCAATCAAATCGCGCCAGGGTGATGACACATGCCACTTGACATGAGAAGGATTTTGCAACTTTGGTGCCTTCCTTTCCCTTACACATGTAACATGATGGTGGCAGCAAGCGCATGTGGTTGTAGCACATTTTTGATCGCTAGCCTGTGTCAGTGAATGAAACTGACCTCTTCAGTGTGAATGATATTGATATGGTTCACATAAGAATCTTCTGATAGACTGTTCAAATTACTATTTTGTTATATTGTCATTCTGAAGCTTAGACAGCTTGCATGACTAGCTGCCAGAAGCAGATGTAATGTTCAGATGATAACCCCATACTTAGGAACTTTCTCATACTTTGATATTACAGAGAGTATTGATTTATTATACAGTCATCATGTCCATCAGAACACTGTCCCACTTTCCCCACACACTGTTTTTTTGCAATCTACCACTGAAACCAAATGATCTTGAATGTGATGACTGGCAACTGGAACCGAAATACATCCCCCTAGCTCATGTATTAAAATTTTGTAATTAGAAAGTCTGACTAAGAACTGGCATTTAATCATAGCAGAAATACCATTATATGTAAGTCATGAGTGGGTGGGTGATTAGGGCTTCATGTCCTGTATTTCTGCACCTGATGGGCTAATTAGGACAGGCAGAGACCATGGCAATGAGACGAAGGATGAAACAGCCATCCAACTTAGGCTTGACCGGGAATCGAACCCGGGACCCAGTGGTTGGAAGCCCAGAGCGCTACCTCTGAGCTAGGCCCCCGCCCTATATGTAAGTCATAAATATAGCCACAGTACTCAAGGTCAAGGTTGAGGTTTGGTGCAGATACATGCAATCGCCCCATTCTTGTTTTTACAGTTGTCCCCAAAACAATTACAGAAAATGCCCCCACATTTTGCTAAAGGGAAGCAACTGAAGGTCAAGCATAAAACTGAATTATAGTGAGAACTTCTTTTTGCCATTTCTTGTGACATTTGTGGGCCGCAATAACACAAGTTGAAGACCCCCGGAAGCCACACAATAAAATGGCTTAAATGAGTGTTTGCATGATACTTTGGGGGCAACCCCCAAAGCATACTCTTTAATACTATTTGTAACTTTTTATATAATAGGTCTCACTATTGATTTATTCATTTTTTTTATTCTCTTAATGTTATGATAATGAAACTTGGAGTCCACACCTTGTTTCGTGTGCTTTGTTTTAATTGAATGACATTGAAGGTATCTCCCTTAACGACATCCTGCCCCCAAACCAAAATGTCCAAAAAGGCCAAGAAAAGCATAAATGCCAGATGTGAAAGTGTCCAACATTCCAAAGGTCCCTTGATTAACAACAGCTTCATGAAATTATTTATGAAGAAGAACTTTTAAAAGGTTGGCGCACATTGTGGCCTGGAGATACCAGAGGAGACATGTGTGGTTTCTCGATTTGGACAGATTATTATTGCATTGAGGAGCCAGAATATCTTGTCTCGGGTAAAAAAATTCAGGTGTATTGAGATTGAATTGTTTCATCGCTGCTGGGCTGAAGCTTAGCCACCTTATATGACCAGCTACCGGAGGCAGACTTAATTATGAGATAACTAACACGTTTACCTCATACGTGTGAAGTTTAGCTGTTGACAGGTCAGAAGCCCATAGGTTTAAACTTCACAAAGCCATGGTGAACTAGTCTTCATGTGCAGATGATCTTAAATTTTTAGAAGGGCAGTTTATATGGGTGGCTATCAAAGGCAGATCTGGAAATTTAGAGATAGGATAGGATATGATAGGATGAGACAGGGTAGGGTAGGATAGGATTGGATAGGATTGCATGGGATAAGGATATGACAGGATAGGACAGGATAGAATAGGCAGGATAGGATAAGATAGGACATACTAGAAAGTGGTGTTTTACAAAGTTTAGTCAGGTGGAAAACTCGCATTATTTTTGTGTATTTGCATTTAGAAGCCAAAATATCCAATTATCTGTATTAGGTTTCAAAGTTTCTTTAACTTCAAAATGAAATATTTTGTGCTTTTTAAAATCGAATTCAAAATTTCTCTAGTAGGATTCAATGTATTACTTAAAATGAATCTGTTTTGTAGGATTTCCTGCGAATGATTTGATTTAAAGTTTGCAGTCGTGTGTGGTAGTAATTCCTTTGTTCAGACAGCTGTCTGTAATGCTGTTATCTGGAAATGTATTTGAGCTGATTCATTGTGCATTTCAAGTGGTCTCTGTAAGAAATCATGAAACTATGGAAATAATGAGATTTCAACTCTCATAGACGAGAACATATTGTTTATTTTGACAGTAGCTCAGCAGCTGTATGACAATGCTTGATAAATACATTTCACAATGTTTTATAACATTTTACAATATTTGGTAATACTGACCACACCCACATTCACTCTGAAAAAAGATTTTGTTATTTTAAATATTTCTTATCAATAAGTTTATACAAATATTACAAATAAAGCAGCAACCAAAATGTTGGTTTACTATGTACCACTTATTAGTGAATTGAACCAAGAAAAATGGAGTTAAAGTTGAAGTGATCCTGCTTGAATTAACAAGGTTGATTAAATGCATGTATTTAATAAATACAAAGTTTGTTTTTAAAGGGGCAAATGGCTGTTTGGGACAGTGAGACATACATGACTGTAGTCTAGTTTGAGGAGCACTGAAAGTTTCTTGGTTACATGATCAATGACATTAATCATGGCATTTTATAGCTTAATGCTAATTTGTTTTTATTTCAACTGACAGTTGATTAGATTTCACTGACCATTTTTGGTGATCAATCCAAACATTCTAAGGAAAATAATTTCGGTTTAACATTTTTTCGAGCCATAATTTCTTGAAATTATAATTTTTAAGGTCATTATCGCTTTTTATGAGGACTTTTATAGTGATTGGAAAAAATCTTGGGAAGAACTGCTTTTAGCTCATAAATTTAAGAAATAAAATGGAATAATAGGTTTAAGCTTCATCTTTCTTTGATTGATGACCATAAAAAAATGTGCTGATTAAAGAAGTGTATTTGTAATATTAATTTGTAAAATAATATTTATATTTTGTTCATTTGCTCTTTAAATACCCTGTGAGAAATAAAAGCAATGAAAGGTAAGTAAGACCTGTTTGACCTATATCATTAGACAACTTCATGGACTTCATGGCATGTTATTTTGGATTATTTTCAAATAATCAAATCAGCTTTGTTCTCTGTCATAATGATGCATCGCTGAACATTAATCAGTTAGTACTTTTACAATTTCATATCTAATAGTGTACTTTATTATTCGTATAAATCAATTTATTCACTTTTATTAGGAACAATAGACATTTTGGCCCTGTGCAAGGTGTTTTCTTCCAAGGACTTTTCAATAAGTGGGCTATATGACCAACCCACACCAGCTAGCAATGTCGGCTTCACACACCTTGAAATATTGGTGGATATATAAATCAGTGTATAATTAATTTGTTCATAAATCAAAATATATTGGTTGGCTTTGGCCCTGTGAATTTGATTTTATGACCAGCCATGATAAAGGATTATCTTTATGGGTTCCTATTTTGCCCTTTTTTTAAAGTTGGGTAGAATGCATTTATAGCTGAGTGTGCGTTCAAAATAAGCTGAATGCATCATTTTATCATCAATGAAATCATCCTGAGTGAAATTATCTCTATCAAGTAAAAAATGAAAATGTTAAAGATATTCTCATGTAAATAACCTGTTGTCATGAAATTAAAAATAATGTAATGTTGTAAAATATTTGTGTATTTTTGTTTTCCTTATTTTTTTTTATTTTACAATTCAGATGTGCTTGTTTTTTTTAATGTCTACTTAGATGCAAACACTTCTTTAAAGTTGTTATATTCAGCAGATTGTACTTAGTGACATAATTCACAGCAGATGAGTGTCTTTTATGTTCTATTTAAATGAATGACATTGACTGAAGCGAACTTGTAAGATGGGCAGTTGTTGACATTTTGACCATATCCTCATTACTCCTTAGTGGATGCTACAGCATCTGCCTTAACGACATCCTGCTCCCAAACCAAGGTCCGAAAAGGCCAAGGAAGGCGTAAAGGCCAGATGTGAAAGTGTCCAAAATTCCAAAGGTCCCTCCCATGATTAACAACGTTTTATAAAATTATTTATGAAGAAGAACTTTTAAAAGATCATGGTGCACATTCTGGCCTTGAGATACCAAAGGAGACATGGGTGGTCTCAAGAGTGACAGAGATACTATCTTCTGTTGGATAAAAGATTATTGCTACTGGTCTCAAGCTTGGTCGCCTAATTTTACCAGCTACCAGAGGCAGATATAATGATGAGATAACAAGGCATGGCGTCCACACCATGTTACACATAATTATCTTAAGGATGGGTATAATATGTTTCATACATGCAAAGTTTGGTGGTGTTTCAGTCTGTGTTGGTTGTGCTTTTTATGATAGAAGCCCATAGAACTGTGTGCTGTCACCTTTTAGCCCATCGACCTAATAATGGACATTTTTTGCTAGTTTGCCCAGTTAAACAATATAATTGGTTAAACATTTAGCCGAAAGGCTGTGTATTGACTTAAGAAATCTTCTCTTAAATATACAAGAGAAATAGATACCTATTTTCTTAGTTTAGGCAATTTTTCTGAATTACCAGCTTGTTAGCATAAGAATTGCACATCACCATCTAATTATTCTGTAAATTTATTGTCAGACCTTTAATACCATATGCCAGCCTACGGGCTATAAGAGAAATGGATTAATTTAGTTTAGGTGAGTAAATAAGGAAAGAATGGCCATAATTAGGTCGCTGGGCTTGTAAGTGACAGCACACAGTAAAAGGCTCAAACTTCACATAGCTGCGGACTAGTCTACATGTTCAGATTGTCTTACACTTTTGTAAGTTTATTAATAATGGTGGTCATCAAGGGGAGCCATGGAACTTTAGAGATAGAAGAGGATAGAATAGGATAGGATAGGATAGGTTAGGATAGGATAAGATAGGATAGGATAGGATAGGATAGGACAGGACAGGATAGGACAGGATAGGACGAGATAGGTTAAGGAAAGACAGGATAAGATAGGACAGGATATTATCGGGTAGCATAGGATAAGGTTCGGATAACTTTGGGCTTATTGAATTACTGCAACTACAGCCTTTGGTATTTTACCACCCCTTAACAAAAACAAATTGGTGTTTTACGAAGTTCAGTCAGGTTTAAAACTAACCATATTTTGTGTATTTTGCATTTTTCGATCTAAGCCAAAAAATCCAATCATCTGTATTATGTTTCAAAGTTCCAAAAAATGTGTTTCAAAGTTCCAAAAAATGTGTTGATTAAATACCACTTATTGGTGAATCAAACCATCAAAAATGGAGTTAGGGTTAGGGTTAGTGATCCTGCTTGATTTGAAAATTTTGATTGGATGCATGTTTTTGATAAATACAAAGTTGGTTTTTAGAGGGGTAAACATCTGTTAAGAACAGTGAGACATCTGAATAACTGAAATCTGTTATAATGAAACATGACTGTAGTCAAGTTTGAGGAGCACAGAAAGTTTCTTGGTCACATGATCAATGACATCAATCATAGCATTTCATTGCTTGCTTTGAATTTGTTTTTATTTCAACTGATTTCAGTCATCATATTTGGTGATCAATCAAAAATTATTTTTTTTTAACATTTTTTCAAGCCATAATTTCTTCAAATTATAACTTCAAAGTCATTATCGCTTTTTTTGAGGACTTTTATTATGATTGGTACAAGTTAAAGTTTTGGATTTTGGCTCATAAATTTAAGAAATAAAATTGAATCATAGGCTTAAATGTCATCTCACTTTGATCAATGACCTTGAAAAAATGTGCTGATTAAAAAAGTGTATTTGTTATGCTAATTTGTGAAATAATATTTTAATTTTCTTTACTTGCTCTAAAAGTACCCTATGAGAACTAATAGCAACAAGATGTATATCACCAGACAATTTATGGCATGATATTTCGGATATTTGTCAAATAATCAAATTAGCATAGTTCTCTGTCAAAATAATGCATTGCTGAACATTAATCAGTTAGTAATTTTAAAATTTCATAACTTTGCAATCTAATAGTGTGCTTTATAATTTGTGTACATAAATTTATTCACTTTTATTAGGAATAATAGACATTTTGCCTCCGTGTAATGTGTTTTCTTCCAAGGACTTTTAGATCATTTGTGCTATATGACCAAACCACACCAGCTAACAATGTCGGCTTCACACACCTTGAAATATTGGTGGATATATACATCAGTGTAAAATTAATTTGTTCATAAATCAAAATATATTGGCTGGCTTTGGCCCTGTGAATTTGATTTCGTGACCAGCCATGATAAAGGGTTACCTTTATGGGTTCCAATTTTTGCCCTTTTTTTAAAGTTGGGTAGAATGCATTTAATCTGAGTGTGCATTCTGAATGCATCATTTTATCATCAATGAAATCATCCTGAGTGAAATTATCTCTTTCAAGGAAAAAATCAAAATGTTAAAGATATTCTCACTGTTTTCATGAAATTAAAAATAATGTTGTAAAATATTTGTGTATCTTTTTTTTCCGTAATTCTTTTTTTTACAAATACTCGTTTTTTTTTTAAATGTCTACTTAGATGCAAACACTTTTTTAAAGTTGTTATATTCAGCAGATCGTACTTAGAACATAAACGAGACTCATCTGCTGTGAATTAAAGACATCAACAAACTAAGACATTATTTCTTATTAGTATCTCCATTTTCGTTGCAGTATTTTTATTGGCATCTCCCTTTTCCTCGCAATAATGTTCCTTTGCACAGCATGCAGAGGGAATAATTTACGATTAAAGCCCAAGACAAAGCTCTTTCTTCTGAGTTTGATCTTCTTTGTTGTCAAAAACATTCATGAACAAGTGCAAACAGCCAAAAAACAGGGTACTATGTAACACTGATGTCTGTTACTTTCTAACCCAAGAGATATTGGCGTTCAGCAAGCAATGAACTATGAAGCTCAATTAAGTGATGCAATAGCCTAGCACGTATCCGTGTATCATTTCCTTTTGAATGTTTTAATGGATTGAAGAAAACTCCAGACTGACTCCAAAATGTCGAAAAGCTGAAACCAAAATACATGTATATGTACAATAAAGAATTGATATCCAAGAAGAAATTCAAGGTCTAGCCAGGAAGAATAGAAAAACAATTTGTGAGACGAAATTGCTTGATGATGCTAAATTAGTTTCATTGTGAACTGAAAGCATACAGTGCCGAGGTGCAGGAAGAATTTTGTCACACAGCTGCCCTCTTCCTAGTAAGATTGTTCTGATTTCATGAATGAAAGAAACCATATTTGCAAGCTAGCCATCCAGGATGCTTACCTAGTCAACAGCCCCATGTGAAATGAATGAGAAGCTTCTAATGACCTGTGGAAAGGATAATACTCAGAATGAGATTTCATCAGTTGTATGATTAACTCTCTGCAAGACTTAGATTACAAGTACAGTATGTCCTGGACCTCCTCATGCCAAGGGTGGTAACACTGTGGCTGATGACACCAAACCCCTCCAGTTATGCATGTCTAGTGTCTATCTGTCTTATACGTAGTACATATGTGATTGACCTTATCAATTATAGTTAAACATGTTGCAATTATTATACCCCTGGTTCAAAAAGAAGAAGTATTTGCAAAATGAGCAAATTGTGATACTTTAGCACTAATAAATCACAGTTCTTTCTGAGACACAATTTGTCACTCTGTCATTTCTATGCCAATAATTGCCCATATTTAATCCTGGATAAGAAACCGGAGAAAGGCAATATTCATAAAATACAACAGTGGGGTTTAAAAACATATGCTAAATCAAGAAGTTCATGCGGCCCATATTCAGACCAATTTTAGCACTGGCATAAAAATATGAAGGAACAGGCCTAATGCCATTGCTACATTTAGTGTTAAAAGTAATTAGCCTAATGTGCTACCTTACCAACTGCAGAAATTTATTAGATATTGTTTAAAACACAATCAGTTTTGTTTTGCTGTTGTAGATATGATGGGAAATTCAAACATTTGGAGCTAGCTAGGATCAAGTTGCAACATTGCAAGTGAATAATAATCTTCTGTCTACCTTGTCTGACTTCTCTTGATAGATATGAACCTCATGTTAAATACTCCTTGGGGAATTAAGAGTCTAGATTGGCCTGCCAATGGTTTCATTGAGAATAAGATCGAGACAAATTTTAAAATTTTTGTCAATTCAGTTCAGACCAACCTGACCAATTACCAAAGCTTTACAAAGCAACTTGTTCTCCTGAACTGCTTTCCTCATTGCATGACGCACGAGTTTGTATGCTAGATTTCACAAATGAGGCTCAAAATATAAAGTATAAGGACAGAGGAAATTTCCACCTCACTTGAGACAGAACACATTTTGCTTTTATGCATGTTGTAGGAACCACTGTTGTAATATCTCTAACTTTCTTTTGTTCTGGGTGACAATACCATGCTTTAAATTCGGCTTTCTCTCCTTGTCTTTCACCATACTTAAGTGTGGTGCATGCATCTGGGAATACAATGTACGTGTGATTTTTTCAAGTGTTGCATGCTTAATTGCCTCTGCTGGATTTAATGGGGTATTAATGCTGTTATGGCCCCCGTGGTTGATGCACAATTTTAAGGTGGAGGTGGTGGATTAGGGCTTTGCGTCCTGTATTTCTGCCCCTGATGGGCTAATTAAGACGGGCAGGAACCATGGCAATGAGACGATGGATGAAACAGCCATCCAACATAGGCTCGACCGGGAATTGAACCCGGGACCCAATGGTTGGAAGCCCAGCGCTACCACTGAGCTAGGCCCCCACCCCTGCACAATTTAAAGGCAATTGACTGGAAAAATAGTGGTATAGTAGTATATGGCCCCATCCAATGAAGATATACCAAAAACTTTAATGAGGTTGATTTGGTTTTTAGTCATCAGACAGACTGTAGTAACTCTAAGGACAGTTAAACAATTTTCAACTTAGGGAGCGAAATGTATGCATTAAATCCAGCTTTTACTCCTTTTCTTTCGAACACACTGAAGTGTGGCCTATGCATCATAGAATACAATGTACATGTGATTTAACATTTCCATTGTTGCATGCTACATTGTCTCTTCTAGATTTAATGGGGCATTCATGGAATTGAACTGAACCACAGCTGGACATAATTTAAATAGGATTATGAATTTGTGTCGCCTTGGACTCAATGTCTTTGAGTATTCAAGTAAATGGCTCCACTCATGAATGGAGTAAGTTTGTAGCATTGTGTAGAAAAAAAAAGCTGATATATATTTCTATATTTCTAAGCAATGCTTCTGAATCACCTGCTTGTCGGAACAAGAATTGCATAAACTCAGCACATGACCATCTAATTATTCTGTAATTTCATTGTTAGACCTTTAATACCATATGCCAGCCAACAGGCTATAAGAGAAATTCATTAATTTAGTTTAGGTGAGTAAATAAGGAAAAAATGTCCATAATTAGGTCGCTGGGCTAAAAGGCTTGAACTTCACAAAGCCACGGACTAGTCTACATGTTCAGATTGTCTTACACTTTTGTAAGTTTGTTAATAATGGTGGTCATCAAGGGGAGCCATGGAACTTTAGAGATAGAAGAGGATAGAATAGGATAGGATAGGATAGGTTAGGATAGAATAAGATAGGATAGGATAGGTTAGGACAAGATAGGACAGGATAGGACAGGATAGGATGAGATAGGATAAGGAAAGACAGGATAAGATAGGACAGGATATTATCGGGTAGCGTAGGATAGGGTGCGGATAACTTTGGGCTTCTTGATTTACTGCAACTACAGCCTTTGGTATTTTACCACCCTTTTACTAAAACAAATTGGTGTTTTACGAAGTTCTGGCAGGTCGAAAACGAAAGATTTGTTTTGTGTATTTGCATTTTGCGATCAAAGCCAAAGGATCCAATCATCTGTATTATGTTTCAAAGTTCTTTAACTTCGAAATGAAACATTTTGTGCTTTTTAATCAAAATGGAAATTGTGTTTCAACGGATTTTTAAAATCAAATTCAATGTTAGGATTTAGTTGTATTCCCTAAAATTTATCTATTTTGCATGATTTCCTTCGAATGATCCAATTTAAAGTTTGCGGTCGTGTTTGTGGTAGTAATTCCTTTCTTCAGACAGCTGTCTGTAATGCTGTTATCTGGAAATGTATTTGAACTGGTTCATTGTGTATTTCAAGTGGCCTCCCTATGAATTCGTGAAACCAGTGTAATTATGAGATTTAAACTCCCATTGATGAGAATATATTGTTTATTGCTGCATGACAATGCATAGTACATACATTTCACAATGTTCAATAACATTTTTCAATATTTGGTAATACTGATCACACCCACTTTCAGTCTGAAAACAGATTTTGTTGTCTTAAACAAATTTTCATCAATATGCGATTTTTTAGTTAAGCAGCAACCATGTTAAAAATTTTGCTTGATTTGAAAATGTTTATTGGATGCATGTATTTGATACAAAGTTAGTTTTTTAAGGAAAGAATCATGAAAATGATCATATAATTATTTATAGCATTGTTTGCTCTGGTGAAGGAGGGGGGCAATTTTCATGCATGTACAGTCAAAATTGTTATAATAAACTTGTTCATTATAGTTAATCACGGAAGAAAAGGCTAGATAGGCTCATCCTGAGTGAATTTATCTCTTTCAAGAAGAGAATGAAAATGTTGAAAGAGTTGTCATGTAAATGAAATGTGATGAAAATAAAATTGATGTTGTGAAATATTTGCTCTTTATTCTGAGTTTGATCCTCTTTGTTTTCAAAAACATTTGTAAAAAAGTGAAACAACCAAAAAATATGGTGCAGCATTGGCGGCTCACAATATGAACAAGAACCGACAGCGGCATGCGGTCAGGAAGGGTTTCTCTGGCTAGTGGTAAGCTAGTCATTAAGGAAATGACTACTTATCCAGACAATAGCCTAGTGTGAAATGAACGAGGAGCATCTAATGACATGTGCAAAAGTAAATATGATGAGGTTTTATCAGTCCTCTGAATAACTCCAAGCTTTGGATTTACATGTAAAATGTGCAGCCAACATTTCATAAATTTACGAAAAAATAACTAATGGTAAAAATTAATGTGCGTGTTTTAGTAACTGTCATATTCTTTATTTGTTGAGAAAAGTGCATTATATAACAACCAAAAGCCTTTCAAATTCGAGGCCTCTCCTGGTAAAGGTGGTATAACTGCGGGTGAAGACCGGAAACCCCAAGTGGCCCACACAAGCTCTGCACAATGCAAACTCTAGTTATGCCTGTCTAGTTATCCCATACCTCACACAGATGTGAATGACCTCCCCGGTCAATACGTTATTAAACATTACATGTAAATTAATATGATAATATGACTAAATAATTACTGTGTAACATGTTAATCTCTATGTCTGAAAATCAGATTGCAAAATGAACAAAAAGCACAGTGATACTTCAACATTAATCACTCATGCTTCTTCCTTTACACCATTTGTCACTATTGTTTTTATACCCATATTTGCTCATATTTAATCCTAGATAAAAAACCAGACAAAAGCAATATTCATAAAATACACTAATGTGTCTGAAAACACAGGCTAAATCTAAAGTTTATGAGGTTTAAGGACCACCATATTTTAAGCTCAATTTCAGCATTGGCAAAAATGTGTTAAAACATAACAAGCCTAATGCCATGGCTACAGTAAGTGCTAAAAGTAATTAGTCCAATGTGTCAGGTCATCTGACAGTGTAAAGAAATAAGCGAATATGGAGTATTTCATAAATATTTGTCAGTTTTGACTTCAGTTATATTATTAATAGGCCTATATATCATCCAAATAAAGAAAGCTATTAGATCTGGTTTAGAGCACAATCTGTTTTGTTTTTCCGCAGTTGTATGTATGACAGAATTTACAAACATTTGGAGCCAGCTACGGTTAAGTTGCAACATTGGAAGTGAATAATCATCTTCATTTTAGTTTTTCTGCCTTCACTAGACAATAAAATGGATCCAATCCTGAAATGAGCTATGGTGTGTAACGAGATAAAAACTGTAAATAAAAAAGAACATGTTATTTAAACAGCAGTAGATTAATACATCAAGTAAAGCCAGATAAGAAGATGAATAGCGACAGAATTTGAGATTGTTATCACTACTGAACAAGATAGAGAATAAATAAACACACACAATTCCCGATAAAGTAGTATCATTGCACTTGATAGTAATTTCTCATTTCTGAGTCTCGTAGTCATATTAAGAACTCTATTATACTCTTTTTGCCCTTGGTTGCCTTTGAAGTAACAGCCCAAGGTCATCAACAATATGAGTTCTCAACATTACAAGAGTAAGCTTATCCCAGAGGCACATATATTACATCTTATTGTTTTCCCCAATGCATGAATACCATCCTTTATTAATAAGTTATCTTCAAAGAAACACTGTATATGAAAAGAGCAATTTGATTGGCTGTAATCCCTGAGGCCCTGTGATTCATGTGGCCTGGTGGGTTCATGCTAAGGCAAATGAATAACTACAAATATTTGATATGGCATAGATTCCTTTCTGCAACTTCATCATCTGTCCTTCCATCCATCCATCTTTTTTGGCATTTGGCTACATAGGTCGTCAGTATACAATAGGGATACTATGTATCAGTGTGCATGAAGTTTAAAAAAAAAATTGGGCCAGCGTCATATCTTTATTGGCCGCCATCAGTACAACATCTTTTTGACGTCGGTGACATCGCGCCGATGTCGATACGATTGGAATGCTATCTTGTATAAGGCAAATAATGAGCAAAAAATTAAAATCTGTGTGTACAAAAAGTGAACCATGATTATGAGTGCAAGTGGATATTAAAACTAAAAATTAAATATATTGAACACCCTTTTTCCTGGAGATATTAAGAAAAATTTTATAAATCCATGAGGCAAAGTAAGGTATAAAATTACAAATTGTCTCTATGATTCATTAAATTTATTCAAATAAAACTAGAAGCACCATAGTGAGAGTTGTGCAAGATATATCCTTTGGTGGTATTTTGCTTTCAGTGAAAGCCTGTTTGTTTGTAATTAATTGCAGCTATAATGAAATATTTGGAAATTGAAACATAAAGAAGATTGTTATGAGGGTGAAAATGAGTCAAATTTCACAGATGATGAAACATGTTAAAAGTTCTTTCTTACTATAAGCCTGGAAGATAGGTTGACTTCACATCAATCTTCTTATATTGGCAAAAGAATAGAATTATATGTCATGCTAAAAGAGCTTTAAATATTTATTAATGATAAAAGTCAACTTCAAGATTGCCACATAGAAAGATCAGACATTTGCTGTAGAAACAAACTAATAACAGTAAAGGATCTTTTTGCTAAAGAACAGGAAAAGTAGCTACAGTAATTAATTTAAGCCTCGTGGCTCTGGCATCTGATTAAATTTCTAGCAGCTGATATATGAAACCTGCTTTGTTCCTATAGCATCACCTACAAATTTCACAACCTTTCCTTAAACATCTCAAATGAATAGGACAAAATACTTTCCCAACAAATGGAACTGGAACTAGAACTATGGCAAGTAAAAGATCCCACTCATGAAGTATATTGTGTATTAAGTAGGATACTCAGCTCATCATTACGTCTTCCTCTGACTTTTTCCATATTAATTTGGTGATTGAGGTTCATATCAGCAGCACTGAAACTTTACACAGGATAAAATAAATAGAGTAGATATATATAAAATGAATAAGTAGACAAATAAATAAATGAAAATTGTTTAAAGTGGAACGCAATCAAAGCAGTAGAGCGGTTTATAGTTTGTTTGACTAAATCAATTAATGTTTGCTGTTTCTGATCAGCAACAGTGCTTCAGGTGGCCCAGAACAAGTGCAAAAGAAAGAATCTTTGGGCTTTTATGTTGAATACAAGGTAAACTGTGACATCACACTCCACTCCTACTG
This sequence comes from Alitta virens, assembly GCA_932294295.1. Lineage (NCBI taxonomy): Eukaryota > Metazoa > Annelida > Polychaeta > Phyllodocida > Nereididae > Alitta > Alitta virens. The sequence continues at coordinate 2,637,081 of OW028586.1, forward strand.
GGTCTGCTTGGTGTGAGCATGATGTCACACCTTCTGCTGAGCATCACAGTTTACAGAATTGACCAATCAGTGGCTGAAGATCCCTCATGATGTCACAGATGCGCAAAAAATCTAAAAGAATATTCTACATACGTATTGCAATGATAATAATATACTAGTGGTGTCTGAGGGATAAGCTATGAGGCTTAACTACTTCAAACTTTAAGAAAAAGATTCGTGATTAATATTAGAAATAGTCAACATATGTTGCTGTAACTGAACATGTTTGAGACTCCATTGGCTCAAAAAATCATCCAATACTAGACCATGCTATGTGGCATATAAGCAAGCTGGCTAGCTAGCCACCTAGTAAGTATATATGGCCAATTGTGCCACGTTCGTTTTCCATGCGTTTGGATAAACGCATGGTTTTTGCCTCATTATAATTAGCTTAAAACCATGCGTGTTCCATGCGTTTATCCTTCTCATGGAAAACGCACGTGGCACATTTGACCATGTACATAAAGAAACACAGTTGCATAGTAGTGGCATGTTTATCAACTAAAGAATGTGATGCTAAGAAATTGGGAAATCTAATGATCAGATTTAAAAGGGCCAATTGCCATCATGTATTAAATGTATATCCTGTATTTCTCCCAGGCAGGGACCATTGGCATGAGATGATGGGTGAAACAGCCACCCAACTTAGGGAATCGAACCCGAGACCAAGTGGTTGGAAGCCCAGCATATTTCCGCTGAGCTAGGCCCCTACCCCTTTTTTCCATTGCCATCAATCTCACGGAATTCTCTACAACTTCTTGTGGTTAAATATTTAAATGCAAATTCGATAAACAAAGCTGTATTCTCTAAATAGATAAAGCTGTTATATCTAAGTTGCTTATTACAAATGTTCGGGCCTTCCTAAGACGCCGTGTCATTTTCAGTTACTTATCATCAAACATAAAATCTCATTTTATTCTATTGCTCAGATAAGTTAATTTGGGTGCTGAGATCCTATCTGTCAGGTGATATTAATTGACAAAAAAATGCTACTACTACTACTACTACTACTACTTCTACTACTACTACTTCTACTACTACTACTACTAATACTAATACTAATACTACTAATACTACTAATACTACTATTACTAAAACTACTAATACTACTACTACTACTAATACTACTACTACTAATACTACTACTACTACTAATACTACTACTACTAATACTACTACTACTACTAATACTACTACTACTAATACTACTACTACTAATACTACTACTACTAATACTACTACTACTAATACTACTACTACTAATACTACTACTACTAATACTACTACTACTAATACTACCATAATATTGTAGTTTTATTTTGAACAGACTTGGCCGTACATCATATTTAGGAGTCGTTGGCACTAATGCAAATATCTTTATAATCATTTCACAAAGGAGTGCACAGCGACATGAATACCACATTATATCTACATAGACAATTGACCATGCAACAATGAAAGTATTCAAGTGCGCAAAGTACTCCTTGATATATTGAGTTAATGGACCATTCTTTGTGTAGAAAAACAAAAAAGTTGAGAGATGTAAAACTCACTACATCGCAAAACAATGGTACATCTCAAGCTCGGAGGACAAAACATGCCTCAGCAAGTGATGCGGATGATTCTTTTGTTCAGATTGTTTGTCAAGTGCATTCATGTGCATTGTGGAAAAAGAAGGAAAAATAAAGAGCGTATTATCCAACATACAAACTTGTCGAGAACTCTTTGCAATGTGACATACATAGTTCCAGGCACTTCTTGTCTTTTCTCTGGTGGGTTTTGAATAAGTTCATGATATAAAATGACAAATTTGCATAGCGCCGGTTTCAGAAGTAGACACAGCTAACTGGCGCTGTATTAAAGCACACCAATTGTTCATCTAGGAAGTTTGGAATAAGCTTAATTACTTAAAATTTCCTGTTAAAGCCACCTTTGGCAAGGATTAAATCTTTAAATATCCTCTGGTAGTTATTAGAGAAGCAAAATGCAATTAATGAGAAGGCAATTGAGGTTAAATTAGCTAATCATTATATTTGCTTCTGAAATTTGTTTTCTGATGGGACAAAGTTAAGTTTTATCATCATATTACTTTATACCCGTAAAATATGAAAATATTGATAGCAGAAACTTTCGAAGACCAAAATACCCAGTTGACTAATATAATGTTTATTAATCTTATTTAAATTACTTTTTTCATCTGAAATGAAAATGTTTTGAAATAAAGTGTGCCATCAGGTACAAATTACATAAAATATGTTATGGGCCAATGCATAATAGTACAAAGTTAACATGGTATTTTGATTATATAACTATAAAAATTTTTTTTATAGACCTAGCAATTTGGAAATTTGTCTTGAAGCGTTGTAAACTTACTTCCTTGAGATGCAGTCACAGGAATATGTAATTTTGGCAGCTCATGCCAGCAGTGGTGCCAAAAGAATCTGTAGGGTCACATAGAAAGCGTTTGATTCCCCCAGTAGTTAATTTATTATGCATATCCACTTTCCAGCAAATTTCAACACGTTGGTCAATGATCACTGGGGAACAGGCTGGTTGAACACATGCATGGATGTTGTCAGATCAGTGATTATGTGACGTGTGAATATTTATTTTTGCCAAAGTCTTGAGCTACGGCTAGTGTTGAAAACACTCACTTGACAAAATTAGCTGTGGTCATTTACATAGATGCATTATGCAGTACTACTGAAAGGTGTTTATGGATGCCTTCACAGCACATTTTATAATTATTTATGACCCCCCGCCCCTGGCAAATCTATGGTATGTGTAAAAACTGTAAGTTTCTTGTAGGAATGAATGAATTTTACTGACATGTTGAGGTACAAAAAGATCTATATTTTGGTTATGTAGCTAAATAATGAAAATATGGCAAATTATTATGATCATTTTACATGTATTTGTACAGAATTGGATTTTACGTTTCTGAAACTTGATTTCCCTCGACATTAAAGTATATCAAATCAAATCAACAATGGGTCGCTTAGTGCTGCTGTTGGGCCAACAACGGGCCGAGCCTATACGTATATCTCACAATATGTATATCTAATATCATCTTGGAATACTTTTTGGGATTGTTGTTCTTTTAAGTAGACTGTATTTCATTTTAAATCATGTGAGTTATATCTACACCTTTCACGATTGAGGCACTTGCAAGTGATTGATATTTAAGCAAATAGGCATGCAGTATGTTATATATCATAATTTACTATCTGCTTCTGCTTTTTTCAGCATGTGATGCCATATTTAGCTAATGTGAAGTCTTAGCCTTCTTTCTCAAATTTCCTGGACTGATATTTGTGTAGAACTACTGCAGACTGTTTGTATTCCACAAACAGCCCACAACCTTTCAATTTTTCTTGGCCTTTTATTCCTTGAACATTTGGTAAAAACTTGCTCGGTAGTTTTGGAAACATTTTAAAGGGAAACCCAGAATGTTGACAACAAACAATAACTGAATTGGTGTCATAAATGACATGCGTATGCTACAACATCACTCACATCAGTGGTATTCTATGCTGAGGCAATTGATAGAGTGCACACTTCTCGATTTGCATTCTGTACTGCTTCCCAAGGGGCACATAAAAAGATACTGCATAAAAGGCAAAAGAAAGTAAATGTTGCTATGAGTGAAATTAGGCTGAAGTTTCTTAATGTGCTGTAGTACCAGAGAAAAGCAGTATATTCCAAAAGAACTGCACTGGCACACATTATACAACTGGGTGTTATATTGTTTCATGCGAAAATTTAATTTAACACAAATAAAAAATTGCATTCCCATTCTTGCTTTTTTCATTTTCATGTCTTTCTCAATTATCATATTTTTTGATATCTTTTTAAAGCAATATCTGTTTAATCACCCATCTAATAAACGTGCTGCAATGGGTCACTTTTTCTTTATCCTTTTACCAGACAGGTTTTAACTGATGGCTTACAATTGCACAAAAGTAGAGCTTTTAAATTTCATCAATTAGTAACTCAATCAGTGTCGCGGCACTTTTTGCGCGAGTATTTTATGATTGAGCAGCAGGCACCAAAGTATGTTAACAAATCCAATTTGAGCATAAATTTTGAATCAAAAAAACTGACATCAGCAGACTGAGTATCATTCACTCCAAATATCAACGCAAAATGTATATTATAAAGTAAATTGGGGTAACTTTGGCTGCCTTGGGGTAACTTTGGCTGCCTTGGGGTAACTTTGGCTGCCTTGGGGTAACTTTGGCTGCCTATGAAGCAAGGGAGTTTGTCGAATCTCACTCTGAATTGACTAAATACAGGTAACTTATTTTTGCATGAATAAGTTCTGTAACCTATTAGTTTCTTGACATAAAACATCTGGACCATTAATTTGCTGTATGTTTAAGTTTAGGAAACTTGGTAATGATTATGAGTTTCAAGAAATGGATAGTGTATGTATATCTTCCCATATAAGGTTCATTTAGGTGGCATAAAATACATTGTTTGTTTTGGTAGAGCCTATCATACTTGCAAAAGCAAAGCTAATGCTTGCAAAAGCGGCCATATAAAATGTCAACTACCATCTGTAGAATGTCTAGAAAGCAAAAACAAGAGGATTAATATCTGACCACAATTCTAAGTAATTCTACATTTAAAAGTAATCTATGAAACTATAAATATCCAATATACCAAAGAACTGTTATGACTTTCAAAGTGATACAAGCCATGGGTGACATGTTGAGAAAATTAAAATGTTACACAAATAATGGATGGTAAGGAGTCTAATATAGCTTTTGTGAATCCAATAAAATTCTACCAATAGTACTAATATATCAAGATATATGGGTTAGATTGAACCTGGTAAATAGGTTTTCTGGCCATGCCTGTGATAGGTTAGCTTCACAGGTTTCTGGTTGGTTTATCACTTATGGAGACTAGCGTCAGCACTAATAATGTCATTAACATTGAGGAAAGGAGATCTTATTTATCACTGACCAAGTAATTATACCATACAGTATGTTTTTTATATTATACCACACAGTATATTTTTTTCCACAATGCACATGATCGCTTAGTAACTAACTTGGAGATAGTGCCTTCTCATTAATTGCATCTTGCTTCTCTTATAACTACGAGAGGATATTTTAAGATTTAATCCTTGCCAAAGGTGGCTTTAAATATCATTTATCAATATAAATTTAGTTAATCAATAATTCTCGCATCTGTTTCCTGGCGCTGCTGGTCATCCAACTACCAATCATAGTCCACTTCATTTTAATCCCTTTCATCCTCATAAAACCGAGCTGCTTAGCCCTCCTCGGCATTCGTCTTCAGCCTTTCATTTTGATCGGATCACGCACTAGCACCAGCACAATGCACTGTCGCATTTGGAGAGCACCTGGACCCGCATAGTTTGACAGCTTGGCTGTTAGTCCTGACTGAGCCATCCTGCCCTTTCAACTGAGCTGCCTGAGCCTCTACGTTGGTCACACCTTGAAGGAAGTAGATACGCAGTTCTAGCGTCGTCACGGCAATAGTGAGTGCTTCAGAAATTCTTCAGAGATGTCCAAAACACGCTCACGTAAGAAGGCACGTAGTTGCTCAGCTTGTGGGAGAGCCGTCCGGGGGCATGACGGGCCGATTGGTCCTGGTAAATGTCAACAGGCTCCTTCGACGAGTAGGGCCGACGCAATATTGGAAGAGTCAGAGTCAGTCCAGGATGAAATGGAGAAGCTCTCCCTAAATGCCACCAGTGGCGAAAATAATGATGAGGTGCAGTACACAGACGAATATATTTACAATACTATGGTAGTCATAGTAGTAGTAGAAGTAGTAGAAGTAGTAGTAGTAGTAGTAGTAGTACTAGTACTAGTACTAGTACTAGTACTAGTAGTGTTAGTAGTAGTAGTAGTAGTAGTAGTAGTAGTAGTATTAGCATTAGCAGTAGCGGTAGTAGTTAATAAATATCACCTGACGCATTGGACCTCAGCACCAAAATTAACTTATCTGATAGAATAAAATGAAATTACATCTTTATGTTTATGATGTACAACTCTTAAATAGGAAGTATGGCCAAGTCTGTTCAAGATAAAATTACAATATTATGTTTGTAGTAATTTATCTATTTGGAGAATACAGCTTTATTTATCGAATTTGCACTTTAATATTAAGTTGTAAAGCATTCCATGACATTAATGGCAATGGAAAAAATGGGTGGTGGCCAGCTCAATGGTAGCATGTTGGGCTTCCAACCACTGGGTCCCGGGTTCGATTCCCGTCGAGTCTAGGTTGGATGGCTGTTCCTCCATCATCTCATTTCCATGGTCCCTCCTGTTGTAATTACCTCATCAGATGCAGAAATACAGGACGTAAAGCCCAAGTCCACCCACCACCAATGGCTATGGAATTTTTTTTTTAATTAGATGAGTAAATCTTGACCATCATGTGTGCATGATTCATAAAGCGAGAATATTTTCTATTTAGACTAACAAGAAATTGATAATTGATATCACACACAGTGAAAGACATTGATCTTTAAGTGTAGCCAAATACATCTTATTTTAAATATAAATGATTTAAGTATCATATTTAGTGTGCATATATGTATTGGGTTTTGAGTTCGTTTAATATCGTCATTGACAAGCTAAACCGACATTGTACAATTATATTATTTGCATATAAAAACACCATATGTCAGATAACAAGAAAGCCTGCTTGAACTGTGCTGGTTATTGTCCATAAAAGCAGTATTAAGTAGAATAAAGATCTCTCTGATTTCATGTCTGGCAGATCTGTATTACCTTTATGGGAACATCAATGTTGGCCATGTTTTGTTTCAAGCGAAAAATACCAATCTTTTGATAGCGAAACTTTAAATATAATTTGAAATCCGAAGAAATTTAATTTCCAATTGAATATAAAAGCCCGTCTTCCTTCATTTCAGAGTTGATGAAATTGAAGATGTATTTCTGGCATTAAATGAACAAAAATATCATTTGGTCTGTCTGTCTGGCATTTAATGACAGCGTGTGCTGCCAAATTTGTTTATATAATTTACCTGTCAAAATTAATCAGGGTATAACATGAAAAACCATATTTTGGTACTGATATAGTATTTTTGTGTCTAGAGATGACCATATGCTATGAAACTAACCGCAGTTTAATAACAAAACAATGTATGACTGGCGAAATGTTGTTTAAAAATATCTTCATCTGGCATAAAATCAAAGTAGGACATACGAGAATCATAAATAGAAGATGTTTTATTCATACTGAGATGAAGTGGTGCAAGAAGTTGGCAGTAACTTGGGGTGCACAGGTTCGAAACGCATTCCCAGAGTGGTCATGGGTTGTATTTCAGTTCCTTTTCAATAGGTTGCGGTGTCATTGTCATCATTTTATTCTTCACTCTCATGCAGATAAATTGTGATTTTAGTTTAGATCAATCAATACTTAAATCCAATACAATACCACCACAGTAAAAGTAGCATTGCTTGCCGGAGACACTTCCATCATGAGCTACATCTCAGCTGGATGTCGATCGCATGATATGTTAAATTTGATGTGCCATGTACTCGGTGTCTATGCTTAGGCAATTAAATATGTAACAGGGTGTGGACTCCAAGCCTTATCATCTCATTATTACGTCTGCCTCTGGGAGCTGGTAATATAAGCTGACTTAGTTTCAGACCCAGTAACATTGAGTCATTAGACATTTCACTCTTTGACATGGCAATCTGTTACCAAACATGAGGAAGTCTGTGTCTCAATGAAATATAACTAGGCATCAGTGGTGTCATGACAGCCTAAAGAAGACAAATGCAATGTCTTGTTTATGGCAGAATGTCACATGCCACTGTACATTGTAAATGTCAAGCATGGTTTATAGACACAGGTATTCCAGAGTACCCATAAACCACATAATAAAATAGCAAAGGGGACATAGAATCCCTGAGGTCAATCCCTCCATGCCACATCAAAGTAGCAGATGCCATTTTGAGAAGTTTATATTAATACACTATCTGCATATTCATATCACGAATAACTAAGTAAAATACACCATGCAGAAAGCTCATCCATTACACTATAGAAGAACCTAAACTACACACGAAATAAAATGGAACATCTTTTTGAAAACATTATAATCATATGCACTGAAATAAGAAAATATTTTTGTCTATTGATAAAATATTTTGTACCATGAGTGCTGTCTATCACTTGCCCAAGCATAGACACTGAGTGGAAGCCACCACCAACCAAAAGCAGACCTGGCTAGGGTGATGCCTTGACCACAAGGCCATCCATCTGACATGACAAGCACTGATGTCTCAATCCATGCAATCCATTACTTAAAACTGACATATTTGTATCATTTGGGGAGTGTGACCTTCCAATGGTATGTCAGATTTGAAGCAATGACCTTAGAAATATGCATGTCGTTACCTATGTATGATATCATTTCATGCATATTTCTTGCTCCAAAGGGGACGAGATGGATCATGAATACGTCCCATCCATCAAACTGTTCTTGGCAATTGTCTTCAAGTGACTTCCAGTGCTTTTGATTGTAGTTTTTAACAATGCTAAGTCATGACAGTTTCTTCAGAAGCAACAGAATTTGGAGACATCAAAAGAGTTTTTCATTCTGACAACTATGACTCAATTGATGTATCACCACATTAGGCAAATGGATTGGGCCTTTCCTTGTTTTTTTTTCTTTTATTCTCACATGCCAAAATTTTACTGAAAGAACAAATAGAAATGACTCATATATAATGTATACCATGACGCCATCAATCTTTCAATCACATTTGCTTCCACACATACATTGGACAATTAAGAGCAGTCTATAATTGACAATTTGTCCTTGATCGCATCAAGTGCAAAGACACAAAGATACATAGAATTGATTGAAAATTTGTAAATCAGACATAATATATAAATTTTGAGGACTAAATGATTAGGAATATGATAAAAATTGAGATGTTAATCATGGAAATATTTTCCAAAAAAGTTGTTCTGAAGGTGCCATAACTCAGATAAGGCTTGTTACGACATCAGGTAATATTACATACCTGCCGCAAAGTGTGTGTTTGTTTTTCTTTTTTATGAAATAAAGTAATAAGAAATCTGTTTACAGCCTCTCATACATAATTTTTTCTTCTACCATTACTAAAGTATCATTCACCCGTGATTTTATTGTTACATTTAGAATATTATTGTAGTATAAATTGTAAAGAGGGAATCAACCATCAAAGAAGAAAGAGAGAGCTTGACCTCTTGTGTCCAAATGCAATGTATTGGAACTGGCTGACCATGGCTATCTTTGGCTGAGCATCTACCTGTGTGACCTATCCACCTCCTAATCTCCAGATATCCATTCCTGTCTCAAGATATTCCTTGTATGACTTCAAATCCATTCTATCCATTTTGGTGATGTGGAGAGCATTTTTTTTGCTACATATTGCATGATAACATGGGTTAAGTCTGAAACTTGGTATAACAGTAACAAAACCTGTGATTGCACTCACAAAGACTTGAAGGAGAACAGTAATGAATTCATCAGAAAACATATGACTGAAATCATATATATTTTTGTTTTCACCAAAGCTATGCTTTGAAGTAAGTATACAATAGAGCTGAAAAGTACAAAGTACAGTACATGTGTTATTCCACGAGCATTAAGATATGATGAGTTTTATTATTATAAATTCCCTTATAACGCAACTACAATTTTTACATCCTAACACTTCAAAGACAAGTAGATTGTTGTGGATTTTAGGAAAAAAACTGACTAACGACCAACCTATCTGGATTAAGAACAATGCAATTCAAATGGTAGATGAATACAAATGCCTTGGGTACATTAATAGACTCCAAATTGATATGGAAAGCTAACACGGATGTTATTTATAAGAAGGGACAGCTACGACTATATTTCCTCACGCGCTTATGAAATTTTCATCTGGACAGGACTATTAAGAATGTGTTTTACCAAACCATCGTGCACAGTACCATCACCTTTAACTTCTTGAGTTGGTTTGGATGCCTAACTGTGCAAAATAGGAACATACTGATCAAGCTGACTAACATTGCTAGTAAATTCGCTGGACACGTAAAATGCATGTAAAATTTCCTTCCAGATAATAAAGACATATATCATATATCATATCATTTTATGCAATCCAATATATTTACAGCATTCAATTTGATGGTAGCACTTTTGATATAATATGGATGGATTTTTTGTCTTATTGCAATGTAGGTGAATGAATTGGGCTCTATGTCCCATGTTTGTGCACCAGATAGGGCTGATCAGGATAGGCAGGTGTCAAGGCAATACGGTGAAGCATGAAGCGACCTTCCAACGTGGGCTGGATTCAAACGCAGGAACCAGTGGTTGGCAGCCCAGCGTACTACCACTGAGCTCGGCCCCTGCTGAAATTGTATCACAATGCGGTCCTTTCAATGTTGTCACTGAGGCATCAGTAAATAGACAGATCACATTAAATGCTTGATTGAATTTCAAAGCTGTTGGCATTCCAGTCCATCCATATTCAATAATAACCTTTCTATTTACTACAATGAAATACAATGCAGAGAAATCATGGCTACACCCAGTCTTAGAAATACAGATTAGTGTGATGTTCAGGTGTGACTTCATAATTAGGAAACTGTAATGGAGTGGAATGGTAATTAAAAAGATCAAACATTTTAATCAAGTATTTGGCTATGACAAAGCCATTATAATCACTTTGTAACTTGTTAAATATATAAATATATCTGAATACTATTATTTTATTCATTGTCTTTTTTTTACAAAGGTCCTAAAAGAAAAACAGTTCCTGATCATCTTCTATAAATATATTAATTCTTTTATTTAAAGATTCCTCCACTAGGTTTGTCGCAGCACCCCAGTAGATCCGGTTATCTTTAGAGATTTTGTCTTGGCCATCTGAGGAATAACAGCAATATATAATGCGAACTCCAAGCTTTATTATCTCATCATTACACCTGACTCTGGCAGCTTCTATAAGTAAAATCAGAAGGACTTAAGTCAAAATAACACAACACTTTCCTTAACAAATAGCACAAAGATTCGCATAACTCCATGAAAACAAAATAAATTAATATTCATAAAGTTTTCTTCAAAGAAACAAAAAACTCCAAAAATTGATTAAATGCGCTTCATTAAGTGGAACACCGCAATGCAGGCCAATTAATATTGTCCACTGCACAAAATAATTCTTTCATGTCCATTCGTGGCATTTGCTTTTGGCAATTTTCAAAATGGCTTCTTGATGACAACATTAATCATTTCACTTCACAGCACAGAGAATGAAAAGGTCCATTTGAACACCGAGCAATTTCACCATTTTAACTTTGAATTTTTTGAGATGGCAAGGGTGAAAAAAATTACTTTTAAACAAGTACACAGGTACTATGTGTGCATTTAAAAGTAAACCTTTTAGAATTTTTAAAAAACTAAACTCAAACTCAGACACCATTTATTGGCCACAGAAATGTGCTTTTTAGATAAATGTCAATTTCCATATAAGAAGCATTGCAATATCGAGGACAACCTACTAAAATGCTGGACATTCTACAACTCAAATTGCATCGTTCAGTTTCGCTTAATTGCTATGTACAACATACTAACAATTTTGTGGGAGAAGAAGACATCCATCTTAGTATATCTTTTTTAAACCCCTTTAAGTTAAAACAACGTTGTTATATGAAACGTGTCTTGTATATTTTTCGAATGTGTGAAGTTCAAATAATGTGTCCGAAATATGATTATTAAGCCCAGCATTAATGCAATTCATTGACTCTAATGGCTAGGTGTTCCTTGATAGAAAGGTAGAGTGAAAAGCAAGAATACATAAGGACCCAAATTGTATGATTCTATTGGTGAGGTGTTCTTAATAGTGCTGTTTGTAAGTACACATTCTTGACTTTTGTTTGGATGCAATAGGACCTACAAAGGCTCATAAACAAATGCAGCAAAAAGGTTATCTCAACATGGTTGTCTTCCTTTGAATTTCATATACAGCTCTACTGTAAATGGAATAATTCATACTCATAATTCATAGATATTTCTGCTGCCTAGTAATCCTGTGTCAGCCTATGATGTGGTTTTCTGAATAAACATCAAGGATCACAACGACAGAATTTGGCAAAGCTTTGGGTGATAAATAATGTTGCGAGTATCTGCACTTTATTTCAGCAGATAAATTGTTATAATAAAAAAAAAAAAGTGTATTCCAACCCATCAGATAGATTTATTGAGTAACAATAATATTATCTAAATTCTATCATTTAATCCACATTTTATATACCATCCTCAAGTATACTAAGATCTAAAATGTAACAACGTCTTGCAATATAGACATCAGGTTTTTCTCATGAGTGGGGTTTTTACTTGCCTCAGCACAGAGTGTAGGGAATGATTGATTTAACAACTCAAGCAAATGACATCCAGCTGTGATGACACTTCAGTAGGGCAGTCCAATGCCTTGAGAAAAAGTGAAAAAGCCTGTATGGTATAATTACTTGGTCAGTGATAAATAAGATCTCCTTTCCTCAATGTTAATGACATTATTTGTGCTCCGCTTGTCTCCATAAGTGATAAACCAACCCAGAAACCCGTGCAGCTAACCTTCTATCACAGGCATGGCCAGCAAACCTATTTACCAGGTTCAATCTAACCCATATATCTTGATATATTGGTGCTATTGGAAGAATTTTATTGGATTTACAAAAGCTATACTGGACTCCTAACCATCCATTATTTGTGTAATATTTAAATTTTTTCAACATGTCATCCATGGCTTGAACTACTTTGAAAGAATTACTTAAAATTATGGTCAGACATTAATCCTTTTGCTGTTGATTCTAGATATTCTCCAGATGGTATTTGACATTTTATATGACCGTAAACCGGGGTGCGGTATCTTTGGTCGCTTTTGCAAGCATTAGTTTTGCTTTTGCAAGCAGTTTTGGCTCCACCAAAACAGACAAATAAATATTAATGTATTACAAACTAGTTTCCTAGACTAAAATACACAGCAACTGCTGCAGTTACCCAAATTTACAGTATAATATACATTTTGCATTGATTTTTGGAGTGAGTGATACTCAGTCTGCTGATGTCAGTTTCTCGTTTAAAAACATATGCTCCAATTGGATTGGTTCACATAACTTGGTGCACGCTGCTCAGTCCTAATAAAACTCTCATAAAAAGTGCCATGACACTGATTAAATTTAAAATTGACAAAATTTAAAAACTCATTCGTGCAATTGTTTGCCATCAGTTAAAAAACACATAGAATCAAGATTGATATCTATAAAACTGCCAGGTGAAAAAATAACTAAAAAAGTTACTGATTGCAGCACGTTTATGAGATATGTGATTAAACAGATAATGCTTAAAAAAAGACAACAAAAAATATGATAATTGAGAAAGACATGAAATTGAAAAAGCAAGAATGGGAATGTGATATTTTTATAAGTGCAAAATTCAATTTTCGCACGAAACAAAACAAGATGTAACACCCTGGTCTATGATGTGTGCCAGTGCAGTTCTTTTTTAAGATACTGCTTTTCTTCAGTACTATAGCGTATTAACAAACTTCAGCATAATTTCACTCATAGCAACATTTTCTCTAATTTACCTTCTATGCAGAATCTTTTTATGTGTCCTTTGGGAAGCAATGCAGAATGCAAATCAAGAAGTGTGAACTCTATCAATTGCCTCCGCATAGAATACCACTGATGTGAGTGATGTTGTGGCATCCACACGTCATTTATGACACCAATTCAACAATTGTTTGTTTTCAACATTCTGGGTTTCCCATTACAATGTTTTGAAACCTACAAAGGAAGTTTTTACCAAATGTTCAGGGAATAAAAGGCCAAGCAAATTTTAAGGTTGTGCACTGTTTGTTGAATACATAACAGCCTGAAGTAGCTCTACACAAATTTTATGCCAGAATATCAGTCCAGGAAATTTGACAAAGAAGGATAAGACTTCACATTGGCTAAATATGGCATCATACGCTGAAAAAAGCAGAACAAGATAGTAACATATAATGTATCACACACTGCTTGCCAATTTGCCTAAATATCAATCACTTGCATGTGCCTCAAGTGGGAAAAGTGTAGATATAACTCACATGATTTAAAATGAAATACATTCTACTTCAAAGAACAACCAAAAAGTATTCTAAGATGATATTAGATATACATATTGTAAGATATAAGTATAGGCTCGGCCCATAGTTGGCCCAACAGCAGCACTAAGTGACCTATTGTTGATTTGATTTGATTTATTTTAATGTCAAGGGAAATCAAGTAATAATTTACCATATTTTCATTCATTAGCTACAAAACCAAAATATAGATCTTTTTGTACCTCAACATGTCAGTAAAGTTCATTCATTCATTCCTACAAGAAACTTACAGTTGTTACCCATACAACTTTGCACAGAATTTAAATAAGTCCTAGATTTGCCGGGGGAAGGGGGGTGGCATAAATAATTATGAAATGTGCAGTGAAGGCATCCATAAACACCTTTCAGTAGTACTGCATAATGCATTTATGTAAATGACCACAACTAATTTTGTCAAGTGAGTGTTTTCAACACTAGCCGTAGCTCAAGACTTTGGCAAGATCGAAATATTAACACATCACATAATCACTGATCTGACAACATCCATGCCTTTGTGCTATCAGCCTGTTCCCCAGTGATCATTGACCAATGTGTTGAAATTTGCTGGAAAGTGGATATGCATAATAAATTCACTTTAAATGCTGGCCATGTGACCTTACAGATTCTTATAGCAGCACTACTTGCATGGTTTGCCAAAATGAATATTCCTGTAACCGCATCTAGAGAAAGTAAGTTTACAGCGCTATAAGACAAATTTCCAACTTGCTAGGTTAATAAACTTCATTTTTATAGTTATATAATCAAAGTACTATGTTAAGTTTGTACCAATATGCATTGGCCCATAACATATTTTATGTTATTTGTACCTGATGGCATACTTTATTTCAAAACATTTTCATTTCAGATGAAATAAGTAATTTAAATAAGATTAATTAACATTATATTAATTAACAGGGTATTTTTGCCATCAATATTTTCATATTTTTACGGGCATAAAGTAATATGATGATAAAACTTAACTTAGTCTCATCAGAAAATAAATCTCAGAAGCAAATATAATGATTAGCTAATTTAGCCTCAATCCAGTAATTAATTTGGGGATAGTGCCTTCTCATCATTCAAAAGAATCATCCGCATCACTTGCTGAGGCATGTTTTGTCCTCCGAGCTTGTGATGTACCATTGTTTTGCGATGTAGTGAGTTGTATATCTCTCGACTTTTTTGTTTTTCTACACAAAGAATGGTCCATAAACTCAATATATCAAGGAGTACTTTGCGCGCTTGAATACTTTCATTGTTGCATGGTCAATTGTCTGTGTAGATTCAATGTGGTATTCATGTCGCTGTGCACTTCTTTGTTAAATGATTATATAGACATTTGCATTAGCACCAACAACTCCTAAATATGATGTACGGCCAAGTCTGTTCAAGATAAAACTACAATATTATGGTAGTATGAGTAGTAGTAGTATTAGTAGTAGTAGTATTAGTAGTAGTATTATTAAGGTAGTAGTATAAGTAGTAGTATTATTAGTATTATTATTATTATTATTATTATTAGTAGTAGTAGTAGTAGCATTTTGTTGTCAATTAATATCAGATAGGATCTTAGCACCCAAATTAACTTATCTGAGCAGTATAAAATGAGATTTTATGTTTGATGATAAGTAACTGAAAATGACACGGCATCTTAGGAAGGCCCGAACATTTGTAGTAAGCAACTTAGAAAAAACAGCTTCATCTATTTAGAGAATACAGCTTTGTTTATAAAATTTGCATTTAAATATTTAAGCACAAGAAGTTGTAAAGAATTCCGTGACATTGATGGCAATGGAAAAAAGGGGTAGGGGCCTAGCTCAGTGGTAGAATGCTGGGTTTCCAACCACTTGGTTCTGGGTTCAATTCCTTAAGTTGTGTGGCTGTTTCACCCATCATCTCATGCCAATGGTCCCTGCCTGGGAGAAATACAGGATATGAATTTAAATATCATATTTAATGTGCATATATGTATTGGGTATTGAGTTGGCTTCATATCATCATGGACGAGATCAACCCACTTTGAACAATTGTATTATTTGCACCATATTTCAGATAACTAGAAAGCCAGCTTGAACTGCGCTTGCTATTGTCCATAAAACCAGTATTAAGTAGAATAAAGACCTCTCTGATTTGTCTGGCTGATCTGTATTACTTTATGGGAACATTGATGCTGGCCATGTTTCGTTTCAAGCATAAAAATCTAAATCTTTCAATAGCGAAACTTTGAATGTAACTTGAAATCTGAAGAAATTTAATTTCCCATGTAATATAAAAGCACAGCTTCCTTCATTTCAGAGTTGATGAAACTTAAGATGTATGCTGCCATTAAATGTAAATAATATGGTTCTGCCTGTCTGTCTGTCCGTCTGTCTGTCTGCCTGTCTGCCTGCCTGTCTGTCTGTCTGTCTGTCTGGCATTTAATGACAGAGTCCGCTGCTAGATTTGTTTATATTAATTACCTGTCAAAATCAATCAGGGTATAACATGCAAAACCATATTTTGGTACTGACATAGTAGTTTTGTAAGTCCTAAGCATTATGATTTTTGTCCAGGTTGTATGCAGCAATGGACAATAGAGCATCTACATAAGAGTGGTCCAATTTGAAATTCCCAGTTCTGACCCCCTAAAAAGTTCTCAAATGACAGAAACAACTTTCTGCAAAATTTTAGATATGTGGGCAAATATATTATTAGTTTGTTCAAATGGTCAAAATATTATTTTTTTAAATAATTCAGCAAATGGGGCACATTTTTTTGCAAAACAATAACATTTATTTTCTTTCGATCATCTACAAAATGAATTTACAATTTTACCCAAATGAAGTATGGAATAATGAAGGAAAATGTGACATGTAGACTCGATCACTAAAATTCTAAACTAAATTCAAACCAAAGAAAAATGCTATTAATTTTTTTAATTTCATACTTGATCATCTTATGCTATATTCTTCATACATGAAGAGTTTTGCATTAAACTGATAATGTTATCTGACAAAGACAGCCAGGGAGCGGAATATACATAGCCCACAACTGGCATGACACATGTTGTTTCCTCTAACGAACTACACCGCTTTTGCAGATGACAAGTTTTCAGGAATTTTATTGCTCCCAAGACACTCATATATGCAATTTCATAATACTCTTGAGAAATTAAAGCAATTTTACCCCCAGGACATAGAAAAATGGGGGTTTTAGGGAAATTGAAGGCAAACTGGTGATGGGGATAAAGCAGCGGATTATTATAACTATAGTGGTCCTTAATATCCTTAATATTGAGGTGATCTGAATGAATGAGGCCCTACAGTTAGTTTCCTTAAAACAAATTAAAACTAGACAAAGCTGTCATAGCTGGTTACTCAAAACCGGATCTAAAAGTACATATTTATGATATATTAAATTAATTTCTTGCATTTACCAAGGTTTATATTCATCTGGTGATAGATGTAAGCCAATTATTAGCTATAGGAGTGGACAGACGCAGCAGGCTTTAGCATTTTTACACCACAGCCAGATACAGGTGGCTACAGACACCTAGAGTCGACCGTATTTTATGAAACTAACTGCAAATTGAGGGTCTTTATTGTGGGGCTACCATTGCTTTGATTTTTTAAATGAATATTTGCGTGTTTAGTGGAATAAGGAGTAAGATGAGCTGTTATTATGTCTCTCTCACGGAGGCGGAAAAGCACACTTTTGTGGTCTCATGATGCCTGGAGCGAGAGTGTTGGGGGAAGAGTGCGAGAGTGTCTAGTGGCAGTTTCCAATTTAGATTACTTTGATGAAAAATGAATTTCAATACCTTCATCCAGTATAGTATGGTATTTTTTTGTACGAAATTCCCATTGGAATGACATGGATGAATATTTTGAGGTAAGTTTGATAACATACTAGATCAGATCAATGTCAGATCTTAACATCCGGCTAACACCAAGCTAATTGATTGATTGTTGAGCTGACTACTACTACTGCTACTGCTTGTATTGAGCTATCTGTAACATTTAACACTGAACCGGCGTGAACATATGTATATTAAAATAATCAACATAGGCAACATTAAAGAAATATATATCAGCAAAAGTAGTCTGATGTCAACTTAATACAAAAATGCACACCAAGGATATTTCTAACATTAATATCCATTTTATAAGTACAATGACTTCCCTGATATATCTGACTATATATAATTAAGCATCTATAGAGCACATCTTGCATAAAATATTGGATTGAATTTCCATTCAAGCCTATGCCAATTTCATCAAGACTGTATCATTGCACATTAAATGCAACTGAAAGAATGCATTAAGGCAACACCTAGTAATGATATTGCTACTTGCAACGAAATTGGTTGGGCGTGACTCAGTAATGTTGAGATACTACTGGAGACTTTGTAATCAATGAGATTAAATATGAAAGGATTACTGATTCATATACCGAAAGATCTGGCAAAGGTATCTGATTGTATGCTTATGAACTTTAAATCTGATCATTGGATTTCCCAATTTCTTAGCATCACATTCATTAGTTGATAAACATGCTACTACTATGCAACTGTGTTTCTTTATGCACATGGCCAAATGTGCCACGTGCGTTTTCCATGAGAGGGATAAACGCATGGAAAACGCATGGTTTTTAGCTAATCATAATGAGGCAAAAACCATGCGTTTTCCATGCGTTTATCCAAACGCATGGAAAACGCACGTGGCACAATTGGCCATGTACTTATTCATTTTATATATATCTACTCTATTTATTTTATCCTGTTTAATGTTTCAGTGCTGCTGATATGAACCTCAATCACCAAATTAATATGGAAAAAATCAGAGGAAGACGTAATGATGAGCTGAGTATACTACTTAATACACAATATACTTCATGAGTGGGATCTTTTACTTGCCATAGTTCTAGTTCCAGTTCCATTGGTTGGGAAAGTATTTTGTCCTATTCATTTGAGATGTTTAAGGAAAGGTTGTGAAATTTGTAGGTGATGCTATAGGAACAAAGCAGGTTTCATATATCAGCTGCTAGAAATTTAATCAGATGACAGAGCCACAAGGCTTAAATTAATTACTGTAGCTACTTTTACTGTTCTTTAGCAAAAGATCCCTTTACTGTTATTAGTTTGTTTCTACAGCAAATGTCTGATCTTTCTATGTGGCAATCTTGAAGTTGACTTTTATCATTAATAAATATTTAAAGCTCTTTAAGCATGACATATGATTCTATTCTATTGCCAATATAAGAAGATTGATGTGAAGTCAACCTATCTTCCAGGCTTTTAGTAAGAAAGAACTTTTAACATGTTTCATCATCTGTGAAGTTTGACTCATTTTCTTCCTCATAACAATCTTCTTTATGTTTCAATTACCAAATATTTCATTATAGCTGCAATTAATTACAAGTAAACATGCTTTCACTGAAGCGAAATACCACCAAAGGATATTTCTGCCACAACTCTCACTATGGTGCTTCTAGTTTATTTGAATAAATTTAATGAATTATAGAGACAATTTGTAATTTTATACCTTACTTTGCCTCATGGAGGCATTCTGTTCCAGATTTATAAAATTTTTCTAAATATCTCCAGGAAAAAGGGTGTTCAATATATTTAATTTTTAGTTTTAATAGCCATTTGCACTCATAATCATGGTTCACTGTTTGTACACACAGATTTTAATTTTTTGCCCATTATGTGCCTTATACAAGATAGCATTCCAATCATATCGACGTCGGCGCGATGTGACCGACGTCAAAAAGATGTTGTACTGATGGCGGCCGATAAAGATACGATGCTGGCCTGATTTTTTTTTTAAACATCATGTGCACTGATACATAGTATCCATATTGTATGCTGAAGACCTATGTAGCTAAATGCCAATAAAGATGGATGGATGGAAGGACAGATGATGAAGTTGCAGAAAGGAATCTATGCCATATCAAATATTTGTAGTTATTCATTTGCCTTAGCATGAACCCACCAGACCACATGAATCACAGGGCCTCAGGGATTACAGCCAATCAAATTGCTCTTTTCATATACAGTGGTTCTTTTGAAGATAACTTAATAATAAAGGATGGTATTCATGCATTGGGGAAATAATAAGATGTAATATATGTGCCTCTTGGATAAGCTTACTCTTGTAATGTTGAGAACTCATATTGTTGATGACCTTGGGCTGTTACTTCAAAGGCAACCAAGGGCAAAAAGAGTATAATAGAGTTCTTAATATGACTACGAGACTCAGAAATGAGAAATTACTGTCAAGTGCAATGATACTACTCTATCGGGTAACTGTTTGTGTTTATTTATTCACTATCTTGTTCAGTAGTGATTACAATCTCAAATTCTGTCCATATTCATCTTCTTATCTGGCTTTACTTGATGTATTTATCTACTGCTGTGTAAATAACATGTTCTTTTTTATTTACAGTTTTTATCTCGTTACACACCATAGCTCATTTTAGGATTGGATCTATTTTATTGTCTAGTGAAGGAAGAAAAACTAAAATATTCACTTGCAATGTTGCAACTTAACCGTAGCTGGTTCCAAATGTCCATAAATCCTGTCTTACATACAACTGCGGCAAAACAAGACAGATTGTGCTCTAAACCAGATCTAATAGCTTTCTTTATTTGGATGATATATAGGCCTATTGATAATATGAGTCAAAACTGACACACATTTATGAAATACTTCATATTCGCTTCTTTCTTTACAATGTTAGATGACCTGACACATTGGACTAATTACTTTTAGCACTTACTATAGCCATGGCATTAGGCTTGTTATGTTTTTACACATTTGTGCCATTTCTGAAATTGAGCTTAAAATATGGTGGTCCTTAAACCTCATAAACTTTAGATTTAGCCTGTGTTTTCAGACACGTTAGTGTATTTTATGAATATTGCTTTTGTCTGGTTTTTTTATCTAGGATTAAATATGAGCAAATATGGGTATAAAAACAAAAGTGACAAAAGGTGTAAAGGAAGAAGCATGAGTGATTAGTGTTCAAGTATCACTGTGCTTTTTGTTCATTTTGCAATCTGCTTTTCAGACATAGAGATTAACATGTTACACAGTAATTATTTAGTCATATTATCATATTCATTTACATGTAATGTTTAATAACGTATTGACCGGGGAGGTCATTCACATCTGTGTGAGGTATGGGATAGCTAGACAGGCATAACTAGAGTTTGCATTGTGCAGAGCTTGTGTGGGCCACTTGGGGTTTGAGGTCTTCACTCGCAGTTGTACCACCTTTGCCAGGAGAGGCCTTGAATTTGAAGGGCTTGGGGTTGTTATATAATGCACTTTTCTCAACAAAGAAAGAATATGGAAGTAACTAAAATACACACATTAATTTTTACCATTAGTTATTTTTCCATCTTGAAAAATCAGATGGAATAACATTAGGTGATTTTACTCTTACAATTATATTGTATGCTGATGACATCGCACTTGTAGCTGATTCTCCTAATTGCATGCAAAATAGTATAAATTCACTTCATAATTACTGTAAAAAATGGCACCTTATTGTAAATGTTAGTAAAACCAAAGTGA
The DNA here is from genome assembly GCA_932294295.1 of Alitta virens. Taxonomy (NCBI): domain Eukaryota; kingdom Metazoa; phylum Annelida; class Polychaeta; order Phyllodocida; family Nereididae; genus Alitta; species Alitta virens. Next base: position 2,658,868 of record OW028586.1, read on the forward strand.
TGCAGATTGGTAACAAAGCAATAAGCACCTTCTTCTGTAATGGGGAAAAACTATTAAATGTTGACAGCTTCAAATATCTTGGCCATATGCTTACTAATAAGCGTAGAATACAAAGCAAGATGACGGAATACCTCTCAACACAAGCTCATAAAGCGCTCTTTGCACTGCAAGGTGATTCAAAACAAGCATTAGGAAAAATTGATCCCATGCTATCTCTTCGAATGTTTGATACCTATATTTTACCTATCCTGGAGTACAATAGTGAAATATGGACAAGTGAAATATCTATGCCTGAATTAGAAAATTTGCAACTTGCATATCTTAAAAACATATTAGGAGTTAGAAAACAAACACCATCTTTAGCAGTCTATGGTGAAACAGGTAGATTCCCATTGCATGTCAGACAGAAAATTAGAATGGTGAATTACTGGATAAGATTGGAAAGAGCACCTGATGACAGTTTACTTAAGAAATGTTTAAATTTTCAGAAGGAAATTTATGTGAATGCAGTAAATGGAAATAACTGGTTCAGTAAAGTGTGTCATGTATTAAATAACTGCAACATTGAATATGATATTAGTAACCTCAGAAACTTTGACATTGATAATATCTCTAACACAGTGAAACTAAGACTCTATGAAGCCGAACATGAGCGACTTATAAATGCAATAAATGACAGTTCACAACAACCAAAACTTAGGACATATAAACTATTTAAAACTGATTGTAGAATAGAACCTTATCTTGAATTGCAACAAATTCGCAAAGTGTTAACTAAAATAGCTAGATTTAGGACAAGTTCACATAGCCTGAAGATTGAAACAGGTCGACACCATAAACCAATAATTCCTGCTCCAAATAGAATATGTGAAAAGTGTACGTTAAACTTTGTAGAAGACGAAAATTCACTGTTTGATTGTCTGTCCTGGTAATGAGCAACACCGTGTTAACCTTTTTTTGAATGCAACTAAATTTATTAACAACTTCTTGTCTCTAGATGATATAACTAAGTTTACAGCAATAATGACAAACAAGGAACCTGAGTTATTAAATAGTTTAGGAAAGTTTCTCCTTCAAGCCGATGTGTAGAGAAAACCATCTCCTGTATCCACAAAGTTATTAATTTAGTTTATTAGTTTATTAGTTATGATGTGCTTGTCATGTTTTGGACTTTAAGAGTGAAATGTTTTTATTAGCGGCTTGTATTTTTTCTATTGTGTATGTGGATTTTAAACACGTATTAATAGTTAACTTGGTGGCTGGAACCTTGATTATTGAAATTTTATTGCTTTCTGTATTTACATTAATGTCTCTTTCATGTTATCTTTTAACTGAATGACATATGTATCACTTATGATATTTTACATGTCAATAAAATCTATATATATATATTTTTTCGTAACTTTATGAAATGTTGGCCGCACATTTTACATGTAAATCCAAAGCTTGGAGTTATTCAGAGGACTGATAAAACCTCATCATATTTAATTTTGCACATTTCATTAGATGCTCCTCGTTCATGTCACAGTAGGATGTTGACTGGATAAGTAGTCATTTTCTTCCGCTAATAAATGAGAGCTAAGCAAACATCAGATTTCTCGGGTTAGCTTACCACAGGATTCAAACATTCCTGAAATTAGAATGACAGAACAGCTGTGTGACAAAATTCTTCTTACACCTCTTTCCTGCATGCTTTCGGTTCAGAATGAAGCTCATTTAGCATTACCTGTCAATTTGAATATTTAATATTTCCTTGTTGTTCATAGTTCCCTTTTATTTATTTATTTTTTTGGTATGTTTTCAGATATTTTGGAGGATGTTTTGATGGAATTCAGACACTTTGACTAGCATCCATCTAAGTTTAGAACCATACATTGCATTATCATAACAAATCAATAAGACAAAACTGCAGGGGATTAAAATGCCAGCTATTTAAGCATATGTGCCAGGTTATGAACCACTTAATTAAGCTTCATAGTTCATTGCTTGCTGAACGCCAATATCTATCTCTAGGCTTTGAGAGTTTCAGAAATCAGCGTTCATACTCAGAATAAAGAGCTTTGTCTTGGGCTTTGATTGTAAATTGCTCCCTCTGCATGCCGTGCAAAGGAACATTATTGTCAGGAAAAGGGAGATACTAATAAAAATATTGCAACGAAAAGGGAGATACCAATAAGAAATAATGTCTTAGTTTGTTGATGTCTTTAATTCACAGCAGATGAATGGCTTTAATGTTCAAAGTACAATCTGCTGAATAAGGAAAAAAAATAGACAAATATTTCACAACATTAATTTTATTTTCATCATCACATTTCATTTACATGAGAACTCTTTCAACATTTTCATTTTCTTCTTGAAAGAGATAAATTCACTCAGGATGAGCCTATCTAGCCTTTGCTTCAGTGATTATTTATAATGAACAAGTTTATTATAACAATTTTGACTGTACATGTATGAAAATTGCTGACGAGGCAGTGGTTTCAGAAGTAATCGATCTGCGGTCAGTACAGCACAGCCCTCCTCCTTCACTAGAGCTAACAATGCTACAAATAATTATATGATAATTTTCATGATTCTTTCCTTTTAAAACAAACTTTGTATCAAATACATGCATCCAATAAACATTTTCAAATCAAGCAAGATTTTTATGTTTGCTGCTTTACTCAAAAATCACATATTGATAAAAATTTGTTTAGAACAACAAAATCTGTTTTCAGATTAGAATGTGGGTGTGGTCAGTATTACCAAATATTGTAAAATGTTATCGAACATTGTGAAATGTATGTATTATGCATTGTCATGCAGCTGCTGAGCTACTGTCAAAATAAACAATATCTTCTCGTCTATGAGGGTTGAAATCTCATTATTTCAATAGTTTCATGATTTGAAATACACGATGAATCAGCTCAAATACATTTCCAGATAACAGCATTACAGACAGCTATCTGAAGAAAGGAATTACTACCACAAACACGATTGCAAACTTTAAATTGGATCATTCGAAGGAAATCATGCAAAATAGATACATTTTAGGGAATACATCTGAATCCTAACATTGAATTTGATTTTAAAAATCCGATGAAACACTATTTTATTAAAAAGCACAAAATGTTTCATTTTGAAGTTAAAGAACTTTGAAACATAATACAGATGATTGGATTTTTTAGCTTAGATCAAAAAATGCAAATACACAAAATATTGTTAGTTTTAAGCCTGACTGAACTTCGTAAAACACCAATTTGTTTTTGTTAAGGGGTGGTAAAACACCAAAGGCTGTAGTTGCAGTAATTCGAGAAGCCCAAAGTTATCCGCACCTTATCCTATGCTAACCGATAATATCCTGTCCTATCTTATCCTGTCTTTCCTTAACCTATCTTGTCCTATCCTATCCTAACCTATCCTATCCTATCCTATTCTATCCTATTCTATCCTATTCTATCCTATTCTATCCTATTCTATCTCTAAAGTTTCATGGCTCCCCTTGATGACCACCATTATTAACAAACTTACAAAAGTGTAAGACAATCTGAACATGTAGACTAGTCCACAGCTTTGTGAAGTTCAAGCCTTTTAGCCCAGCGACCTAATTATGGACATTTTTTCCTTATTTACTCACCTAAACTAAATTAATGAATTTCTCTTACAGCCTGTAGGCTGGCATATGGTATTAAAGGTCTAACAATAAAATTACAGAATAATTAGATGGTCATGTGCTGAGTTTATGCAATTCTTGTTCCGACAAGCAGGTGATTCAGAAGCATTGCTTAAACTAAGAAAATAGGAATAAGAGAAGATTTCTTAAGTCAATACACAGCCTTTCGACTAAATGTTTAACCAATTATATTGTTTAACTAGGCAAACTAGCAAAAAATGTCCTAAAAGGTGACAGCACACAGTTCCATGGGCTTCCATCAAAAACAGCACAACCAACAAACAGACTGAAACACCACCAAACTTTGCATGTATGAAACATATTATACCCGTCTTTATGATGTGGTCACCAAGTCTTGTTATCTCATCATTATATCTGCCTCTGGTAGCTGGTAAAATAAGGCAACTAAGCTCGAGACCAGTAGCATTGAAATAAATCATTTCCAATACAATACTTGATAAATCTTTTATCCAACAGAAGATAGTATCTCCTTAGTGTGATAATTCTCTGTCACTATTGAGACCACCCATGTCTCCTTTGGTATCTCAAGGCCAGAATGTGCACCATGACCTTTTAAAAGTTCTTGTTCATAAATAATTTTATAAAACTGTTGTTAATCATGAGAGGGACCTTTGGAATGTTGGACACTTTCACATCTGGCATTTATGCTTTCTTTGGCCTTTTCAGACATCTTGGTTCGGGGGCAGGATGTCGTTAAGGAAGATGCTGTAGCAAACACTAAGGAGTAATGCGGATATGGTCAAAATGCCCACAACGCTTTGTCCTGCAAGTTATCTTCAGTATATGTCATTCATTTAAATAAAGCACATGAAACAAGGTGCGGACTCCAAGTTTCAGTATCATAACATTAAGTTTATTAAAGAAATTACTGAATAAACCAATGGTGAGTATACATTTTCTAGAAAGTTACATATAATATTAAAGAGTATCATGCAAATACTCATTTAAGCCATTAAATTCTGTGGCTTCCAGGGGTCTTCAACTTTTGATATTTCGGCCCAAAAATGTCACAGGATATGGCAAAAAGAAGTTCTCAGGGCAAAAGTATCACTATAATTCAGTTTTATGCTTGCCCTTCGGTTGCTTCCCTTCAGCAAGATGTGCAGACATTGTCTGTTACTATTTTGGGGACAACAGCAAAAACAAGAATGGGGCAATTGCATGCCTTCTTGCACTTAACCTCAACCTTCACAAGACTAATCTAATCATGTCAAAAGTGAGCTAGTCTGACCTAGCCACACCAATACCATGAAATACAATTTTAATCATAGGTGTAACGTGTTCCTACACTATTAATACTGCATATCCATGAAGTATGTTCAACTATATACATGATATATTGTTCATACAAATCTACCCAAAGATGGCCACTGTTGCATGAAGCTGTCATGAGTCACACAGGTTCAGGTTGAACTAGTTTACTACATAATCAAGAGCTGTACTTTTCAGATAATACGGATAAGGCTTGGAGTCTACACCATGCTACAAATTTACTCCAAATACTCGAGTACAAGACGACACCAATTTTTAGACCTATTTAAATGATTTCCAGCTGTGGTACAGTTCAATTCCATGAATACCCCATTAAATCTAGCAGAGACAATGTAGCATGCAACAATGGAAATGTTGAATCGGGATTTAAAGCTTCAACCAGCTTGGCAATGAAGAAAAAACAAAGTCACATGACTTAGTATGGTATTGTTATGCAGAAAAAAAAGAAGTTAGAGATATGGCTCACTAGGCCATTACAACAATGGTTTCTACAATGGTACCAAAACATGCATAAAATCAAAATGTGTTCTGTCACAGAACAAGTGGCTTTCTAAAGCTTTCGTAGTTTGTTAGGTTGGTCCGAACTGAATTGATAAAAATTTTAAATCTGTCTCCATCGTATTCTCAATAAAAGCATTGGCAGGCCAATCTAGACTCTTAACTCTCCAGGGAGTATTTAACATGGAGTTAATATCAAAAGAAGTCAGACAAGCTAAGCAAAATATTACTATTCACTTGCAATGTTGCAATTTGAAATGTTTGTATGTCCCATCATATATACCCCAGCAAAACAAAACTGATTGTGTTTTAAACCATATTTGATAGATTTCTCCAGTTGGTAAGGTATTAGGGGAATTAAAACTGACAAATATTTAGGTTTTACTCCACAACTGCTTCCTTTTCAAATGACCTTGCACATTAGGCTAACTACTTTTAACACTAAATGTAGCCATGGCATTAGGCTTGTTATGTTTTTACCATATTTTTGTGAATAAGCTGAAATTGAGCTGAAAATATGGAAGGTCCTTAAACCTCATAAACTTTAGATTTAGCCTGTGTTTTCAACACATTGTTGTATTTTATGAACATTGCCTTTCTCCGGTTTGTTATTCAGGATTAAATATGGGCAATTATTGGCATACAAATGATAGAGTGACAAATGGTGTCTCAGAAAGAACTTTGATTTATTAGTGCTAAAGTATCACACTTTGTTAATTTCGCAAATACTTGTTCTTTTTGAACCAGGGGTACTTGGGGATATAATAATTATAATCTTTTTAAATATTATTCATAAGGTCAATCACATATGTACTATGTATAATAAACAGGCATAACTGTAGGGGTTGGGGTCATCAGCCACAGTGTTACCACCCTTGGCACGAGGAGGCCCAGGACTGAAGGGTGATAAACAAAAAGCTGTTTTTGTGACTTCATGAGAAGTGGACCACATACTGTTCATGCCAATCTAAGTCTCGCCCAGAGTTAATCATAGCACCGATGAAATCTCATTTTGAGTTTTTTCATTGCACATGTCATTAGAAGCCTCTCTGTCATTTCAACTGGGGCTGTTGACTGGGTAAGCGTCCTTGATGGCAAGCGTACAGCAGGATTCAAACATGGTTTCTTTCATTCCTGAAATCAGAGCAATCTTACCAGGAAGAGGACAGCTGTGTGAAAAAATTCATCCTGCACCTTGGTACTGTATAGTTTCAGTCACAATGAAACTAATTTAGCATCATCAAGCAATTTCTTCTCACAAATTGTTTTTTTTTTATTCTTCCTGGCTAGACCTTGAATTTCTTCTTGGATATCAATTCTTTATTGTACATATACATGTATTTTGGTTTTATTTTTCAATATTTTGGAGTCAGTCTGGAGTCTGTTTCAATCCATTAAAACATTTAAAAGGAAAAAATACAAGGATACCTGCTAGGTTATTGAACCACTTAATTGAGCTTTATAGCTTCATAGTTCATTGCTTGGTGAACACCAATATCTTTAGGGTTAGAGAGTAACAGACATCAGTGTTACAGAGCACCCTATTTTTTTGCTGTTTGCACGTGTTCATAAATGTTTTTGACAACAAAGTAGATCAAACTCAGAAGAAAGAGCTTTGTCTTGGGCTTTGGTTGTAAATTGCTCCCTCTGCATGCCGTGCAAAAGAACATTATTGCAAGGATAGGGAGATGCCAATAAAAATATTGCAAGGAAAATGGAGATACTAATAAGAAATAATGTCTTAGTTGATGTCTTTAATTCACAGCAGATGAGTGTCTTTCATGTTCTAAGTACAATCTGCTGAATACAACAACTTTAAGGAAGTGTTTGCATCTAAGGAGACATTTAAAAAAAAACAAGCAAATGAGTATTTGTAAAAAAAAAATGAAGGAAAAAAAAGATACACAAATATTTTACAACATTACTTTTAATTTCATGACAACAGGTCATTTACATGAGAATATCTTTAACATTTAAATTTTTTCCTTGAAAGAGATAATTTCACTCAGGATGATTTCATTGATGACAAAATGATGGATTCAGCTTGTAAAAAGCTGAGCCTTTTATCCCATTAGGAAATGATTGAATATCAGTTAGATAATGATTATGTATGTATGAATATATATGTCAATGTAATGTTCATGTCACTCATGTACAATGTTCGTAGGTTGAATGTGGATTAGATAATGATTATGAATGTATGAATATTTGTGACTATGTTATGTTCATGTTGCTCATATACAATGTTAGTAGTTTGCTTATATGTTGCTTGAGTATGGTATGTGGGTATGTTTGAATGTAGCTGGGACAAAGGGGGTAAAAAGTCAGCTTGGGGGTGGGGTTGAAATCCATGGTGACTCTCATGAGGCACAAAGGAGGCTGGAAGTCAAGGGGTGTTAATGGGCATAGTCTTAGGAGGGAGTTAGACTATGGGGTTCAACCAGAGGTCTTCTCTGCGCTGGACAATGGTCAATTGGTCCTAGGTGTTGGGTAGGTCGCACAGGAATGTAGTTTAACACTCCCAAGGGAGCAAGTACAAAGGTCATTGGCAACTTGCTGGAATTTGTGATTGTGGGAGAGTTGTGCACCTATCCTTTGTTTTGGTCCAGTGTATTGTGGTACTTTTGGTTGACAAGTATTTGACCCATACTTGACCAATATTAATGGGGGTGATATTAAAATATTGGGCAAAAGCCACTGGGGAAGGGTAGGAAAAATCCTGACTAAAAGCAACTGGGGGAGGTTTGGAAAGTGTAAAATTTATATAAATGTGTGTGATCTGATTGGCTATAAGTCTTTGACCAATCCCAGATTGGAGGGATTCTGGGGAGGGACCATGTTGGCCCCCAGGCTATAAAAAATAAAACATCTGGAGAGAGAGGCATCTTTGATTTTGCTGATCTAACCAGTCTGACTTGGAATCTATGACTCTGTTATTTCTGTATTAACTTTGATACAATTGGACTTATGCTGCTGAGCTACAGCACTACAACTTCATGGATATATGTCTGACAGGACACTGGATACTTTACAAGCTTATTTTGAACGCACACTCAGATTAAATGCATTCTACCCAACTTTAAAAAAGGGCAAAATAGGAACCCATAAAGGTAACCCTTTATCATGGCTGGTCACGAAATCAAATTCACAGGGCCAAAGCCAACCAATATATTTTGATTTATGAACAAATTAATTTTACACTGATGAATATATCCACCAATATTTCAAGGTGTGTGAAGCCGACAGTGTTAGCTGGCGTGGGTTGGTCATATACCCCACATGATCGAAAAGTCCTTGGAAGAAAACACATTGCACAGGGCCAAAATGTCTATTGTTCCTAATAAAAGTGAATAAATTGATTTATACGAATAATAAAGTACACTATTAGATTGAAAAGTTATGAAATTTTAAAAGTACTAACTGATTAATGTTCAGCGATGCATTATTATGACAGAGAACAAAGCTGATTTGATTATTTGAAAATTATCCAAAATAACATGCCATAAATTCCATGAGGTTGTCCAATGATATAGGTAAAACAGGTCTTACTTACCTCTCGTTGCTTTTATTTCTCACAGGGTATTTATGGAGCAAATGAACAAAATATAAATATTATTTCACATAATAGTCTTTGTGCTAGTGTTTACTGTTAATTTATTGTGACTTTAAATAAAGATTTTTATTATTATTTATAATTATTACAAATTGGCATTACAAATACACTTCTTTAATCAGCACATTTTTTTATGATCATCAATCAAAGAAAGATGAAGTTTAAACCTATTATTCCATTTTATTTCCTAAATTATTGAGCTGAAATCAGTTCTTCCCTAGACTTTTCCCAATCACAATAAAAGTCCTCATAAAAAGCGATAATGACCTTAAAATTATAATTTCAAGAAATTATGGCTCGAAAAAATGTTAAACCAAAATTATTTTCCTTAGAATGTTTGGATTGATCACCAAAAATGGTCAGTGAAATCTAATTAACTGTCAGTTGAAATAAAATCAAATTAGCATTAGCTATAAAATGCTATGATTAATGTCATTGATCATGTAACCAAGAAACTTTCAGTGCTCCTCAAACTAGACTAAAGTCATGTTTCGCTATAACAAACTTCGTTATTCAGATGTCTCACTGTCCCAAACAACCATTTGCCCCTTTAAAAAAAAACTTTGTATTTATTTAATGCATGCATTTAATCAACCTTTTTAATTCAAGCAGGATCACTTCAACTTTAACTCAATTTTTCATGGTTCAATTCACCAATAAATGGTAGATAGTAAACCAACATTTTGGTTGCTGCATTGATAAGAAATATTTAAAATAACAAAATCTTTTTCAGAGTGAATGTGGGTGTGGTCATTTTTACTAAATATTGTGAAATGTTATTGAATATTGTGAAATGTATTTATCAAGCATTGTCATACAGCTGCTGAGCTACTGTCAAAATAAACAACATGTTCTCATCTATCGGGGTTGAAATCTCATTATTTCAATAGTTTCATGATTTCTTAAAGAGGTCACCTGAAATACACAATGAATCAGTTCAAATACATTTCCAGATAACAGCATTACAGACAGCTGTCTGAAGAAAGGAATTACTACCACACACGACTGCAAACTTTAGATCAAATCATTCCCAGGAAATCATGCAAAATAGATAAAATTTAGGGAATGCATCTAAATCCTACCACAGAAACCTTTAAGTCGATTTTAAAAATCCGAAGAAACACAATTTCGTTTTGATTAAAAAGCACAAAATGTTTTATTTTAAAGTTAAAGAAACTTTGAAACTTAATACAGATAATTGGATATTTTGGCTTCTAAATGCAAATACACAAAAATAATGCAAGTTTTCCACCTGACTAAACTTTGTAAAACACCACTTTCTAGTATGTCCTATCTTATCCTATCCTGCCTATTCTATCCTGTCCTATGCTGTCATATCCTTATCCCATGCTATCCTATCCAATCCTATCCTACCCTACCCTGTCTCATCCTATCATATCCTATCCTATCTCTAAAGTTCCAGATCTGCCTTTGATAGCCACCCATATACACTACCCTTCTAAATTATAAGACCATCTGCGCATGAAGACTAAGTTTACCATGGCTTTGTGAAGTTTGAACCTATGGGCTCCTTACCTATCAACAGCTAAACTTCACACATATGAGGTAAACGTGTTAGTTATCTCATAATTAAGTCTGCCTCTGGTAGCTGGTCATATAAGGTGGCTAAGCTTCAGTCCAGCAGCGATGAAACAATTCAATCTCAATACACTTAAATTTTTTTACCCGAGACAAGATCCTCTGGCACCTTTCCTTAATGCTAAAATTATCTGTCCCAATCCGGAGACCACACAAGTCTTCTCTGGTATCTCCAGGCCACAATGTGCACCTGGACCTTTTAAAAGTTCTTCTTCATAAATAATTTCATGAAGCTGTTGTTAATCAAGGGACCTTTGGAATGTTGGACACTTTCACATCTGGCATTTATGCTTTCTTTGGCCTTTTCAGACATCTTGGTTTGGGGGCAGGATGTCATTAAGGAAGATGCTGCAGCAAACACTAAGGAGTAATGTGGATGTAGTCACAATGCCCACAATGCTTTGTCCTGCAAGTTAGCTTCAGTTAATGTCATTTACTTAAAACAAAGCACATGAAACCATAACAAGTATCAATTATATAAAAACTTACATATAGTATTAAAGAGTATCATGCAAACACTCATTTATGCCATTAAATTCTGTGGATTCAGGAGGTCTTGACACTTGTGATATTTAGCCTCATAAATGTCAAAGTAAATAACAAACAGAAGTTCTCTGGGCAAAAGTATCACTATGATTCAGTTCTATGCTCGACCATCGGTTGCTTCCCTTTAGCATTATGTGGGGACATTGCCTGTAATTGTTTTGGGGACAACGGCAAAAACAAGAATAGGGCGATTGCATGCCTTCTTGCACTTAACCTGAACCTTCACAAGACTAATCTAATCATGATCAAAAGTTAGGTAGTCTGACCTAGGCACACTAATACCATGAAATACAATTTTAATCATAGGTTTAACATGTTCCTGCCCTATTATTACCGCATAATACTGTCTATGAACTATGTTCAACTACATATTGTACATTCAAAGATAGCCACTGTTGCATGAAGCTATCATTGGTCACACAGGTTCAGGTTGAACTAGTTCACTACATAACCAAAAGCTGTACTTTTCAGATAACACGGATAAGGCTTGGAGTCTACACCATGCTACAAATTTACTCCATTTATGAGTGGAGCCATTTACTTGAATACTCAAAGACATTGAGTACAAGGCGACACCAGTTCATAGTCCTATTTGAATGACTTCCAGCTGTGGTACAGTTCAATTCCCAGTTCCTGTAATTTACAGCCAAATTCATTGGCTTGGAAACAAATCGAATAGCCTTGGAAACAAACACCAGATGATGTCATATGATACCAGGACTCCCATTGGCTGAGTCACTCCCTTAACCAATGATAGTCCTTCCTTTAGCTTCCAAGTCTATGAGGTTGGTTTCCAACTCAACAAATTTGGCTGTAAACCTTGGACCCTTCAGCAGAAATGGCAGCACTTCAACCACCAGGACATCATTATGCTAACAACAGTAAGTTGTATTTTTAAAACAATCTTTATTGTCTGCAGACAAAGCAGCTGAGTGGTCTTGTGGTTAATGCTCTTGCTAGCACTGGAAGTCCAAAATTCCAATCCTGGCCCAGGTACCCTTCAACGACATCTCAGCCAGATATTGATCGCATTCGATGTTACATTGCTGGTGTCTTTTACCCGATGTCCAAGCTGGGGCATTATCTGATCATTATGTCTGGCAGCTGGTCCTGCAAGATGTCTAAGCTTCAGACCAGACAATATAAAAAAAGTGATTTGAAATCTCTCACATCTGAGGTAAACTCAAACAATATTTTTCAAACTGTCATACAAAGAGGACATTTTCATTCACTGACACAGGCTAGTGATCAAAAATGTGCTACAACAATGATTTTCATCACACAGCTTGTCTCCTTTAAATTCTTAATTGTCATAAAATGCAAGTGAATCATTCATGTTCATAATATGTCTGCACCTTTAAGCATTTTCTGTCAACTCTTGAGATGCATGGCACATTCCTCATATTTGTCAAATATGATAAATTGGCATATGAATCAAAGTAGTGACTTGATTCATTAATTTTTGTTATATCTTCATCACGATTGCCATGATGGATGATCAGCTGATTATGACTGATGTGATAGATTTCATTAAGTGTATATATGAGACTGATTTACAAATATACTACCTTTGCATCACAAATTAGATTGAAGGAAACCATGAAACTCACCATTATAACCTCCCTTGGGGCCAATATTTACTGTAAATTACTTCTGCCAACAAATCAAAAAAAGTCTCTGCTTATATATTATATCATGCAGAATGAAATTGAATCAATGATGTTATATACAAATTAAATTCATTTGTTATAAATAAAAACTGAAGTTATTTCACCAGTAAAATAAAATTTGAAAGCAAAAACTGGACTTTTTACTGATATATTAATTGATATCGCGCCAAAATATTTGCATAACACAATCAGAAAATTCTTATTATTAATTATTGTATTATATCCTATAAATACAATGTATAAAAAACAAAACAATAATATCATTTCTGAGGTGGCACCAGCAGCTGCATCACAACGTTGCTATCAAGGCTACACTAAATTTCTCCCTACACACAGAGTCGATGCTTTTCAGGTGTCCCAGGAGATAATTTTGTGTTTTGGAGTATACATTTTGAAACCTGACTATCACCATAGGCTCAGATCGTACTTTGTTTACCGTACTTTAGAGCAAAATCAATGAGTGAAGCAACGATTTATTTAAATATCACTTGCCTGAAATGTGCAACCTAAACTTAAAACTTTATAGTACTTTTTGAGAGAAAAAAAGATTAAAATTAAAAACAGTATTGCTTATATATCAAACAGAATAAAACAAGTAAATCATATTCAGACAATGCACAATGGAACCTGACCTCTTGAGCACTAGGCTACCAACCACGGGGGTCTTGGGTTCGAATCCAGCCCATATTTAAAAGTTGTTTTAAAATTGCTTCATCATTGACCTTGTTGCCTTGGCACCTGCCTGTCTCAGCCCTATCTGGTGCGCAAATATGGGACGTAAAAGCCTGTCATACCCAACTCAACACACACAGGACGTGGACAATCACCTTGCAACACATTGGCATGCATGCCAACGGTATAGGTGTCTTCTCCAAACTTCTGCGGGTGTCTGCTCTAAAGTCCATGAACAGTCTCAGTTGATGAGAGCTTTTTCCTGGGTCTATGAGTGTTCCCATCCAGCCAAATATAGTGACCAACCTTTTCATTATTTTATATAACTTCATTAAAACCATGTATTTGTTAAAACACATTTCATTCAATATTCGGACCCACTGAGCCACATATTTCAGATTGATCAGCATGGCACTGTCCTGAAATCGTGCACTTTTTTTGTTTACAACCCAATGGGATGTTGAATTCACATAAACTACAATACATTTTGCTCCCTAAGTTGAAAATTGTTTAACTGTCCTAAGAGTTACTACAGTCTGTCTGATGACTAAAAACACAAATCAACCTCATTAAAGTTTTTGGTATATCTTCATTGGATGGGGCCATATAATACTATACCACTATCTTTCCTGTCAATTGCCTTTAAATTGTGCATCAACCATGGGGGCCATAACAGCATGAATAGCCCATTAAATCCAGCAGAGACAATTAATCATATGCAACAATAGGAATGTTGAATCACACGTACATTGTATTCCCGATGAATGGGCCACACTTAAGTATGGAGAAAGAAAAGGAGAGAAAGCTGGATTTAAAGCATGGTATTGTTACCCAGAACAAAAGAAAGTTAGAGATATTACAACAGTGGTTCCTACAACATGCATAAAAGCAAAATGTGTTCTGTCTCAAGTGAGGTGGAAATTTCCTCTGTCCTTATACTTTATATTTTGAGCCTCATTTGTGAAATCTAGCATACAAACTCGTGCGTCATGCAATGAGGAATGCAGTTCAGGAGAACAAGTTGCTTTGTAAAGCTTTGGTAATTGGTCAGGTTGGTCTGAACTGAATTGACAAAAATTTTAAAATTTGTCTCGAACTTATTCTCAATGAAACCATTGGCAGGCCAATCTAGACTCTTAACTCCCCAAGGAGTATTTAACATGGAGTTAATATCAAAAGAAGTCAGAAAAGCTAAACAGAAGATTATTATTCACTTGCAATGCTGCAACTTGATCCTAGCTAGCTCTACATGTTTGTATGTCCTGTCATATCTACACCAGCAAAAAAACTGATTGTGTTTTAAACAATATTTAATAGGTTTCTGCAGTTGGTAAGGTATTATGGGAATTAAAACTGACTAATATTTATGTTTTGATCCACAACTGCTTCCATTTCAGATTGCCTGGCACATTAGGCTAACTACTTTCAACACTAAATATAGCAATGGCATTAGGCATATTATATTTTTACATATTTTTGTGCCAGTTCTAAAATTGGTCTGAATACGGGCCACATGAACTTATTGATTTAGCATATGTTTTTAAAACTCATTCTTGTATTTTATGAATATTGCCTTTCTCCGGTTTGTTATCCAGGATTAAATATGCTCAATTATTGGCATACAAATGACAGAGTGACAAATGGTGTCTCAGAAAGAACTTTGATTTATTAGTGCTAAAGTATCACACTTTGTTAATTTCGCAAATACTTGTTCTTTTTGAACCAGGGGTACTTGGGGATATAATAATTATAATATTTTTAACTATTATTCATGAGGTCAATCACATATGTACTATGTATAGGACAGATAGACAGGCATAACTGTAGGAGTTTGGGGTCATTAGCCACAGTGTTACCACCCTTGATACAAGGAGGTTCATGAGCTAAGGATAATAAAAAAAAGCTATTTTTGTGAATTTATGAGAAGTGGACCACATAATGTACCTGTAAATCTAAGTCTCGCCCTGAGTTAATCATAGGACTGATGAAATCTCATTTTGAGTTTTTACCATTGCACATGTCATTAGAAGCTTCTTGGTTATGTCACATGGGGCTGTTGGGGTAGCATTCTGGATGGCTAGCTTACAGCAGGATTCAAACATGGTTTTTTAGTCGCCAGATGAAGATATTTTTCAACAATATTTTTGCCAGTCACACATTGTTATTAAACTGCAGTTAGTTTCATAGCATATGGTCATCTATTGACAGAAAAATACTATATCAGTACTAAAATATGGTTTTTCATGTTATACCCTGATTAATTTTGACAGGTAATTAATGTAAAAAAATCTGGCAGCAGACACTGTCATTAAATGCCAGACAGACAGAACAAATCTTTTTTTTTTAATGCCAGAAATACATTGATGTCATGGAATGCTTTACAACTTCTTGTGGTTGAATATTAAAGTGTAAATTCGATAAATAAAGCTGTATTCTCCAAATAGATGAATTACTACAAACATAATATTGTAATTTTATCTTGAACAGACTTGGCCTTGCATCATATTTAAGCATTGTACATCATAAACATAAAAATGTAATGTCATTTTATTCTATCAGATTAGTTAATTTTGGTGCTGAGGTCCTATGCGTCAGGTGATACTGCTACTACTACTACTACTACTACTACTACTACTACTACTACTACTACTACTACTACTACTACTACTACTACTACTACTACTACTACTACTACTACTACTACTACTACTAATAATAATAATAATAATAATACTACTAGTACTAGTACTACTACTGCTGCTACTGCTAATGCTACTGCTACTACTACTACTACTGTAGTGGTTCTGGCTCTGCTATAGGCCTGGTGACCACAGTAAGTAGTTCTAGACTCTAGCTCTGATATGATAGAGAAGCAACTCAGTCATTGAGTTTATACATTTATTAACATACATCAAATATAACAGTACATTGGTGCCCACTACAGCATGACCTATGTTTGGGCAGTCAGGTGTCTGACTTCAACAGTGCTAAGTTCTACTACAGCATGTCCTATCCTGGGACAGTCAGGTGGCTGACTATAAGTTCTAGTGAATGACGATGGATCTGCTCAGACAGAGTATTATACAGGAAGCTGTATGACCCTAGCAAGTCTGGGGCCAAACAGAGGATCTTACACAGGGACCAAGTGGCCACCACCCCTTTTTTCCATTGCCATTAATGTCATGGAATGCTTTACAACATCTTGTGGTTGAATATTAAAGTGCAAATTCGATAAATTTAGCTGTATTCTCCATATAGATGAAGCTGTTATTTCTAAGTTGCTTACTACAAATATAATATTGTAATTTTGTCTTGAACAGACTTGGCCGTACATCACATTTAGGAGTCGTTGGCTAATGCAAATATCTATATAATCATTTTACAAAGGAGTGCACAGCGACATGAATACCACATTAAATCTACACAGACAATTGACCATGCAACAATGAAAGTATTCAAGCGCGCAAAGTACTCCTTGATGTATTGAGTATATGGACCATACTTTGTGTAGAAAAACAAAAAAGTCGAGAGATATACAACTCACTACATCGCAAAACAATGGTACATCACAAGCTTGGAGGACAAAACATGCCTCAGCAAGTGATGCGGATGATTCTTTTGAATGTTACTGGATTGAGGCTAAATTAGCTAATCATTATATTTGCTTCTGAGATTTATTTTCTGATGAGACTAAGTTAGTTTTATCATCATATTACTTTATGCCTGTGAAAATATGAAAATATTGATGGCAGAAACTTTCGAAGACCAAAATACCCTGTTAACTAATATAATGTTAATTAATCTTATTTAAATTACTTATTTCATCTGAAATGAAAATGTTTTGAAATAAAGTATGCCATCAGGTACAAATAACATAAAATATGTTATGGACCAATGCATATTGATACAAAGTTAACATAGTACTTTGATTATATAACGATAAAAATAATGTTTATAAACCTAGCAAGTTGGAAATTTGTCTTAAAGCGCTGTAAACTTACTTCCTCGAGATGCGGTTACAGGAATATGCATTTTTGGCAAACCATGCAAGTAGTGCTGCTATAAGAATCAGTAAGGTCGCATGGCCAGCGTTTAAAGTGAATTTATTATGCATATCCACTTTCCAGCAAATTTCAACACATTGGTCAATCATCACTGGGGAACAGGCTGATAGAACACAGGTATGGATGTTGTCAGATCGTGATTATGTGATGTGTTAATATTTTTATCTTGCCAAAGTCTTGAGCTACGGCTAGTGTTGAAAACACTCACTTGACAAAATTAGCTGTGATCATTACATACATGCATTATGCACTACTGAAAGGTGTTTATGGATGCCTTCACTGCTCATTTCATAATTATTTATGCCACCCCGCTCCCCCTGGCAAATCTATGGACACATTTAAATTCTGTACAAAGTAGCATGGGTAATAACTAAGTTTCTTGTAGGAATGAATGAATGAATTTTACTGACATGTTGAGGTACAAAAAGATCTATATTTTGGTTTTGTAGCTAAAGAATGAAAATATGGCAAATTATTATGATCATTTTACATATATTTGTGCAGAATTGGATATTACATTTCTGAAACTTGATTTCCCATAATATTAAAGTATATCAAATCAAATCAACAATAGGTCACTTAGTGCTGCTGTTTGGCAAACAACAGGCCAAACCTATACCTATATCTCACAATATGTATATCTGATATCATCTTGGGATACTTTTTGGGATGGTTGTTCTTTAAAGTAGACTGTTTAATTTTAAATCATGTGAGTTATATCTACACTTTTCTCACTTGAGGCACATGCAAGTGATTGGTATTTAGGCAAATTGGCATGCAGCATGTGACACATTATATGTTACTATCTTTTTCTGCTTTTTTTCAGCCAATTTAGCCAATGTGAAGTCTTATCCTTCTTTGTCAAATTTCCTGGACTAATATTCTGGCATAAAATTTGTGTAGAGCTACTTCAGGCTGTTTGTATTCCACAAACAGCCCACAACTTTTTAATTTTTCTTGGCCTTTTATTCCCTGAACATTTGGTAAAAACTTTCTTAGTAGTTTTTGAAATATTTTAAAGGGAAACCCAGAATGTTGAAAACAAACATTTACTGAATTGGTGTCATAAATGACATGTAGAAGCCACAACATCACTCACATCAGTGGTATTCTATGCTGAGGCAATTGATAGAGTTCACACTTCTTGATTTGCATTCTGCATTGCTTTCCAAAAGACACATAAAAAGATTCTGCATAAAAGGCAAATTAGAGAAAATGTCCAACATTTTAGTAGGACGTCCTCGATATTGCAATGCTTCTTATATGGAAATTGACATTTATCTAAAAAGCACATTTCTGTGGACAATAAATGGTGTCTGAGTTTGAGTTTAGTTTTGTAAAGTTTCTAAAAGGTTTACTTTGAAATGCACAGTACCTGCGTACTTGTTTAAAAGTATTTTTTTTAACTCTTGCCATCTCAAAAAATTCAAAGTTAAATGGTGAAATTGCATGGCGTTTAAAGTAGACCTTTTAATACTCTTTGTTGTGAAGTGAAATGATTAATGTTGTCATCAAGAAGCCATTTTGAAAATTGCCAAAAGCAAATGCCATGAATGGACATGAAAGAATTATTTTGTGCAGTGGGCAATAACAATGCATGGTGTTCCACTTAATGAAGCACATTCAATCAATTTTGACATTTTTTGTTTATTTGAAAGAAAACTTTATGAATATTAATTTCTTTTGTTTTCATGGAGTTATGCGAATCTTTGTGCTATTTTTTAAGGAAAGTGTTGTGTTATTTTGCCTTAAGTCTTTCTGATTTTACTGATAGAGTCAGATGTATTGATGAGATAATAAAGCTTGGAGTCCACATTATATATTGCTGTTATTCCTCAGACGGCCAAGACAAAATCTCTAAAGATAACGGGATCTACTGGAGTGCTCTGACAAACCTAGCGGAGGAATCTTTAAATAACAGAATTTACATATTTATAGAAGATGTCCGGAACTGTTTTTCTTTGAGAACCTTTGTAAAAAAAAGACAATGAATAAAATAATAATAAAACCAAGCTTGCATATTTGGAATATAAACAAATTGCATAAAGACAAAATATATAAATTTTTCACAGGCAGTGAAAGTTACCCCGAAGTGGCTACAGAGATACCTTGGTTTACAGTAAACACTTACTTATTTACTTACTTGCTTACTTGCTAACCTACTTGTAAACTTACTTACTTATTTATTTATCTGCTGTGCTGTATGTAATCTCCGAAGCATATTATTGCCAAAAAGATGATAATGGCTTTGCTACAGCCAAATATTTGATTAAAATGTTTGATCTTACAAATTACTGTTGTTCCACACCATAACAGTTCCCTTATGATGAAGTCACACCTTAACATCACACTAATCTGTATTTCTAAGACTGGGTGTTGCCATGATTTCTCTGCATTGTATTTCATTGTAGTAAATAGAAAGGTTATTATTGAATATGGATGGACTGGAATGGCCCCTGCTTTGAAATTCAGTCAAGTAGTTAATGTGATCTGTCTACTTACTGATGCCTCAGTGACAACATTGAAAGGACCACATTGCAATACAATGACAGCAGGGGATTAGCTCAGTGGTAATACGCTGGGCTGCCAACCACTGGTTCCTAGGTTTGAATCCAGCCCACGTTGGAAAGTCGCTTCATTCTTTGCCTCTTTGCCTTGACACCTGCCTATCCTGATCAGCCCTATCTGATACACAAATATGGGACGTAGAGCCCAAATCATTCACCTACATTGCAATAAGACAAAAAATCCATCCATGTTATATCAAAAGTGCTACCATCAAATTGAATGCTGTCAGTATATTGGATTGCATAAAATGATATGATGTATGATATATGATATATGTCTTTATTATCTGGAAGGAAATTTTACATGCAAAAAAAAAAAAAAAAAAGATACATCATTTACGCCCATTGAATAATCTGATGGAAATTGGCACCAATGATTTTAGAGTACTGTTGGTTCTAGCTGGATAAGATCTCTGTCTGTTTTTATATGGCAGGCAGTGAAACCCACAAGCTAATCGATGTTCTTTGTCCTTCAAGACTTTCTGTAGTTTTTTCCCAAATTTTCATAAATTACCTGCATATTGTCCAGTCTTTGTCCAACAATTTTAATAGCAATGTTAGTCAGCTTGATCAGTTAATTCCTATTTTGCACAGTTAGGCATCCAAACCAACTCAAGAAGTTAAAGGTGATGGTACTGTGCACGATGGTTTGGTAAAACACATTCTTAATAGTCCTGTCCAGATGAAAATTTCATAAGCGCGAGAGGAAATATAGTCATTGCTGTCCCTTCTTATAAATAACATCCGTGTTAGCTTTCCATATCAATTTGGAGTCTATTAATGTACCCAAGGCATTTGTATTCATCTACCATTTGAATTGCATTGTTCTTAATCCAGATAGGTTGGTCGTTAGTCAGTTTTTTTCCTAAAATCCACAACAATCTACTTGTCTTTGAAGTGTTAGGATGTAAAAATTGTAGTTGCGTTATAAGGGAATTTATAATAATAAAACTCATCATATCTTAATGCCTGCGGAATAACACATGTACTGTACTTTGTACTTTTCAGCTCTACTGTATACTTACTTCAAAGCATAGCTTTGGTGAAAACAAAAATACATATAATTTCAGTCATCTGTTTTCTGATGAATTCATTACTGTTCTCTTTCAAGTCTTGGTTTGTGCAATCACAGGTTTTGTTACTGTTATTCCAAGTAGCCTTTGTTGTGGATTATCTTTTAAAATTTTTTAAAAGTCTTCTTTGCAATTCATCTTCAAACAAGTAACAGACTTAGCCCATGTTATCATGCAATATGCAGCAACAAAAATGCTCTCCACATCACCAAAATGGATAGAATGGATTTGAAGTCATACAAGGAATATCTTGAGACAGGAATGGATATCTGGAGATTAGGAGGTGGATAAGTCACACAGGTAGATGCTCAGCCAAAGATAGCCATGGTCAGCCAGTTCCAATACATTGCATTTGGACACAAGAGGTCAAGCTCTCTCTTTCTTCTTTGATGGTTGATTCCCTCTTTACAATTTATACTACAATAAAATTCTAAATGTAACAATAAAATCACGGGTGAATGATACTTTAGTAATGGTAGAAGAAAAAATTATGTATGAGAGGCTGTAAACAGATTTCTTATTACTTTATTTCATAAAAAAGAAAAACAAACACACACTTTGCGGCAGGTATGTAATATTACCTGATGTCGTAACAAGCCTTATCTGAGTTATGGCACCTTCAGAACAACTTTTTTTGAAAAATATTTCTGTGATTAACATCTCAATTTTTATCATATTCCTTATCATTTAGTCCTCAAAATTTATATATAATGTCTCATTTACAGATTTTCAATCAATTCTATGTATCTTTGTGTCTTTGCACTTGATGCGATCAAGGACAAATTGTCAATTATAGATGGCTCTTAATTGTCTCAGCACACAATGTAGTTATTGCAATTTTACAATATGTATCTGGTGCGCAAAAAGTTTATTTACCAATGTATGTGTGGAGGCAAATGTGATTGAAAGATCGATGACGTCATGGTATACATTGTATTTGAGTCAAGAAAAGAATCACATTTCTATTTGTTCTTTCAGTAAAATTTTGGCATGTGAGAATAAGAGAAACAAAACAAGGAAAGGCTCAAATCCATCTGCCTAATGTGGTGATACATCAATTGAGTCATAGTTGTCAGAATGTAAAACTCTTTTGATGTCTCCAAATTCTGTTTCTTCTGAAGAAACTGTCATGACTTGCTAAAAGCTACAATCAAAGGGACTGGAAGTCACTTGAAGACAATTGCTAAGAACAGTTTGATGGATGGGACGTATTCATGATCCATCTCTTACCCTTTGGAGAAAGCAATATGCATGAAGTGATATCATACATAGGTAATGACATGAATATTTCTCAAGTCATTGCTTCAAATCAGATGACGTGCCAATAGAAAGTCACACTTCCCAAATATAGAAATATGTCAGTTTTAAGTAATGGATTGCATGGATTGAGACATCAATGCTTTTTATGTCAGATGGCCTTGTGGTCAAGGCATTGCCCTAACCAGGTCTGCTTTTGGTTGGTGGTGGCTTCCACTCAGTGTCTATGCTTGGGCAAGTGATAGACAGCACTCATGGTACAAAATATTTTATCAATAGACAAAAATATTTTCTTATTTCAGTGCATATGATTATAAAGTTTTCAAAATGATGTGCCATTTTATTTCGTGTGTAGTTTCACTTCTTCCTTAGTGCAATGGATGAGCTTTCGATGGTTACAACTACCTGTTTCATGTATAAGTTATGTATGCCCCTTTGTGGAAGTTGTTGGTTTAGATTGTTCCTTTCATGCCCAGAATAGCAATAATCGTGTTGCTGTCCAAAACGGTAACACTTCACACCTTTACAGTATATTTAATCATAATTCATAATTCACAAAAATTAGCCTGTCTGTCCCCTCTGTCTGTTTGGTGTATTTTACTTAGTTATTCGTGATATGAATATGGGGATAGTGTATTAATATAAACTTCTCAAAATGGCGTCTGCTACTTTGATGTGACACAGAGGGATTGACCTCAGGGATTCTATGTCCCCTTTGCTATTTTATAATGTGGTTTTGTGGGTACTCGGGCATACCCTGTGTCTTTAAACCATGCTTGACATTTACAATGTACAGTGGCATGTGACATTCTGCCAGAAACAAGACATTGCATTTGTCTTCTTTAGGCTGTCATGACACCACTGACCCCTAGTTATATTTCATTGAGAAACAGACTTCCTAATTTTTGGTAACAGATTGCCATGTCAAAGAGTGAAATGTCTAATGTATCAATGTTACTGGGTCTGAAACTAAGTCAGCTTATATTACCAGCTCCCAGAGGCAGACGTAATGATGAGATGATAAGGCTTGGAGTCCACACCATGTAATACATTTAAATACCTCAGCATAGACACCGAGTACAAGTCACATCCATTTTAACGTCTCATGCGATCGACATCCAGCTGGGATGTAGCTCATCAAAGAAGTGTTTTTTCAGCAAGCAATGCTACTTTTACTGTGGTGGTATTGTATTGGATTTAGGTAGTGGTTGATCAAACCAAACATCGCAATTTATCTGCACGAATGTGAAGAATGAAATAATGACAAATACACCCTAACATATTGAACAGGAACTGAGATACAACCCATGACCACTGGGAAAGCAGGTTTGAACCAGTGCAACCCAAGTCACTGCCAAATTCTTGCACTACTTCATCTCAGTATGAATAAAATATCATCTATTTATCATTCTCATAAAAACCGGGCTGATTTTTGCCCTTTAACAGATGCTGTAGAAGTCTAGTGGCTCCTTTATTGGGCAAGAGTAGACGTCTGTTACTTGATGAATTTCTGTTCTTACAGACTGGCCAAAGTCCTAGCTTCTAGACATCTAGAGTTACTACTTTTCCAAATCTTACAGACCATTCATTGAAATATCAGGGTAGTCTGTCAGTTTATAAATTTCAAGATTTCCACACAGTCTGCATTTCTTTAAAATTCCAGCATGCAGACATCTACATTGGCTACATTTATTATTTTCTTTGTTCTTTATGCCCGATGAAAAGGTTTTCAAACAACATTTCACAAGTCACACATTATGCTGTGATGTTAAGCCAGCTGCAACATTAATATGGAGAACAATAACTGTCTATCCCGAGTCGCGACCATTTTCCATGAGAGGCTCAAACTATACTTTTCAACACTCTACAGTTAGTCTAATGACATACTTATCATCAACAACCAAACGTGGGGGCTTAAATCGACTAGAAATAAATCAGACTGTGTAATGACCAAAAATGGTTTTAAAAATAAGTAGAGTGTGTAATCGTCTGAAGACTAAACTAAGGTGGATGGCTGTTTCATCCATCATCGCATAGCCATGGTCCCCTCTTTCCTAATTAGCTCATCAGGTGCAGAAGCACAGGACGTAAAACTCTAATCCACCACCACCACTTTCTTTACCTCTCATTCAACCGACCTTCGCTGAGATGTGTCATAGACTGCCGAAGCAGGATTCAAACCCGAGACTGGGCCACTTTGCTGATAGTCGAAACAGTTAGGTGCCACAACAAATTGATGCTCATCAGTGATTATGACAAGTATATACATTTTACATTAGTTTTTTTCCCGAATATCCCATTGAAATATATGAAATCAGTATAACTGTTTGGATTGCTCAAGAACTCCATCGTAAGAACATTGATGTATGTACGGGGATATAAACCAAGTTTAGAGATGACAGATATAATTCTCTAAGCATCAATAATACTTTCAGGGGGAATTTCAAGGCCCCTCAATGTGAATATCATTTCTGCTCCTCAATTACCACAGTTATACTCTTGATGCAACCATGTTCCTTTTGATTGCATAACTAAGTTTTTTAAGATATTTCATAGTCTTATGGGTAAGGATTTTGCCTGCCAACCAAAAAAATATTAGGTTCAAACCTCCACCACTACATGCATCACTCCTTCATTCAAGCAATTTTCATCATGTTCGATGCTGTTGTAGGCTGATAGCTAAAGTAATGAACACACTGAGCTGTCCATCATTATATCCAAGGGTTGGGGCCTAGCTCAGTGGTAGCACGCTGGGCTTCCAACCACTGATCCCAGGTTCAGTTCCTGGGTGAGCCTAAGTTGGATGGCTGTTTCATCCTTTATCTCATTGCCATGGTCCCTGCCTGTCCTAATTAGCCCATCAGCCCATCAGGTGCAGAAATACAGCACATAAAGCCCTAATCCACCCACCTACCATCGTTATATACATGTTTCCTATTGATGGTCTGAAAACGGTTACACTCAGCCAGACCACATTGATACTTAATGCTACCCACTGACTAAATCAGCTTTGCAGACCAATAAAATCCTAGTAAATGCAAATGATGGTCCCCTTGCATTGAAAATCAATTGTACGTCAATGACTAGAGGTTGTATGGACCCATTAGTGTTATTTACTTTAAGCATCTTGGTATGGGGTGAGGCTGAGCTATCCCTAAGATATCTTGATAGGAATCGATGGGATCAGATAATTATGGCTTTCGGTACTCTACTAGCTAAAGATGGCTAAAATCAACTACTTTCAAGGGTGCTGATTTGAACTTGCATTGACAGGATAGAATTTTTGTGAAAGTTTATGAGCGCCACATTTTCAAATGAAAATTCCATTTGGAATAGACCTATATCATGTCTCTAACCGATTGCTCATGAACATATCACTCACTCTTTTAGACAAGTATATTTCATGCTCCATGAGAGAAATATATAGGCTTTTATTGCAGCATATTTTCAGCATTAGTCGCACCCGTGAACATCAATCTGTGCTGGTTGGAACATATTGTATATGAGTCTTTGAAGTAAATGAACCAACTAGTGTGTTTCATGCACCAACTGAATTTTACATCATACAAAGCAGAGAGGTTATATGATTTTTTTAGCCAAGTTCTTGCTTCTAGCGAGGGTTGACTGTAAACTAGACAGCTTTATTTCTGTATATTTTATCTTTTTCTTGGAACCATGAAAGATAAGGATTTAAAGGAAAAATGCCTCTTATCCATTATGCAACAATATTTACTTAATCATCATGTCATGCAACATAAGGAATCTTTGAAAATACTGCAATAAAATAGTTTTGTTCAGTGTAAACATGTGTATAAACTGGTGCATCCAGGTGTACCACAAGGGTAGACACTTAGACATGCACCTTGAACAATGTGTGAACCGGTTACTAGGGGGACATAGGAAACGGAATCAAGCAAAAGTAGATTGTGCATTTATCTTATTTTGTTTGTTAGGCAGAAAACAATATTACTAACTTGGACAAATGGTTTGACATTTTCAAGGACTCTGTCTGACATTAAAGAAGATTGGCACAGTCATATTAAGGCTAAGGACGTCATCAATAAAAAAAACCAACAGGTCTTTGCAGACATTCTTCAAATTTACTTGTGAAGATAATTTTTAGAAATAAAGGGACCTCACGATAAAGATTGTACTGTACTAGGGCTACCTCGACTTTCGTAATACGATACTGAGTTCAAAAGCAAGACTTAGGACTAACACCATTTTCATATTTTAAGAGACTCCTTCTTATGAAAATGACACTAATGGGTCCATACAACATCTAGCCGTTGACATACAATTGATTTTCAATGTAATGGGACCATCAGGTGCTTTTTCTAGGATTTTATAGGTCTGCAAAGCTGATTTAGTCAGCGGGTAGCATTAGATATCATATTGTGGGGTCCCATTGCAGATAACCGAGGATGTAAAGTTTGATGAAGATGTGTATTACCTATGCACAAGTTTATAATAAATAGGAGAAAATAATCATTTATAAGATCTTCGGTGGTAAGATGAACAAATGCTGTAAGCATATTTGGCATTGTCACAGACCATATTTTAAGGCAAAGCATTTTTACTTCATTTCTGAAATGAAACGAAAGCACAGACCAAAACTTTCAACTTTTCACTTTGCAGTGTAATTCAGTGCCAGGAATTGCAATTTTCGAAAAAGCCGTTTCAGGGATCCCTCGGGATTGTCTAATGTGTTTACTTTAGACTGTGAAGCCCTGGCCATCAGTCGCAGCTCAGATTGTACCTTGTGTGACATACTCCAGAGTGAAACAAGTTACAGTTGTGTGTATTCGAGGCACCCATAAATATGCTATATGTTCTCAAATTGTAGCTCTGGGCAATTCCGAGGCTTAAACAGCACAATACTCATAAAAATAAAAGTTCAGTAATTTACGCGATAGACTCAGCTAATCCAAAACTTTTTAAAGCACCCAACTGGGCCAAAATCCAGGTAGACCTATAGTTGTCTACTGGATTTAGCTATATATATATCTGTCTTTTATTTCTATTTTATCTATCTATATATGTAAGAGAGTAAGCCTGAATTTGTGCGTCAATGCACGCTGCCGTTTGGGCCTCGATCGTGCTGTGGCCTACTTCTTACTTTCTACCTTCTCCTATTCTAACTAACTGCCACCATTACAACTCTTTATTTGCACACTTTACCTCCTTTTTCCTCCGACTTTTTGCCGAAGTGAGTACATGCTTGCAACCAATATGGCCACCATCACTTTCAGAAAGAGGCTGAAAGGATAAAGGTCCTGTTGCAACATAGCAACTATGCCTGTGGGTCACATGACCACCTAACAACCATATGCTTGCAAGATTAAGCTCCTTAGCAACCATTTATACCATTGTTGCAAGGGCCCTTGAATGAAACTCAGAACGAGGCTTTTTGGCAGGTCGCATGACCTCACAGAGCAAGTGTTGACTGAAAAATCAAATCAAATCCGGGAGTTATAGTAACATATAAATATCTTGCTTTTCACAAATTAAGACTACATAAAATAATTTTAGATGGGACAAATAAATGTACTTACAAACTTATGCCCAAAAATATTGAAATAAAACATGCTACATGATATTTTGAAAACTTACTGTAGATCGAATCCGGTTATATAAATATCAACTTCAATTTGGTGCAATTTTTTCGAAGTGAATTGTCATTAAGTTAATTATTAATTAAGTTTATCATAGCAACTTTTTTAAACTTAAAATGCTAATAATTTTTGTTTCTTTGGTAAAACCCGCAAGCCTAGTCAATTGCGGTAACCGCTAGGCTACTTAAAAGTGGGAACTCACTTGCAAGCAGAACTAAAAAAAATTAAAAATTGCCTAACTGCTGCCTAAAGACATACTTCATAAGTATTATTTTCATACAGAAACTTCAGAAAAACTCACCAAAAACTGTGCAACACAATCAGCAGTGTCAACAAACGTGCTGATGATGAACAATAGGACGTGCAACACAATCAGCAGGGTCAACAAACGTGCTGATCATGAACAATAGGGCTGTGCAACACAATCAGCAGGGTCAACAAACTTGCTGATCATGAACAATAGGACTGTGAAACACAATCAGCAGGGTCAATAAACTTGCTGATCATGAACAATAGGATTGTGAAACACAATCAGCAGGGTCAACAAACTTGCTGATCATGAACAATAGGACTGTGCAACACAATCAGCTGGGTCAACAAACTTGCTGATCATGAACAATATAGGACTGTGCAACACAATCAGCAGGGTCAACAAACGTGCTGATCATGAACAATAGGGCTGTGCAACACAATCAGCAGGGTCAACAAACTTGCTGATCATGAACAATAGGACTGTGAAACACAATCAGCTGGGTCAACAAACTTGCTGATCATGAACAATAGGACTGTGCAATACAATCAGCAGGGTCAACAAACTTGCTGATCATGAACAATATTGGACTGTGCAACACAATCAGCAGGGTCAACAAACTTGCTAATCATGAACAATAGGACTGTGAAACACAAGTGCTTCAAACCTTCTTCAGTCAACATGTTTCATTTGTCGTATGTTTGTTGAGAAAATAAGTGAAATATGTACAAAAAACTATTATAATCATAAAATGTAAGGAAAAAGCATACAATTTGGAAACACAAAAATTAATTATTTTGTGCTGACTTTCTAGTCAGCATATTAGTTTTCTACATGACTTAATTTGATGCAACTGTTATTTTGGATATATATTACATATTATATATTTAAACATTTGGTAACCTACCTCAGCCAACTGTGATAATATACCTCAAATTGCAACATTGTTTTTTTGTTTGAATTTAACTCTGTTGCTTTGCATTTGACATGCCGCACTTTACAGGGTGTCTATGCATAAATTAAAATTTTGCACTTAAACTCGAGTGACACTTTGAACCCTTGAACTGGATTTGTGAATTTACTGCCATCTTTAATATAACATTGCAATACTCAGTCTTGGGCCAATGAAGAGACTTGCAGCTGCTGTCCTCTGGTGGAAAAAACTGAAAACTGATTCGTGGGCCAATCAGATCCCAGCTTACACCATGATGCTATGAAACCATATTCCAAATATGGTAGTGCTTTCTAAGGCCTTCCCTGGTTGTGCACGAAGTTCCTGTTGCATCCAATATGAAAGCAGATGAGAAACACACAAATTTTGGCCATGCAGGGCAAAGGTCGCTCTGCCAGCTCCATGCAAGGCGATCTTTGCTGACAGGAAAATGGTAAAGGGGGGGGGGGGGGCGGGCAGGGTTGTCCATATAACCACGGATAGAGAACACACTTTTTTTTGCCACAAAGAAGTTTATTTCATACCATGTGAAATACAACAATATCATTGCTTTGACTGTTAATTTTTTGTTCCCCATTCAAAAAACCCTTCTTCAGTGAAGTCATCTTTTATCTTTTGTAGAACTTCCTCAGAGTAAGGACTCAGGGGCAGTCTTGGTTGACCAAAGTCCAAGCCAAAAAGAGCTTTTAAAGGTGCCTTGGATCCTGCAGCTAGCACTAATCCTGAGAAAAAAAATCAAGGAATAAGATGCATACTATGTTTTCCATACGTTTTGGATAAACGCACGGAAAATGTATGGTTTTCGCCTGATTATAATTGGGCAAAAACTATGCGGTTTCCATGCTTTGCATGGAAAATGCACGTGGCACATTTGGCCATGTAGTCTGACTTAGTTCAGGGGGCATTTGGTACAACACTCTCAATTGTTTAGCTGGTGTCCATCCACAAATTTTGTGTAAATCATTCAAGATATTGTTTGTCCTCAGACACTGAATGTGTCAGCTAACCAACATCATTGTTTGATATATACAATCATTGTCTGAGGACAAACAATATCTTGGCTGATTTTAAACGAAATATTTAATGGACACCAGTAAAACAATCATTTGTATGAAACAGAATCATTTCTAAGACTGTGGAGTAGATGGCAAAATGTCCAGTGTTAATTTTCACAAATAGCTATCTTACTATACTTTTCTTGAGTAAAATGTACTATCTATGGGAAGTAAAGTTACTCTCTCTTCTTTATTAGATAATAACTTTACTTTATACAGAGGATATAGTTACTCTCTACATGGAGTAATTTTTGACATAGCTAGGTGCCCTTCTCCGCTTATACACCCTTTTGTACACGGCAGCCATGTCGGCACTTTTGCCTCTTTTTGCACTCAGATATAGTATTGTGACATCATCAGTAGACAATGGTCATGGTGAGGTCACAGAGTACAAGAACAATGGAGAAGTAATGATGTCATAATATATGACATTATCAAAATGAGGTCAATGAGGCAAAAATGCCAACGTGGCTGCCACACGAAAAGGGTGTTATATAGGTCAACCATATGTTGCATGTTGAGAGAGTGTAAATTTAAAGAAGAGAATAAAATAAATAAAAAATTACCGTGTTTATTTCGTATCCTGCATAATTTCAATATTCTGCCCTGCAAGAGTATGACATAATTTGCAAACATTTTATTGACACCTATTATATTATATACAAAACAAATGCAGCGACTTTACACTAATAAATTAAACTTATTGTGATTACCTGTTCAAGCCTGGCTGTTTCAATATCACCCCTGTCAAAAGCAGCTTTCACTCGGTTCAAAACTTTCCCGAAGAATGAGGATATGATAGTGGTTTCAATCCCTATTGACAGACCTTCAAGGTAAAGCTAAAAATACAGAATTCTCACATTCAGTCATTTTAATTTACAATATATATCATCATCTATATCTAGCAGAAAAAAAGAACAAAAACCAACATCCAATTTATTTACACTTTCTTCAGGAACCTGGCCAAAAGAGGACTAAGCCATGCATAAGAACATTTAGCAGTTGAAGCCACACAATTAATCGACCTTGTTCTTTAACTGTCGCCCAAAAACTAAAACCAGGGGGTATAGATATAAGTGGAGGAGGAGGAGGAGGAGGAGGAGGAGATAAGATGAAAGGATGAGGAGGAGGCTGAGAGATGAGGAGGAGATAAGGTGAAGGTGGGAGGAGGAGGAGAGATGAGGAGATGAGAGATAAGATGAAGGGATGAGGAGGCTGAGAGATGAAGAGGTATTAAGATGAAGGAGGAGGAGGAGGAAAGATGAAGTGATAAGACGAAGGGATGAGGAGGCTGAGATAGGAGGTATTAATTTAAAGGGAGGAAGAAGAGGAGGAGGAGGAGGAGGAGAAGGAGAGAAGAGATATGAAGGGATGAGGAGGAGGCTGAAAGATGAGGAGGGATTAGGATAAAAGGAGGAGGAGGAGGAGGAGGAGGAGGAGGAGGAGGAGAGATGGAGAGATATGAAGGGATGAGGAGGAGGAAAGATGAGGAGGTATTAAAGATGAAGAGAGGAGGAGGAGGAAGAGGAAGAGGAGGAGAGATAGAGAGATATGAAGGGATGAGGAGGAGGCTGAAAGATGAGGAGGGATTAAGATAAAGGGAGGAGGAGGAGGAGGAAGAGAGATGAAGAGATATGAAGGGATCAGGAGGAGGAAAGATGAGGAGGTATTAAAGATGAAGAGAGGAGAAGGAGGAAGAGGAAGAGGAAGAGGAGGAGAGATAGAGAGATATGAAGGGATGAGGAAGAGGCTGAAAGATGAGGAGGGATTAAGATAAAGGGAGGAGGAGGTGGAGGAGGAGGAGGTGGTGGTCTGATTCAATTTTGTGGACACCACAACATTTCTTTAGTTGTTACTTTATCCTTACCTCTCATACCCCCTCAAAAACTACCATTAATATCGCTCAAATTACCCAGTTTGTTGAAAAATAAAAACGAGTAATTTTGATGGAGTACCTCATCACTGCCAAGAAAGATCTGGAAACGGTCGCCATGGTCGAGTAGGATGGTGTGCATGCTCACGAAGTTGGCTGTCGTGTGTTTCAGACCTCTCAGAGTTGGGATTCTGTCTCTGGCTGCACTCATGAAATCGCTGGCTGTGACTGAAAAAAAGTATTTTCTACAATCAGTAGAGGAGTAATTATTCCCCAATTGGAACCATATCACCAGAAATAGCGGGTGGTACGGGCCGGGTGATATGCATTTCATACCACACAGAATGACTTTATGCATGCCCAAATAAGGAAGCTCAAGACTTTGCTATTTCCAAATAAGGCGCGACTACAGTTGATGAGTCAGATAACTTTCAACCTTATAATATAACAGTTAAATATGAATTTATGAACATAAAAAAGTTAAAATTTTGAAAATCGGACAAAAGTAATGCATAAAATATATTGCGAGTCGAGAACGTTCATGATTTCATTGTAATTTTCATCCGATTTAAACAATTTTAAGTTGCAAATGGCTGAAATTGACTCGTTCCTGATCTGTTTGACTTATCAGACTTGGAGGGTGATACGGACCAACCTCGTCTGATCTGTCAAACAGATCAGGAACTCGTGTGGACAAAAAAAAAAGTAACACGTACTCTCTATATTCTACTGAACGGCAACTTTAGTCCCCATTGAAAGAACCTTTACTCTCAATAAGGACTATTAGGAAAGGGAAGTATAGTCTCCTATTGTGAAAATTAGTGGAATTTGTAGGGTGATTTTTTTTGTGTTAATCATTTTAGTCTGGGCAGAAATTAAATTTGAGAAACGATAAAGGCATTAATAAATAAAAATGCAACTTTTAGTATATTGAATAAATAATACTAAAGAAAAGATAAAAAATTGAAGAAAATAAATTGTATGTTATATTGGGGTTCAGTGTCTGCTATCCTCAACACATTAGAAATAGTTTCCACGAGTATGCCATCTGAGCTGATAACTTACATTTGATACCAGTGATGAAATCTATGTCATATAAGTAGAAAGGAAGTTTGGGAGCTGCTGCTGCCACCTGTCGCATGTATTCAACATAATCATCTGAAAGTTGGAATAAAATAAAAATATTATAAAAACTTCACTTTGGCAAGATTTCATACAGTACGATAAACATTTTGATCAACCGTATTTTTTTTTTATTGAACTAAATGAGCAAAGAATTTTCTTCTATTGAAACTGTTAAGTTAAGTGTAAGTAGATCTGAATTTTACCAAGAGTTTGTGGCTTGAAGTATGTTGGTCCAACGCACGAAATAGCATCGACTCCAATTTCTTGAGCGTGTCTAGCCTGAAATATAATATATTGTTATAATAGGATTTGAGAATAGATCTGTGATTCTGTATAAACCAATAAAACCTTGTTGCATGATATTTTTTACCATTACATGCTCATTTGGGCACATAAATTTAACTTTAAGGTACAATAAATAATATTGATAGAGTTTTTCATGCCATATGTAAACAAACCTAGTGATGACGTCACAATACTGAACAATGGGTGATGATGCCATGTTCTGTCTGGATTTTCTTTTAAATTTATTGGGACAAGAAAATTTTTTTAAGTTATCCTATGCCTTCCGCCTGGCAGCATGGCAACATCAAGGCCTAACCGATAAATATATTGATAGATATGGAAAGTGCAACCCTCTAAGGCAAGTTCTTGTTGCTATCAAGGGTTGATTGATGAGGTGAGAGAGAGAGAGGAGGAATCCACCCATGTTACACATTTACCCCATGGATGGGATCTTTTACTCGCCTCAGCATAGAAACTGAGTACAAGGGACTGCCAATTAAACGTCTCATCTGAATTACATCCAGCTGGGATGATGCTCATGAAGGGTACCCGAGCCCAGGAATGAACCCGGGTCCTTCAGAGGACAATATTTCGGATTAAAATAGTGGTTATTGTCAGTTTTTTTTTACTGTTACAGTATGTATTTCTTTGTTTTTTCCCCATGTAATCATTAAATAAATATATATATGTTTTTTTTTAGCTGTAAATAGACTAATTCTGAGTTCTGTCACATTTTTTGTCACGTTGTTTTAGAAGAAAGGCTATAAGGAGGCATCCGTGGGGTTTTTTTTCTCAATTAGAAATTAAAAAGTAGCACTGTCTGGGACTCTGAATGGGTACAAACAGTCGTGGACCTCAGAGGGAACATTGCAGGTGTTTCGAAGGAACAGTTTTGACATGCGAATATACGCCGGATGGCCATCTGCTGCATGTGCTGCCAGGCGCGATTTCTATCCAATGATAACTTCCTACATTCCCCACTGAAGTGCCTATATATTTGCAATAGTAAAAGGTAAAAACAGCAAAGGTAAAGCATGATCTCTCACCAATTCTTGACTTTCCTTCAAATTCCCTGCCCCAATTTGCATGATAATTGCTGAAAGCCTGTAAAGTGGAAAACATGCACATAAATAGATAATATCTATGAATTACAATATCTAAAAAAAAAAAAAAAATTAAAATAATAAAAAAAAAAAAAAAGCCCTCTCTGCAAATTCACTAAGAATAATGAGTAGGAGTATGGTATTATTGCTGCATATAAGCAAATTAAATAGAATTGGGGTAGCCCGAGAAACCCTTCCTGACCGCACACCGCTGTCAGCGCCTTTTCATATTGTGACGTTTACGCTCACAAAAAATGTCAGATAATAAACTAGAGCACCCAAGTCAACATCAGATTTCTCAGGCTATGATCATCAAAAGTTCTTGTCACGACTTGCTACAGCCTATAACTTTAATTTTCAAATGCAGTGCAATGTAGAAAGTCAGAGGCTCAGGATAAAGAGAGAGTGTAGTGAAAAAGCTAGCAATTTAGGATTATTGTCAACTTTATTTTTCCTATTTGTACATGGCCGAATGTGCCACGTGCGTTTTCCATGCGTTTGGATAAACGCATGGAAAACGCATGGTTTTTGACTCATTATAATTAGGCAAAACCCATGCGTTTTTCTTGCGTTTATCCTTCTCATGGAAAACGCACGTGGCACATTTGGCCATGTACTACTTGATTTACAAACATTTTAGCTGCACTAGGTGTATATCCCACTAAAAGTTTCTATGTCTTTAGATGTAACAAAGGCAATTAATTATATAAAACAATACAACCTTCTTGGTGCATAATCTTTTTTACTGTTACATGCTCATTTGTGCACATAAATTTAACTTTAAGGTACAATAAATAATATAGATAGAGTTTTTCATGCCATATGTAAACAAACCTAGTGATGACGTCACAATACTGAACAATGGGTGACGATGCCATTTTCTGTCTTGATTTTCTTTCAAATTTATTGATTAATTTTTTGTAATTAACGCCTGATAGACTGACTAGCTATACAAAGTCAGTCTGTCTTGATTTATTTAGACAATTTCAAACTCTTAGAAAGTTTTAGAAACTTGAAATTTTGACAGACAGTGCGACTTTAAACAGTTGAAGATCCACTTACTTTCCTTTGCCATGTTTGACCCAGGCCTCTGCAACTTGTTTTCTTTCGGAAACTGTCAAATTTAATCCCTCTCCTGTAGTTCCAGTCACTGAGTATAATTGAGTTGAATTAATAATAGGTATCTTTGAAGAGTTACAGGCATGCAATGGGGATTACTGCATAGACATATGTACCCTATATTTTTGCGAAAACAAAAACCTACATGGCCAATTGTGCTATGTGCGTTTTCCATGCATTTGGATAAACGCATGGTTTTTTTCTTATTATAATTAGCTAAAAACCATGTGTTTTCCATGCGTTTATCCTTCTCATGGAAAACGCACGTGTCACATTTGGCCATGTAGAAGACAAGTGAATATTGAGTCAACATTGAAATAATGTTGCCAGCCAACGTTGGCCAAATGTGATTTTGCACATTGGTAAGAGGCTGGCCCCCAACATAAGCAGCATACGCCAATGGTCGTACTACATTAGCCCAACATTGGTGTGGGTGGTGGTGGTGGATCAGGGCTTTACTTCCTGTATTTCTGCACCTGTTGGGCTAATTAGGACAGGCAGGGACCATGGCAATGAGATGAAGGATGAAACAGCCATCCAACTTAGGCTCGACCGGGAATCGAACCCGGGACCCAGCGGTTGGAAGCCCAGAGCGCTACCTCTGAGCTAGGCCCCCACCCCTTAACATTGGTGTAACATTTAGATGAGTATTCTGCCAACATTGTGCCAACATTATGCCAACATTGGTGTTGGCTGCTTATGTCGCCCTTGCTAATGTGTCAAATTATGTTGGGCCAACTTTGGCTGTCACCCTTGGTCTAACTTTGGTCCAATGTCTACATGTCAAGAGGTAAATGTTAAAAAGCATGACTTACCAAACACATTGGGAACTTCATACTCAAGAAGATGATCCACATAGGCAGGAATGGTTTCAAGGGCTAAATCACTGAAATAGAAAAAAAGGCATTTAATTTCAAATTGTCATTAATCATCTTTCCATTACGACCATTCAAAGTTTACAGCGGGTTCAAAGTCACACCTACACACTGATCTTACTGCCATTTTACTGGTGTGGGGGTTTTGCCATGGTCACTGCCTGTCCTAATTAGCCCATCGGGTGCAGGAATACAGGACGTAATTGTTTATTGTTATTGAGTGGATCACTCATCCCAAAGGCATAATTTAGGCCACTGTAGGGATGAGGGTGATTACAGAACAAAATGTACGGAAGAAATCAAGTACAAATATAGTAGATGCAGAAAGTCAGCGTAATTTTGAAAAATTGTAGATGTTAACATGAAACCGAACATGAAAAGCAATTTGGTAGATTACATTCATCTATGTATGTCTGCAATGTCATCACCTTGATATAGGATTTGTAAAGCTCACACCCCCCCCTACTACCATGCTACTAACTATATGCACATAGATTTTAACTGAATTAGTCCCATCAAAACCAATGTATCTTTGGCAACCATTTTATGCATTATTGGTTCCACTAAAACATACATAGAAGAACTAATGCATTTCATACCACCTACAAGGACCTCATATTGGAAAATATACTTACTCACACAGCTTTTTGAAACTAACAGATTTATTTAACAAAATTATTAGCAGCCAAAGTTACCCTGCATTGGCCGCCCAAGGTATTTTGCAATGACACAGTCAAAATCTTTGCTATGATATGGAAATGCAGCCATAGGTAAAACAACAGCAATACCATGAATGAACATATATTCAAAGTGTTATAGAGCATTCAACCAACTGACTACATTTCACATTGAGGCTTCCAACCACTGGGTCCCGGGTTCAATTCCCGGTCGAGCCTATGTTGGATGGCTGTTTCATCCTTCATCTCATTGCCATGGTCCCTGCCTGTCCTAATTAGCATCAGGTGCAGAAATACAGGACGTAAAGCCCTAATCCACCACCACCACCATGCCGCCGACCAGTCACACTGACTGGGGAACTTTGGGCTAAGTGTAGTCAGTTTTATTGAACAAACAGTAACATGGGACAATGCCCTCTTATTGGCACCAGCCAATCAAATAAGCTGTCAGGGATCATCAGCCAATCAGATCATCTGTTTGAGATCACAGGTGTCTTGCCAATAAGTTGTCATGGTTTTGTTGACACTGTGATGTCCAGATAATATAGCTACCAAGTTATTGACATGGTACTATGATATTTGACACATCTTAGAACCTAGCGATACTAACTGGAGATGGCTCAAATGAATCTTCCAGTGAGTACAAAAACTGTTAATGGCTATACGATTATCAATGTCATTTTAATTGCACTCTAAATTAAGATAGTTTTTCAGAAAAAATAGTTGTTTCCCAGACTAGTGTCCTTGTAATAAGTATTAGTTACATCCGGAAAAGGAGGGAAAAATTACCTAAGCAGCCATATACATTTTTTTGTTGCAAGATGTCATATTTTTGAGTAGATGCAATTCAGTAATATTAGCTTAATAATTCCCACAAACTGCATGACATGTATACTTATTAAAGAAAATATATTAAGATTTCCAACAAAGTTACAGTCAGCTAGATCACTGTCATTTGTGGCATACGAAACTACAACTACCCAGATGGCATTCCAAATTGTTTCAACGTCGGCGTGATGTTGACGATATCAAAATGCTGTTGTAGTGACGGCGGCCTATATAGAAACGACGCTGGCCCGATTTAGAATGCTATCTGGGTATAACATATACCAAAGTTCATTAAATTACATATTAGTTTGAAATGGCAGTGAAAGCAAAACTCACCCATTAGGCTTGAAAGGAGTGACTGTTGGTGTCAGGAGTCCCTTCACAACATATTTGGTCACGTCCTGCAAAAATAGAAGTTGAATTCATTATATTAAAGTATTGTTGCAAGCAATAGTTAATGTGAACATGAATCTCATTTGTTCATCTTCCCACCGGCAAAGATAACCATGGAGATGGCACAGCGACCTTTGCCCTGAATAGAATTATTTCTGAGGATTGCAACTGGATCGATAGACTTGCAGGTGCTGTCCTCTGGTGGATAATAGTTTTTAGGCCAATGAGATGCCAGTTTACACGACGACACAATGACGCCCTTTTCTAAATATGGTAGTGCTTTTCTAAGGCCTTCACTGATTGTGCAATAAGAAAGGAGACGAATAACCACACAAATTACGGCCATTCGGAGCAAAGGATCTTGCGCTGTCAGCTCCCATGCATGGCTATCATTGCCGACGGGAAAATGAAATTTGTTAAAACTAAGTTTTATTGAGATGCGGAGCCCGTCGGCAATTTTCACCACATCAATTGCATTGTTACCTAATTTAAAATTGTATTCGATGTTTCTTTGGATGATTCAGTCCTCTGGCCAATGTTTGAATGAGATTTGAAGCATTATTCCTCATTCAGATCAACAATTGCAATACAGAGCCAGTAAGAACTATTTGAAGCTACGCTGAGCCGAACCTAGCGATACTTAGCTGGAGATGGCTCAAATGAATCCTCCAGTGAATACAAAAACTGTTAATGGCTATACGATTATAAATGTCATTTTAATTGCACTCTTA
This sequence comes from Alitta virens, assembly GCA_932294295.1. Classification (NCBI taxonomy): domain Eukaryota; kingdom Metazoa; phylum Annelida; class Polychaeta; order Phyllodocida; family Nereididae; genus Alitta; species Alitta virens. The sequence continues at coordinate 2,698,253 of OW028586.1, forward strand.
ATTAAGATAGTTTTCTAGAAAAATAGTTGTTTCCCAGACTAGTGTAAGTATTAGTTATATCCCGAATAGGAGGGAATTAACTAACATTTTAGTTGGTTATATCCCGACACCAAAGGCAGAGGGATATAACCAACAAAAATGTTAGTTAACTCCCGACTATGAGGGATATAACTAACTTATACTCCCATTAAACATTTTTACAAATTTGTTTGATTGTTTATTTTGTTTTAATGCCTTTATTACATAAAAGAAATTCAGTTTGCACTCAGGAGGGATTAAACTCAAATTTTTGTAGATTATATAACCAACAAAAATGTAAGTTAACTCCAGACTATGAGGGATATAACTAACTTATACTCCATTTGGCATATCTACTAATTTGTTTGATTGTTCAACTGCTTACTATGCAAGGACGATAATATATAATTATATAGTTTGCATGAGGGAGATAATTAATGTTTTCTTTGGTTACATCCCTCTCAGAACAATAGGAAAACTATCATCAATTTGGTATAGTACAAGTAATAGTTATGTCCCTTCGGTGTCGGCATGTAACCAACAAAATGTTAGTTAACTCCCGACTATGAGGGATATAACTAACTTATACTCCATTAGGCATATTTACTAATTTGTTTGATTGTTTGTTTTGTTTAAATGCCTTTATTATGCAAAACCAATTCAGTTTGCACTCAGGAGGGAGTTAACTAACATTTTCATTTGGTTTTTGCCCACTCAGAACAATAGGAAAACGGTGTAAGTGGAGTATAATTAATTTAAAATCAGCCATTGCATTATACAATCATTGTCTAGGGCCAAACAATATATTGGCTAGGGAAACAATTATTTGCGTGCGTTTGAAAGAGTAGTCTATTTGAAGAGTACTGTGTACATATTGTATGCCCCAGATTATACATCCCCAAGAGAGCTTGAGTAGGTTTTTTGTAAAGTTTGGTTTTGTTTTTCATAATTGGGAACATCACCTATCTTTATAGCTCTTTTTTCCTACACACGCTCCATGGTGAGCAGTGAGTGGGCATTGTTCAGAAGATAAAAATTTTATGTATTATCTGATTATTTAATGGCACATAACATAGCATAACATGGCATAACATAATCTAACATAAAATAACATAATATAGCATAACATAGCATAATATAACATAATATAGCATAATATAACATAAAATAACATAACATAGCATAATATAATAATATAACATAATGATAATAAATATAACATATTATAACATAATATAACATAATATAACATAGCATAAAATAGCATAACATAGCATAGCCATAATATACCATGATATAACATAATGTAACATAATATAGCATACTATAGCATAACATAGCATAACATATCATATAACATACCATATAACATAACATACTTTCGTTTCAATGATGTATCAAACAAAAGAATGTTATGTTATTTCATAAGTGCATTTGTCTAGTACATGAACTGAACAGTGCAGGGGCTATATATAGTTCAAAACTGATACTTGGGAAACAGTGTAAATAATTAGAACATAGTTACAGTGTGTTTACTAGCTCTTAACCATGACCAATGTATATAACTTGCCTATTTCAGTGCAAATTAGCACAACATGTAGGCCTAATTGTAGTATTATTAAATGCTTATTACTTACTGTGGTTGCCATGACAGTTGTTGTCTATCTATGAAGTATCTATGTCATTGGTCAATGGACGACACTGAGATACCTAATCCTCTACATTGTTTTTATAGCTATTGTATACAATCTACTGCATACATAGGCGGATTTATTTGTAATTTCAGAGGGAGGTACTTACAGTTGGGTTCAAAAGTTTACATACACTAGATTTCATATCTTAAGTAAATAATCACTATTACTAAATATTGATAACAATTATACACATGCATTTTCCTAATCTATATCAACTTTTTGTTTTAACGACCCTTTTCACTGTAAGTCTAAAATAATTTCATTTGTAATTTCAATGACATTGCTTAGCTGTATGTCTTTAAGCCCACTGTATTTCTGATTGTACAGTGTGCACATTCCTAAGGCAAGTAAAAGACCCCACCCATGGGGTAAAAAATTAACATGTAACAGGGTGTGGACTCCCAAAATCATTTAATTACTTCTGCCTTCAGAAGAGTTTTTGATAATCTTGAAAAAACTGGACAATAAGTGCATACTTATGGGTCACCTATTTTTTGCCATCTTTTATTCAACTTTGTCCCACAATTTGTCATTGTTCTTGAGCATAATATTAATGTAGTGCATGGGCCATACTACAGAGTCCTTATAACATTGCAGTGTATAAACGTTATGTCACTTTACTTGAAGATAACGTAGAGTAGAGATCTTGCCTCAGAGAGTGCCTCCAGCCAAAAGAGCTCCCTGCCACCAGGGGCAGCACCTGCTGGGCTTCTCATTGGTCAGCCTGGTCAGATGACCAGTGGTCATGTGACCAGGGGAGGGGTCATAAATACCCCAGCCCACTAAGGTTCTGGGCCAGACCTGTCTAGAGTGACACAGCAACCTGTGTAAGATCCTCTGTTTGGCCCCAGACTTGCTAGAGTCATACAGCTTCCTGTATAATACTCTCTCTGAGCAGATCCATCTAGTCATTCACTAGAACTTATAGTCAGCCACCTGACTGCCCAGCATATGACATGCTGTAGTAGAACTAAGCACTGTTGAAGTCAGACACCTGACTGCCCAACCATAGGTCATGCTGTAGTGGGCACCACTGTACTGTTATATTTGATGTATGTTAATAAATGTATAAACTCAATGACTGAGTTGCTTCTTTATCCTATCAGAGCTAGAGTCTAAGAACTACTTACTGTGGTCACCAGGCCTATAGCAGAGCCAGAACCACTACAGTAGTACATATCGTACTATTATTATAGGTGTTTGAATTCAACTGATTTGTACATGCAATGTAATCAGATATCGATGACTTGGTGAACGTTTGCATAATGGATTAATGCCGGTAATTAGAGATGCAACTCCAAACCAAACGTTAAGCTCATTAAATTGAAATTTACTTCTTTTTTTTTTTTTTTACATATTCGGCAACATTACATATATATAATGTTTTATTGACGTTTTGGAATCATAGTTAGATACATTCGTCATACACAATAAACAAATACTACAAATTGAACAACTACAATTTTAACAATACATGCAATTTCAAGTATTAGAACAATAATGGTTGTGAAATAATAGCATAACATAAACTATATATACATGATCAGAAAATTGATGAATGGTTAAGATAAAGCTAAATATATATATACATTAATTGAATAAGTAACTATGTGATTAAGTTATAGTTTCTGGTCCCAGTTAATCAAGGTAATTACAAACTATGAAATATCAACTTGCCAATAAGGCGTATTATATGGTTTAAAATTCGGAATGACCATGAGCTCTCTTGATCTTCATGTCATGCTTTTATGTTGTCGTTAAAGACCAACTAGAGTATGATTAGTATAACTTGTTGCTAAAACCTAAAACATTCACATCAAAATGAGCAAAAATGTGCATTTAAATTATGCATGAAAACAAGAGCTTTTTATAACCAGCTTAGGCCACGAGGTTGTTCAGCTTTTGTTTGAAAAGTGGCGTACCATGTTTAACCATAATTTTTTAATCAATGCTGGAAATCACTGAGTTAGTCTTCACATCAGGATTTTTTTTGGTCTTATTTTGATTAGTCTTATTTTATTTATAAAGCGTATTTATAATCTGTTGATGATTAAATACTCCACTGTATTCTTCTTTTAGAAACCTCACTTTAAGATTATTTCATTAAGAGGCCACCTCACAACAAAGATCCTTGATTGAAAGGTGGGTCCAATGGGGAAGTTCCCACTGTGCAATACTCTTACAGAATTACTTCCTGCATAAGAAATAGTCGTGAGATTACAGTGTATGCTTGCCGAGAGGCAAAATTGCTCCCCAGGTGGGAAGTGGAAAACCCAAGTCTGAACTGATACATTGTAAGACCATACTATACAATTAGCAGTAATATAGAGAATGAGGATCTACATATTAGTGAGAAGAGTACACACTCTCAGTAAAACTAAGTATAGTTAACTGTGCACAAAGGAGGAGAAGGGCACCTATGTTAAAAATTACTCCCAGTAGTGAGAGTAATTTTACTGCCTAAGGTATGTTACTCCTTGGTGAAAATTAGGGGAGTATTTATTTTTTAAAGCAAATTACTTGTGGTATACTAGTAGATTTTTTTTATTTATTGAATTTATGCAGGTCTGTTTACATTTGAAACCGTTAACTCATATTGATTATATCAGTAAAAGGAAAACAAAATGGTAAAAGGTTGAAGTAAATACTAAACTGAGGAATGACAGAGCAACGTCCACAACATTAAACAAAACTAATATTATTTTACAAGCATCTGGACTAATTTACTATCTATTAAAAGTTGTTTCCCAAAGTTGCCAGCTACCAAAGTCATGTCAGCAACCTTTAATGTCTCTCCTTGCTCGCAAATATACATTTGCCAAACTCAAAGTAGCCATTAAGATAAACCAAAGGATAGATTGCACTTCCAAGACAGTAAACTTTGGATATAAATAAAGATAAACTTGATGTATATAGAACTAAAGAAGTGTGGCAGAAGCAGATGAGATAAGGTGAGATTTAATGTTTATGGTACAATTAACACATTCTATAATGGACAGGGTCTGAGAAAGAAGGCACTCCCGTTTAAAGGCCAGGGTAGAAGATGCATCAGAAATTGAAAATAAAAGGTCAGATGAGTTCTCAGATGAAAATAAATGCTGCCACTTAAGACTACTAAAAAAAAACACAAAAAAATTGATATGTATTATTCTACGCTGTTCTTTATCTATAGTTATTTTTTCAAAAGCAGCAAACAAAAAAATTAAAATGAATACAGTCATTGCCCAAAAAATAGGAACCCCTCCAATTCAAGTTGTCAGACATAATATTAGTGGAGGTGAACATGACAGCTTTTGACGTTGTTTTGTAGCTTTGTATATTTAATTAATTGGAAGAGAATACATTTGATTCATATTTGAGGACCATTAAAATTCGATTTGAGAAACAAATAAAGAGAATTTTCACTTTGATTTGTGAAAACAATATAATTATATTCCAAGCATTGCTTTTGTAACTGTGTTAGAGATTTGAACTACATTTCATTGTTCTGCATGAAAATGATTCTGGACAAATGTAATTCATTTTCTCTCGGGGTAAATTTAATTTTGCCTATCCTATCCTATCCTATCTCCTTTTTTATTGTATCAAGGTAATGGCCAGTTCCAAATAGACACGGGGTTAGCAAAACATTTAACCATTTAACTGTTGTGGGGTCATAGAAAACATTCAAAGGACGCTACCAGAAAACCACAAGTCACTTCAAAGGAACTTCTTTCAGAAAAGGTTGATATAAAAGATATTTTTTGGAAAATCTGTGCAGAAATCTACTGGTATAAAATGCATTTTTTTAAATCTTGTGTAAATCAACTTTATTCCTGTTAAAGAAGTGACTAACTTGTAGCCAGCACGCAGATTCACTTGAACTCTTTCATTTACCATTGAGTGCTCCCAGAATATGACCTAAGTAGAACTTTGCATGCTCTGACATGAGCTTGAAAGGTGCTTTTTGGTGGGTATCAATTTCTTGTAAATGCAATTAATAACTGTTGTTAATGTCTTGCTATTAGAAGTTGCAGTGAAGTAAAGCAAGTTTGGTGATTTTTGTTTGTTTGTCAGATTCCAACATTACACTAAGTATGAACAGTATAAGAACTAAAAAACCTGGGGAAAAAGTGCAGAATGACTGACCCAAATTTATGACCATATTTAGTGAGCCTTGTTACTCTATACATGACGTCAAATGCCTGAATTCAATGATGGCGTCACAAACAAACAGTGGCGGTCTTCATTTTTTATGGCAACAACGATGTTAAGGCATCTATTTTTCCTTTTTCTTGGGGTCTACTGCCCCCAAACCCCCACTGCTCTTCACAAATGGTACTTTTGTTGCACTAGAGCTGCAAAACTTGGTGAGTGTTGGTCAAAATAATGAGATATTTAATATTTTTAAGGATGCCAAATATGATCATATATTTGGGTCCGCTATGCTGCCTTTAGCCCAAACCTGGAACCTAGAGACGCAGCTGCATTGTAAATATACAATATAAATGGTGAATGGTGACCAAAACAACATGCATTTTTTTCAGAGTGAAGCTACTAATAGTATTTATTGTTCCCTTGTATTCCATGTACTTGCTGATAGGCTGTTACAATTTACATGATTTAGATGTAGAAATCTGGTTATTTATTATGCAATTAGTTGTGACATGAACAGTGATATATATTGTGGAAGTGGCAGGGTTAACCATTAATGGAATGGTGCATGATAGTGAGTGATTTTTTTCAACAACGCAAATGAAATTATTTTCATATTCAATCATTTTATTTTCCATGAAAAATTTGGGACGCATGATAAATCTTACACTCTAAATATTTTTAATTTGAGTTATACTCCGTTTGCTAATTCAATTCTAATTGTTAGTCAGGTTTGGTTGTGCTGGGCTTCCAACCACTGGGTCCTGGGTTCGAGTCTTGGTTGAGCCTAAGTTGGATGGCTGTTTCATCCTTCATCTCATTGCCATGATCCCTGCCGGTCCTAATTAGCTCAACAGGTGCAGAAATTCAGAGAGTAAAACCATAATCCATTTACGCACCAGTCAGGTTTGGTCCATTTCATGTTAGTCAATATTTATAACAGATACCTTCTTAGTCAGTAATTTATATCATGAATGCATCGTCGTTTTGAATACCTGGGAAATTATTATAGAGATGGTCCCCCATGGCATAGAGGAAATGAGCAGATCCTCTGTAACTCTTTGCCCCACTCCACCCAGATGTAAATGGGGAACTGGCTATGGATAGTTATGGGGATTGTAGAGTGCTTAGCCCCTGTAGGTAATTCTGTGTAAGGGGCTGTATATTCCCCAGGGAGTTGAGAAAGGCTCATGCTTGAACAGGTCTGCCAGCGGGATCAGTGTAGTTATTCAGCTTAAGTGAGAGGCTGTAAGTGTGCCAGGAGCGAGTGAACACCACTCCTACCTTTACGTTTGCCCATTTGGAGATATAGGTTTGTTTAAAGCCAATCATGGGCTATCGTTTGCCTGTTTTAAGACTGTTTGCTACAGCAACATAGTTTGCTTCTTTGTTTTTGACTTTAAAATCACTCAAGCAAGGTAAACTGATGTCACAAGACAAATGATTGAACCAGATTTGGCTGCAGTTCATTGCCTTTGGGGATTACATCTCGAATGACGGAGTTATGCGGTAACAGTTTCTCCACAGCGATGAGTAGGATATGTATCTGGCATGGTGTATGAAAACTCTATCACTTTATGCAATGTTTTGGGATTGGGTGCTGGCTAGTTTCTAGTAAATTAGAACATGACTTTGTATTGTTTTGTACTGCATTGTATCAATACTATTGTTCTAAAGCTTAGTCAGCTTATAGAAATATGTACCAGAGGCAGCCAATATGATGAGATGATAAGTATTGCAGTCAACACCATGTTATGCAATTCCTTAGGTGGTGGCAGTCACTTGCTGCAGCATAAACAAGGCGAGCTCCATCCGTTAAATGCCATAAATCATGTGCAACATACAGTCCGCTGAGATGTGAGATCCCCAGACCGGGGATCGAATCTGGGCTCTTTAGCAGAGCAGGCCTGTGCTTTAACTGGTGAATGCCTAATGACCAAGTCCATGCACCTTGCTTCATCTGTTATCACTTCATGGTTAAGTTCAGACAAATGAAGCTTAAGTGTTGTGTATTTTTGCCAAGGTAGTATATTACATGAATCAACGCCGCTTTAACACAGGCTACATTTGAGTAAGATCTGCAATGGCAGCAATGTGGAAAAGGACCTCAGATATAATCGATTACATTGCTGAAATATACATTCAAGGTCTCTCCAAGCCTTAGGATATCAAGGTATAGCTGGAAAAATTCATAAACAAAATGTTTCATTGTTTATCCAAGGATTTATCATGAGATCTGTGACATCCACAAGATTCCCTCAAAGGCAATCTGTTGAGCCAATTCAATGCATCTGTGAGTCATAAATTTCTCTAAATGATATCCTACACTTTGATGTGACACAAAAGACTTGACCTCGCGGGTGCACTTTCCCTATGTTTAGTCATTTTGACTTTGATGTATGGTTTATGAATGGTGGAAAAACTTTTCTGCTCCAAAACAATGCCTGAAGGCCGGGATCAACCCTCCAAGGGAAGTACTTTCTGATCTTGAGTTGATTGATGAGACTAGAGAAGGGGGGTCCACACCATGTTGCGATAGTTGCCTTACAGGGCTTCACTTTCTATCTATCTATCTATCTATCTATCTATCTACCTATCTACCTATCTACCTATCTATCCATTAGACCTAGGGTAGCTGAAAGTTTTATGATAACTAACTGAATAGTTACCATGGTAATGTATGTGAGTGTTCCAAATATACTAAAACATAACCTTTCCAAATATTCAGTGCTCAAAATACCATCTAATTTTTTTTTTGCCCAAAAGAGCTGATTTAATCTTACTTATTGTTATTTGTTTTCTTCTTCATTGTTGACATTAATTTTGTATGTGTTTATCTATCTCCTACAATAGCAACGATTATCTAAACCCAGTAGCACCCCAAGCCATAACCAGCGCAATTCTCAGCCAAATCCAATTTTCTTCTTTCTAAGTTGTCCAATATATTTTGATCAAATATATATTTTCTGGGATATTTGAATGAACATCCTCCATATAAAACAGATAAAGGAACCCCTTCATTGTTTGACTATAATAGAAAGGTTTTTAGTGAAGGTCATAAAGCAATTAATGACATCAGAACAGATTACTCTGCAAGGAAATTGAATGAAAACAAATATTAAATACTAAGCCAGCACAGATTTACACTGTTGAATAAATCCATCCACTCAGTTGCTCAATGCTTGGAAGATATTAAATGTATGTGCTGGTGATTGCAGCAAAGAACTGCTGTTGTCACATCTATCTAGGTTCACCCATAATGGAATGCAGTCATTGACGATTTCTCTGGTTAGAATATAATTAAACTAAATACCTCCCTAATCACTTTTTAAATAAATAATTTGGTTTTCATTGTTAAAAATTATTTTTGGATACAGAAAGGGAAACTTATTTCAATCCCAGGTTACAAATTTCTATGGCGAGTGCCTAAGCTACAACTGAACGAGTTTCAGCCAAAATATTTGCTTCATTAGAATTCCCACGGTTTCTTTGCATGCAGGCTATTGACAGTGGTACCACTTCATATCCTGGTTGGTGAACCACTTACCAAACATGGTTTCTCTTCATTTCCTGGGGCAGGAATAACATACGAGAAAAGTCCTCAGCAGAGGTTTTCAGCCCAGTCTTTGCTTGTCATGAGTCAATATCTTGCAGGTAGTGAATTGACGCTACAAAATGAGTGCCATGCTTTTTGGGTTGCTTGCAGACGTTTAGCAATGTTTCTGGATGTTTTAGCTGCTCTTTCTGTCCATTTTAGAAAACTGCCAGATGAAATTCCTCTTTGTCTTTAATTACCCGCAGTGCATCCTTTGCGCCAAGATATTGCCGCAATCAAGAAAGAAACGTCTATGAATGCTTTTTAGAAGGCGAAATCATCAATTAGCATTCTGTTTCCATTTTGCGACAACATGAACAACCCGTCTTTCATTTACGAGAAATACTGTTACATTCAACAGGTGTTTATATCCATGTATAGTAATATACAATGTATCACAGAACAATAACTTACAATGCATTGAAAGGTTAGCAATGTATTGAATAATTTCATAATTTAATTTTGTAAGTGTTACCTTTCATATATTCCATGGATACTGTGATAAGGAGAACTAGGCAAGCAAGTCACCTTACTCTGTGTTGGCCATTGGGGTTTGAGGTCTTCACCCAGTGTTACCACGCTTGCCACAAGGATGCTATATTCAGTGGTCACTCATTTGATGCCAGATGATATCTAGAAGCAAGTGATTCAAATGAATTATATTTCAAACTTTTGTTGTCTAATAAAGCTACAAATACTCAGGTAATTAACTAACTATAAAAAAGCATAAATGACTGGGTTTTGGTTTGGCATTAGCTACGCCTCAAAGTTATGAGATTGAGCTTTGGGACCGAAAATATGTGGTGGAAATCCGTGGAATACCATCTGTCATTTCCTCGACAAAAATTAATTTTTTTTCAGACTTCACTCCTTTTAAGGTAGATTTAACATTGCCCATGATATCATTTCAAACATTTTACCTTCATGTATTTACAAAAAGACAGATGTTTTATATATTTAAGATACTAGAGCATGTACACAATATTTGTTTAGCTATTTGCTATATATGTACAGTTTCCAAGACATATTACAATAATTCATTTGATCTCGTTCTTTACTTACATCAACTTAGTGACATGTGTCTGAATGATTTCCTTTCTCCCTAATTCCATTTGTAGCTCTTAAGTGAAATACCCGCACAAATTAATTACAGCTACATTACGTTTAGATCTGATAAACTCTCTTTGATGGAATTTTAGCTCTTAAAGAAAAGCCTTTATCTCTTTTAAATCAGGTGAAAATTAAAGATTTTTATTTCCAATCTTCCACAAGGGATCGCTTTTAAGTTGCTGGGGAACTAAATCATTTAGCCAACCTTGATTTTAGCTACCTTAAGGGTCCCAAGGGTGGTCTCAGATTTGGGCCCACTGATTGGCTACCACGTTGCAAGTTTAAAATTAACTTGTGCCTTGTGAGGTTTTTCCTCACTACTCAATAAATGTTGATTTTTCATACACCGTGCATTTGTAACCTAAAAGGCTTAGATGCTTCACTAATGACAAAGCAAGGTTGTGGATTCGAGCAACTATGATGGCAAGGATAAAATGAGCAGATCCTCTTTAAGTCTTTGTTCCACTTTGCATGTAAATGGGAATTAAACTTGCTATGGACATTTAAGACACTTCTGCATTGAAATCTGGTTCACAGGGAGAAAAGAATGGCTCATGCTTGAAGAGGTCAGCTGTTGGGTTCACTGCTATAATAAATACCATTCAGGAACGGACACCATCTATCTATATATTGAGTCTAAAATGTATGTATCTATGTATGTGATGGGACTTAACTGGATCACCTGTTGCCTGGGCCACCCATTTGCATAACTCCAATGGACAACAGCTAGACCGAAACATTGCTGTTATTTGCAAGCACACCAATTGGCGTCACTATATTCAGTCACGAGGCAGTGTGTCAGACAAGACAACAGCTTTAATGGGACCTTAGATCATAGGATCTCCATTGGGTTATGTGGAACTTGGTTTATGGGACTGCAGGAATCAAAGTCTATTTCAGGGCTTAGAGTAGAATAAATGTGTCTGCCATGAAAGGGCAATACATATCTATTTCAGTGTTGTCCTGTCATTAATCACATGAACTGCAGAATCCTACCACCACTATGATTTTGGATCTTTTGGCAGAAGATGCATAAGAAATTGAAAATAAAAGGTCAGATGAGTTCTCAGATGAAAATAAATGCTGCCACTTAAGTCTACTAAGAAAAACACGAAAAACATTATATATATTATTCCACTAATAACATTATTTTACAAGCATCTGGACTCATTTACTCTCTATTAAAAATTGTTTCCCAATGTTACCAGCTACAAAAATCTTGTCAGCTACCTTTATGTCTCTCCTTGCTCACAAATATACATTTGCCAAACTCAAAGTAGCCATTAAGATAAACCAAAGGATAGATTGCACTTCCAAGACAGTAAACTTTGGATATAAATAAAGATAAACTTGATGTATATAGAACTAAAGAAGAGTGGCAGAAGCAGATGAGATAAGGTGAGATTTAATGTTTATGGTACAATTAACACATTCTATAATGGACAGGGTCTGAGAAAGAAGGCACTCCCGTTTAAAGGCCAGGGTAGAAAATGCATCAGAAATTGAAAATAAAAGGTCAGATGAGTTCTCAGATGAAAATAAATGCTGCAACTTAAGACTACTAAGAAAAACACAAAAAAATTGATAAGTATTATTCTATGCTGTAGGATTTTCAAGTTATTTTCTCGAAAGCAACAAAAAAAAAAAAAATTGATACAGCCATTTCCAAAAAATATGAGCCCCTCCAACTCAAGTGGTCTGAAATAATATTGGTGTAGGTGAACATGACAGCTTTTGACCATGTTTTGTAGCATTGTATATTTAATTAATTGGAAGAGAATACATTTAATTCATATTTGAGGACCATTAAGATTCGATTTGAGAAACGAATTAAGAGAATTTTTACTTTGATTTGTGAAAACCATATAATTATATTACAAGCATGAGTCTGTCTAATAACTTAAGAGATTTGAACTACATTTCACTGTTCTACTGGACAAATGTAATGCATTTTCTCTCGGGGGGAAATTTCGTTTTGTCCTATCCTATCCTATCCTATCCTATCCTATCCTATCCTATCCTGTACTGTCCTATCCTGTTCTATCCTATCCTATCCTGTCCTGTCCTGTCCTATCCTATCCTATGCTATCCTATCCTATCTCTTTTTTATTGCATCAAGGTAATGGCCAGTTCCAAATAGACATGGGGTTAGCAAAACATTTAAAGCTCTTGGCCAAAAGGTTAAATTGTTGTGGGGTCATAGAAAAACATTCAAAGGACACATAAAAGGATACCATAAAACCACAAGTCACTTCAAAGGAACTTCTAGGAAAGTCGGTGCAGATATCTATTGGGTAGAGATGCCCTTTTTTATATGTCCTGTGAAAATCAACTTTCAGAAGTGACTGACTAGTAGCCAGGAGGCGGAGTCACTTGAACTCCTCCATATAACGAGTGCTCCCAGAATATGACTGAAGTAGAACTTTGCATGCCCTGACATTAACTTGAAAGGTGTTTTTGGATATTAGTTTCTTGTAAATGCCATTAAATACCAACCTTTTGTTGATTATGTCATGGTATTATAAGTTGCAAAGGAGCAAAGAAACTTTGCTTATCTTTTAAAATATCAGATTCCATCATTATACTAAGCACAAACAGTAAAAGGAAAAAATGCAGTACGGCAGACTCAAATTTATGACCATATTGAGTGAGCCTTGTAAGTATACATGACGTAAAATGCCTGAATTCAATGATGGCAAAACGAACAGTCACTGTGGCGGTTTTAATTTTTCATGGGATGAACGATGTTTAGGCATCTATCTTTCCCCACAGCCCTTCACAAATGTTGTTTTTGTTGCAATAGAGTTTGGTCAAAATAATGAAATATTTAATATTTTTAAGGACGCCAAATATGGTCATAAATTTGGGTCCGCTATGCTGCCTTTAGCCCAAACCAGGAACCTAGAGATGCAGCTGCATTTGTAAATATACCACAAAAATGGTGGATGGTGACGAAAACAATATGCATTTTCACTGAGTGAAACTACTAATAGTATTTATTGTTTCCGTGTATTCCTTGTACTTGCTGACTGGCTGTTACAATTTAAATGATTTAGGTGTGGTAATATGATTAGTAATCATGCGGTTTATTGTGGCTTGGACAGTGATGTGGTTTGAGAAGTTCCATAATAGTTCCTGGTTTATTACAATGTATGGAAAATTGCAATGCATAGTGTAACTGGTGGGCCCAGAAAGCATTCCAAATTGTTTCTCAACATCGGTGCGATGTCGGTGATGCTAATACGATGTTGTAATGACAGTGGCCTACATGGAAACCATGCTGGGCCCATTTGGAATGCTATCTGGGGGGGGGGGGGGTACACCAACAATGAAATAGTGCATGATAGTGAGTGATTTTTTCAACAACGCTAAATTCCCTGAGTTTACGCTGAGTATACCCTGAGAAAAGTGTGCATTTTGCAGAGAAATGATAATATTATCAGGGCAGCTGAGTGGTCTCTGGTTTCTATCCTGGGCCAAGTATCTTCATGAGCCACAGTTCAGCTGGATGTAGTGTCTTGTACAATCAGTAGGTTTTGATGCAGCTGAGTGAGACATGACACAGAATGTCTCAGCTGCTCAGTGCTACTGGGTCTGAAGCTTAGTCAGTTTATGTGACCAGCTCTCAGAGCAGAGGCAGACATAATGATGAGATGATAAGGCTTGGGTGTCAAGACCATTTGACACATTTATGCTCTGGGTGAGGTCTCCTACTTCCCTCAGTATAGACACTGAGTACAAGGCACCTCTAATTTAACATCTCATGCGATCGGCACCAAGCTGGGCTGCAGCTCATGAAGAGTGCCTAGATTGGAGATCGAACCTGGCACCTTCAGCAGAGCTGGCCAAATTGAATGTTGAATGAGTGAATGCCTTAACCATTAGCTCACCAAGCTGCTCACATTTTATCAATTGATACACTCCAAACATCCAAGTAAATTTTGATACGGTTTCATTCTGATATTACTTCTTTTTTCCTTTTTTTTCTTTCTTTCTTTTTCCTTTCGTTCTTGTGATTTGTTTACTTTCATGACTGGAAATAGCAGATCTCTTCTTTCAGTTGTTCTTTTCTCATTTCCAACTTCTCGAGTGCACCATGCCAAATTTCTTGTACAATAAAAGCAAGAACCAATCGCTAGTACTGCATGGTTTGCACTATTCATGCAACTACTCTAAAAACATATTATTAATTCAATTTTCATACTGCAACTGTCATGTCAGACGTTCTCAGTGTTTAGGCTAAGATAACAAGTTTGATTAAGCCAAGTGTTTTCACTGTTTATTTACATCTTTACAGAGACAGAAATCACAGCAGGCCCACGAGATTTATTCTGCCAATTAGAAGATTGGCTCTGTCAGAAACATAACAAGCTAAAATGCATGGAAAATTTGTTTTGGGTTGTAACAGTGCTTTGTGAAGGCTCATTGGGGGAAAAAAATAGAACATTTAAACTCTTCTAGGTAGATTACTGCAGTGATCATTTGCTGATCATGAGATACTATCGCAATTTATTTGTAAACTTCCAGAAGTATTTGTATTTATATTTTTATTTGACACCTAAGTATTTGATATTTACAAATGCTTTTCTAAACAATGAGTCAGCATTCACACTTTTTACCAAAATGAGTTTATATAAAAGATTCAGAAAACCTCACTGTACTGTCTATGCTGAGGTAAGTAAAGGATCCCACCAGTGTGATTTAAAATTTAATAAGAATATAACACATTCAGTAAATGAAACTCGCCCAAGTACTCCATTTAAAATTAATTTATCCTTCATTTGGCTTCTGTAATTTTAATGTAGGTTAGGAGTGAATGAAAGGATTAATTATAATTAATCTTATCTAATTTAGTAATTCATCAACCTAGTCATAATTGTTATTTTGAGTGACTTTGTTCTTTTCATGTGTACAATTTATTATTTTTCAGATGAAACAATCATGTTTAAATCATGCTTAAAGCTACAATCTAGAGCTTGGTGAAATTCATTTGGGAAAGAAAAGACCAACATGTTAGGCAAATGAAATTATTTTCATATTCAATCATTTTATTTTCCATGAAAAATTTGGGATGCATGATAAATCTTACACTCTAAATATTTTTAATTTGAGTTATAATCCGTTTGCCAATTCAATTCTAATTGTTAGTCAGGTTTGGTTGTGCTGGGCTTCCAACCACTGGGTCCTGGGTTCGAGTCCTGGTTGAGCCTAAGTTGGATGGCTGTTTCATCCTTCATCTCATTGCCATGATCCCTGCCGGTCTTAATTAGCTCAACAGGTGCAGAAATTCAGAGAGTAAAACCATAATCCATTTACGCACCAGTCAGGTTTGGTCCATTTCATATTAGTCAATATTTATAACAGATAACTTCCTAGTCAGTAATTTATATCATGAATGCATCATCGTTTTGAATACCTGGGAAATTATTATAGAGATGGTTAGAACATGACTTTGTATTGTTTTGTACTGCACTGTATCAATACTATTCTTCTAAAGCTTAGTCAGCTTATAGAAATATGTACCAGAGGCAGCCAATATGATGAGATGATAAGTATTGCAGTCAACACCATGTTATGCAATTCCTTAGGTGGTGGCAGTCACTTGCTGCAGCATAAACAAGGCGAGCTCCATCCGTTAAATGCCATAAATCATGTGCAACATACAATCCGCTGAGATGTGAGCGCCCCAGACCGGGGATCGAATCTGGGCTCTTTAGCAGAGCAGGCCTGTGCTTTAACTGGTGAATGCCTAATGACCAAGTCCATGCACTTTGCTTCATCTGTTTTCACTTCACGGTTAAGTTCAGACAAATGAAGCTTAAGTTGTGTATTTTTAACCAAGGTAGTATATTACATGAATCAACACCGCTTTATTACAGGCTACATTTGAGTAAGATCTGCGATGGCTGCAATGTTGGAAAAGGACCTTAGATACAACTGATTACATTGCTGAAATATACATTCAAAGTCTCTCCAAAATGTTTCATTGTTTATCCAAGGATTTATCATGAGATCTGTGACTTCCACAAGATTCCCTCAAAGGCAATCTGTTGAGCCAATTCACTACATCTGTGAGTCATAAATTTCTCCAAATGGTATCCTACACTTTGATGTTACCTATCCTAGGTATGTTGTCATCTGTCATTTCCTTGACAAAAATTAATTTTACAGACTTCACCCATTTTAAGGTAGATTTACCATTGCCCATGATATCATTTGAAATTTTACCTTTATTTAATTGCAAAAAGACAGATGTTTTTGTATATTTGAGATACTAGAGCATGTACACAACATTTGTTTAGCTATTTGATATATATGTACAGTTTCCAAGACATATGAGAATAATTTATTTAATCTCTATCTTTCCTTACATCCACTAGGTGACATGTGTCTGAATTAATCACAACAAGTGCTACATTACGTTTAGATCTGATAAACTCTCTTTAATGGGATTTTTGTTCTTACAGAAAAGCCTTTATCTCTTTTAAATCAGGTAAAAGTTTAAGATTTTTATTTCCAATCTTACACAAGGGATCGCTTTAGAGTTGCTGGGGAACCAAATAATTTAGAGAACCTTGATTTTAGCTACCTTAAGGGTCCCAAGGGTGGTCTCAGATTTGAGCCCACTGGTTGGCTACCACGCTGCAAGTTTAAAATTAACTTGTGCCTTGGTTTTTTCCCCACTACTTAAGAAATGTTGATTTTTCATGCACCGTGCATTTGTAACCGAAATGGCTTGGATGCTTCACTAACTACAAAGCAAGGTTGTGGATTCGAGTCCCTATGATGACAAGGATAAAATGAGCAGATATTCTGTAAGTCTTTGTTCCACTTTGCATGTAAATGGGAATTAAACTTGCTATGGGCATTTAAGACACTTCTGCATTGAAATCTGTTTCACAGGGAAAAAAGAAAGGCTCATGCTTGAACAGGTCAGCAGTTGGGTTCACTGCAAGCGTGCCGATAGGTGTCACGACTTAGTCATGAGGCAGTTTGGTGGACTAGAAAACAGCTTTAATGGGACCTTACATCATAGGATCTCCACTGGGTTATGTGTAGTGGAACTTGCTTTACGGGGACTCGAGGAATCAATGTCTCTTTTAGTACCTAGAGTAGAATAAATGTGTCTGCCAAGAAGGGCAATATACATCTATTTCAATGTCGTCCTGTCATTAATCACATGAACTGCAGAATCCTACCACCATGATTTTGTCTTTTTCAAACTTTCATTGGGCAGTACATATTCAAGCAATTTGGTAAGGCCATTCTGTGTGTTCCTGAGACATAAATTTCAGCTGATGTGTTGTCCTATCCGAAGGTGATATAAGGATTGAACCTTGCAAGACCAAACAGCTGTACATTTTGCTCCTTCAGTGTTTGTTCTTTGCTTTATGGATGTTCGAAATATTGGACTGCTTAGGAACAATATCAGATAGTCATTTCAGAGTTTTATATAAGGCCAGATGGTGCTGTCTTTGTGCAAAAGTTAAGCTATAAATCGGTTGCTCTGATGATGTACATGTAGTGGGATAAAAGAACAGCAAAAACAAAGAAGTAGACCTCATCCTTTAAAAGAGCTATGAAAAGCATATTTATCAAAATATTGGTTTATTTTAACATTCTATGAGTCGCCCTCCTTAAAAATTTACTGCATGAATAAATTTTAACAAATTTTTTTACATGACCCTGATAAATAAAGTTATTCGAGATGATAAGTTGTTTTCATTGATCATGTAGGATAAAGTGTGTTTATATTTCTAATAAATAACATACAAAATAGGAACTTCATTTAATGTGCTGAATTCCAGCACTATGGTCATAATAGTCACCTAGTTCTAAACTGATTTTAATGACTGTTTTAGTTGAGGATGACATTCCTGATGTTTTCTCTTCACTCGTCTCCAGCAATTTAAGCCATAAAACAATTTGATACTATAATAAGACCCAATGGTTATGTGGTATATTTTTATATTCCCCACGAGTGGACAGATTGGCCAGGATTTACGAGTGGCGTTAGCCACGAGTGAATTCTGAAGCCAATCTGTCCACAAGTGAGGGAATATAAAAATATACCACATATCCACTTGGGTCTTATTTATACCCCGCAATTTTCACTTTTAGTTGAGCTGCCTGGCTATGCATTCATGTAGTATAGAAAAATTTCAGGAATATCAATTTTTGCCATTGACCAATCAGAGCATTGCATAACTGTCAACAACGTCATCACCTCAAAACTTTCTGGGACATTTTGAGGTTAATAAAAAAATTTAAGAATGATATTTACAAACCAGTTGTTAAATATTTCTTGTCAGAATTGTTTTTTATACTAGATTTGGACAGAAAATGTTTTATTGTTCCGTATTATTCGATTGTATTACCGAAGCGATGACGCTCCTGTGACGTTGCCCATAGCACCACAGCCACACAATGGCTTGCATCTGTGGACTGAACAGACCATTGACTTTCTGTTACGTTTTTTGGTCCTAGAATCGTTAAATCTTGTCCGATTTCAAAAATTCTAACCTTTTTAGAGAGCTGACAATTTTGTCTTTTGAATAGTGGTAAAATTGTGACTCCGAATATTGTTTGAAAGCGGCGGCGTTAGTTTAAACGGCGAATCGCTTAGCTGCAAAAAGTGATTTTTTTGTCATTGGCCTGCCATACATAGAAGTATCTGGTATACATTTCCCATCCTTGCAAGGTGAGCCATGTAGTATACACATGTATACCACATAGGCTATACCACATGGCTTTTCTATGTGGTATACAACTGATTGTGGGGTATTATTACATACCTGAGCACATATCATATGTCTGTGATTGAAAATTACAGGAAATTTGAAGATGCGATCAAATCACTTCATATCTTATTGAATCTAGCTATTTATCCTGTACTTCCTCCTTGTACATCCTTTTTAGAGTTCTGTTTTCCCGTAACCATGAAATAATGTAACAACCAGCCAATACAGGAAACAACATATCACAGATTGAGTTTTTCAATTCCTGTTTCTTAATAAAAAAGACTGAAAACTGGATGTACATCAGGGCTCCCATCCTGACATCAAATTATTTGGCCGACATCAACATTTATGGGTTTTCTAAAAATACAAGCAGTGTGACATTTCTGTGTATGTAATTTCCTGTAAGTTTACTGGTCTATATTTTGTAAAAAAGAGATGCCGTGCTTTTGTTCAAACACCTATGTTTATTGTATTGTTTCAGTGCCACAGGTCATTCTTATTTGTCAGCTTATGCGACAAGCTGCCAGGAGCAACATTCAATTTGACTGAATAATTCAAAAAGATTCAGGGTAGAGTGTGGGTGGACTATAGATGATGCATTTGTAATCTTAAATAATATTAAACCACCAAATGCTAAAGAATAATATTAAACCACCATGATTGATGATGAAGGCATGTCAATTTTTCTTGGGGGTGTCTAGGTTTTTTGAGGGTGCATGGAGTGGAGATGGTTTCCATCTTACAAGTTGCCATGGGTGGGTGGGTGGATTAGGGCTTTACGTCCTGTATTTTTGCACCTGATGGTCTAGCTGGAACAGGCAGGGACCATGGCAATGGATGAAACAGTGATCCAACTTAGCCTTGACTGGAAATTGATCCCTGGACCCAGTGTAGGTGGAGGGTAAAGAAATGGTTGGATTAGAGATGCCAAACTCTTTATGCAGTTTGACAAAAGTATTTGACATATGATATAAAGTTTGCAACAATATCCCCCATAGAAAATAAACCTTTTTTTTTGTAAATTAAGGGGGGGGGGTGATTACATTGATCATTCTCCCATCCCAAAAACTGAGTGGTGCTATAAAAGTGTTGTCTTGAAGTGCATACTGTATTTATATTACTGATTGTGTAAAATGTTATGTGCCACAATACATAAACCTCCAAGCAGACAGTATGGCTATAATGTTACACTTTCCGAGTGTAGGAATTAGCTTCTATATTCAGAACGACATGCTGTACTCAACAGTTTCTGATGTACTGCATCATGATATCTTGAGGCAATCTGCGGAGTCACTCTGGTGGGGCATAGCTCATATGAATGGGACGATACTTGCTGAGGTGACACACTCGTATGCATCTTCGTGAGGGATACATTTTCAGCTATGCAATAAAGTGCCTTTCCCTTTGAAAATACTCCCATGTTTATGTAGAAAATGTAGAGTGCAACCCCAAAAGCACAACCAAGCAATATACAGTGTATACAGTATACACCACCTTGACTTAAAAAATTTAAGATTCCTAAAATTATCATATAACATTTCAGAAATTTTGGGTGCATGGGTGGATGGGTGAGTGGATGAGGGCTTTACATCTTGTATTTCTGCACCTGATGGGCCAATTAGGACAGGCAGGGACCATGGTAATAAGGTGATGGATGAAACACTCATCCAACTTAGGCTAAACTGGGCATTGAACCTCGGACCCAGTGGTTGGAAGCCCACAGCGCTACCACTGAGCTAGGTCCCCACCGCCATATTTCAGAAAATCTCCTTGCAGACTTAACCTCTGGTTTATTTATACAGACATAGCTATACCAGTTAAAGAGTCTGGGTTTAACTGAATGCTAACATCACTCTACATTTTTTTTTGCATCATGAATTGTCCAGAAATATAATGACAAACAAAGACGTGGACATCAAATTAGAATTGCACTATGAGAGAGCCATGCTAGCATCCAGCCAGTTGACCAACCTGGAACTGATCTGTCTTCCAAGAAAGTTGCAACTTAAAAGGTTTGAGGATCAGGCAGCATGTGCCCTCTGGTGTTTTAATGAGCAGACAAGCTACTCTGGGAAACCGAGTGACCTGTTCGGAATATTGTGTGGTTGAAAAGACAGGAGTTGGTAGGGCTGCTGTATTTCATAGCTTCGAGGTAACATATACGGTTGTTGATCAAACAGAAATTGACATATTATTGTATTCTAATTGATTAAATTGGTTCTGGTTCCAGGCAGAACTGCAGTTACATTATACTCTTATTCTATGCCAGGTCAATTATGGCTTTTTACAGTACTAACCAATATTGAACCTATGCATACACTACAGCACTTCGTACATTTAATGTCACCTTCATTTCTCTTTAGTATTCAATGCTTTGCTCAAATTTAAGCGCAGGTATTTGCTTAATTTTAAAATGGGTTGTTGTTGGAACAATTAATCACTGGCTATCCCTATAGACCATTTTAAAGCATTCCATCTCTTCACTAAAAAAGCAATATTATTAAATTTAATTTAAGGGCATGTTAACAGTGAGGCTCTACAACCGCTTGATGTGCTTGTGAAATCATTCCCCAATGTATTATAGTGCCTAGCGGAAAAGTGGTTACACTGAAAGAATGAAACAAATTGCATTATCTGCCAAAGTGCCTCTTCCACGTGTTTGTAGACTTAAGTCGTGAGAGGTCATTGAATACCTTCAGCCAACCCTGATTGTTTATAAAACACAGAAATAAACGTTTAAGGATAATCTCTCTGTCAGAAGAATTCTTGGCTATGTTGAGCAAATTGAATAGCTTTGGAACAGTTGTTTTACTGTTTTCAAACAAAACAAAGCAATGATACATATGCTAGGCACTCTCATTTCCTCAAAGAGTTATCACCACCCAATTTGTAAAATAACGCTATATAGCACAATTAGGCAGGTTTGGCATTTTACTTGATTCATTGAACCGGCTTGGAAAAGGGTTTCCAATTCTTCATGGTGTTGTTGTTGAAGGAATCATTTTCAGAATGGTGGCTCCTGTATGGTCATCAATTCAAGGAGGGTTAAACAGACCAGTTGCCATATCATAGTAGTAAGTAGTAAATTCTTTATCTTGTGACATGTGTGCATGAGTATTTTCTTTTGCAACATTAGATAGTGTAAACTTTTTAACACACCAAACCCAACAAGGATATATAAGTCACTATTTACTTAAGAACAAGGAGCAGGGGCCTAGCTCAGAGGTAGCACTCTGGGCTTCCAACTGCTGGGTCCTGGGTTCCATTTCCGGTCGAGCCTAAGTTGGATGGCTGTTTCCTCCTTCGTCTCATTGCCATGGTCTCTGCCTGTCCTAATTAGCCCAACTGGTGCAGAAATACAGCACGTAAAGTCCTAATCACACACACACACACACACACACACACACACACACACACACACACACACACACACACACACACACACACACACACACACACACACACACTTGAGACACACTTAAACTCGTGATCCAGTGGTTAATCCACCACCACCACTATTATGAGTTGGTCCTGAAATAGAAAGATCTGATCATGTGCACTCTCTTCATCTCATATTTTTGACAACAACCTCAGATGGATAATTTTTTAATTTTTTCGTTAAAGACCAATTTATTTAGAGGATGATTAGTTTAACTTGTTGCTAAAACCTCAAACATTGACATCCATTTTTTAATTTGAATCAATCTTGGCAATAACTGACGGTGTCTTCATATCAGGAATGGTTTGGTTAATTTGAATAGTCTTATCTTTATTGCTAAAGTAAAATAATGTGTTGATGATTAATACACCAATGTATTTGTATTTGTTTTTGGTTTTTGTGAAACCTCACTTTTAGAACTACTCACTTTGGTAACTTCACATTTGATGGAAAGTTGGTTCCAATGAGGAAGTTCTACTGTGCATAAGAAATAGTCGTGGAATTACAGTGTATGCTCGCCAAAAAGCAAAATTGCTCCCCAGATGGGAAGTGGAAAATCCAAGTCTGAACTGATACATTGTAAGACCATACTATACAATTAGCAGTAATATAGAGAAGGAGGATCTACATATTAGTGAGAAGAGTACACACTCTCAGAAAAACTAAGCATAGTTAACTGTGCACATAGGAGGAAAAGGGCACCTATACTAAAAATGACTCCCAGTAGATGCACCCTGGAGTACTGAGAGTAATTTTACTGCCTAAGGTTGCCAGTTTATTACAAAAATAGTTAGGTCACTCCTTTGTGATTAGGGTAGTATTTATTACTTGCAGTATACTAGTAGATTTTTTTAATTCATTGAATTCATGCAGGTCTGTTAAAATTTGAAACCGTTAACTCATATTGATAATATTAATAAAAGGAAAACAAAATGGTAAAAAGGTTGAAGTAAATACTGAACTGAGGAATGACAGAGCAATGTCCACAACATTAAACAAAACTAATAACATTATTTTACAAGCATCTGGACTAATTTACTCTCTATTAAAGTTGTTTTCCGAAGTTACCAGCTACCAAAGTCATGTCAGCAACGTTTATATCTCTCCTTCCTCATAAATATACATTTGCCAAACTCAAAGTAGCCATTAAGATAAACCAAAGGATAGATTGCACCCCCAAGACAATAAACTTTTGTTTTAAATAAAGATAAACTTGATATATATATATAATTAAAGAAAGCTGAGGTGTGGCAGAAGCAGATAAGATAAGGTGAGATTTAGTAAGGTGATTTATGTTTGGATTAAGCATAACTTAATGTTTATGGTACAATTAACACACTCTATAATGAACAGGGTCTGAAAAGAAGGCATTCCCGTTTAAAGGCCGGGGCAGAAGATGCATAAGAAATTGAAAACAAAAGGTCAGATGAGTTCTCAGATGAAAATAAATACTGCCACTTAAGAGTACTAAACGATAAACACAAAAAACTTGATATGTATTATTCTATGCTGTTCTTTATCTATAGTATTTTTAAGTTATTTTTTCCAAAGCAACAAACCAAAAATTAAAATGAATACAGCCATTGCCCAACAAAAATATGAGCCGCTGTAACTCAAGTGGTCTGACATCCTTAATATTAATGTAGGTGAACATGACAGCTTTTTAAGTTTTTGTTTTGTAGCAATTGAATATATTAAATTAGTTTAAAGAGAATGTCTACTTTCTATTCCTATTAGAGTAACATTTAAATTCAATTTGAGAGACAAATGACGAGAATTTTCTCTTTGACTTGAGAAAACACTATAAATATATTAGTCTAGTAACTATGTTAGAGATTTTAACTACATTTCACTGCTCTGCATGAAAGTGATTCTGGACAAATGTAATACATTTTTTCTATAAGGGGAAAATTTTGTGTAATCCTATCCTGTCCTATCCTATCCTATCCTATCCTATCCTATCCTATCCTATCCTATCCTATCCTATCCTATCCTATCCTATCTCTTTTATACTGCATCAAGGTAATGGCCAGTTCCAAATAGACACAGGGTTAGCAAAACATTTAAATCTCTTGGTCCAAAAGGATAAACTGTTGTGGGGTCATATAAAAACATTCAAAGGACACTACCAGAAAACCACAAGTCACTTCAAAGGAACGTCTTGGAAAGTCCGTGCAGAAATCTACTGATAGAAATGCCTTTTTTTATATGTCTTGTGTAAATCAACTTCATTCCTGTGAATGTAGTGACTGAATAGTAGCCAGCAGGTAAAGTCACTTGAACTCTTTCATTTAACATTGAGTGCTCCCAGAATATGACCTAAGTAGAACTTTGCATGCTCTGACATTAGCTTGAAAAGGTGTTGTGTTGGTGGATATCAATTTCTTGTAAATGCCATTAATAACTATTGTTTATGTCTTGCTTTTAGAAGTTTCAAAGAAGTAAAGCAAGTTTGGTGATTTTTTTTTGTCAGATTCCAACATAACACTAAGTATGAACAGTATAAGAACTAAAAAACCTGGGGAAAAAGTGCAAAATGGCTGACCCAAATTTATGACCATATTTAGTGAGCCTTGTTACTATACATGACGTCAAATGCCTGAATTCAATGATGGCGTCACAAACAAACAGTGGCGGTCTTCATTTTTTACGGCAACAACGATGTTAAGGCATCTATTTTTCCTTTTTCTTGGGGTCTACTGCCCCCAAACCCCCACTGCTCTTCACAAATGGTATTTTTGTTGCACTAGAGCTGCAAAACTTGGTGAGTGTTGGTCAAAATAATGAGATATTTAATATTTTTAAGGATGCCAAATATGATCATATATTTGGGTCCGCTATGCTGCCTTTAGCCTAAACCTGGAACCTAGAGACGCAGCTGCATTTGTAAATATACAATATAAATGGTGAATGGTGACCAAAACAACATGCATTTTTTTCAGAGTGAAGCTACTAATAGTATTTATTGTTCCCTTGTATTCCATGTACTTGCTGATAGGCTGTTACAATTTACATGACTTAGATGTAGAAATCTGGTTATTTATTATGCAATTAGTTGTGACATGAACAGTGATATATATTGTGGAAGTGGCAGGGTTAACCATTAATGGAATGGTGCATGATAGTGAGTGATTTTTTTCAACAACGCTAAATTCCCTGAGATTACACTGAGTAACTCCCGAGCAATGATACAATGCTGTAATGACAGTGGCCGACATGGAAACGATGCTGGGCCCATTTGGAATGCTATCTGATGAAATAGTGCATAATATTGAGTGATTTTTTTACACTGAGTATCCCCCGAGAAATGTGTTGATTTTTCAGATTATAATATTATTAGGGCAGCTGAGTGGTCTCTGGTTTCAATCCTAGGCCAAGTATCTTCATGAGCTACATTTCAGCTGGATGTAGCATCTTTTACAATCAGTTGAACTGTTCAGTATGTTTTGATGCGGTTGAGTGAGACATTATAACACATAATATCTCCGTGCTACTGGGTCTCTGACCAGATGGCAGAGGCAGATGCTATGATGAGATGATAAGGCTGCTTGGGAGTCAAGACCATTTTACACATTTATTTTATGGGTGAGGTCTTTTACTTGCCTCAGCATATACACTGAGTACAAGACACCTCCAATTTAACATCTCATGCGATCAACATCAAGCTGGGATGTAGCCAATTAGATGCATAGGTTATAATGATGCCGCAAAACCTACATGAAATTCTTTACAGTGCATGCCACATTTCTTGTACAGAGGAAGGAAAAAACAAAGCTTTCATACTGCAACTGTCATGCCAGATGTTCCCTTTGTTTAGACTAAATGATAACAGGTTGATTAAGCCAAGCGTTTTCATTGTTTATTTACCCTTTAAAGAGACAAATCACAGTAAAACAAGTTTTTTTTATGGCTCCCTGAGGGCATATTTGCTTCCTTAGGTGTTCCAACAGGCCTACTAGATTTACTCTGCCGATCAGAAGATTGGCTCCATCAGGAACAAAACAAACTAAAATGCACAGAAAAATTTGTTTTGGGTTGTAACAGTGCTTAACGAAGGCTCATTGAAAAAGAAAATAGAACATTTAAACTCTTCTCTTCTAGGTTTGGTAACTACAGGAATCGTTTGCAGGTCATGAGATACCATCCTGATTTGTATTTGTATTTGTTAATATTGTATTTGTACTTTCAATCATAGTTGAAAAATTACAAAAGTATTTGGATTGTATTTTTAAGCATGAATTTGAATTTTCATTTAAATACTTTAGTAAAATTCCAGAAGTATTTGTATTTATATTTTAATTTGACAACTAAGTATTTGATATTTACAAATACTTTTCCAAATAATCAGTCCAAATTCACACCTTTTACCAAAATGAGTTTATAAATATGAAATATTTTGAAAATCTCACTCTCCTGTCTCTGCTGAGGCAAGTAAAAGACCCCATCCATATTTTCATTATTACAAAGAATATAATACATTCAGAACACGAAACTCGCTCAAGTGCTCCTTTTAAAATTCACTTATCCTTCCTTTGGCTTCTGTAATTTTCATGTAGGTTAGGAGTGGATGAAAGAATTAATTATCATTAATCTTATTTAATTTAGTCATGCTTCCACCTAGCCTTAATTGTTATTACTAGCGACTTGGCTCCTTTCATGTCTACAATTTATTACTTTTCAGATGAAACATTCATGTTTAAATCATGCTAAAAGCTACAATCAAGAGCTTCAGTGAAATTCAATTGGGAAAGAAAAGACCAACATGTCAGACAAATAAAATTATTTTCATTCAATCATTTTTTTTTCAAGAAAAGATTTGAAATGAAAAATTATGGCTGCACAATTAGTCCTAAACACAAAATATTTATTAATATAATAATAAATTAGAGTTATTGACCAAGTGTCTGATGTTTCAGTAAATATTTATTAGATTGTCTACTCCATTTGCCAATTCACTTCTAAATGTTAGTCAGGTGTGGTTGTGCTGGGCTTTCAACCACTGGGCCCCTTTGTTCGATTCGTGGTTGAGCCTAAGTTGGATGGCTGTTTCATCCGTCATCTCATTGCCATGGTCCCTGCCTGTCCTAATTAACCCAACAGGTGCAGAAATATAGGACATAAAGCACTAATCCACTTATTAACCAGTCAAGTTTGGTCCATTTCACGTCAGTCAATATTTATAATAGATAACTTCCTAATCAGTAATTGATATCAAACTTTTTCTGCTTGAACGTTTGGTTTGTATTAAAGGTGCCCAAAATTACATAGCTTACAATCAGATTTTCTCTGTAAAGAAGAATGCATCGAAGTGTAGTCCATTTAACATTTCAAGTGCGCTTGCAACATCATCATTGTTTTGAATACCAGGTCACCTATGTACTTGCAATGTCACCCGTGTTCAGTTAATTTTTTGTTTAGGCCAATCATAGGCAATCGTTTTAAGACTGCTATGGCAACATAGTTTGACTCTTTGTTTTTAATAGACTTTAAGATCACTCAAGCAAGGTAAACTGTGATGTCACAAGACAAATGTTCAAGCCAGATTTGGCTGCAGTTCATTGCATTTGGCAATAAAGTTTGGTGTTACCTCGAGTGGTGAAGTTATGCGGTAAAACTTTCTCCCCAGCCATGAGTGGATATGTATCTAGTATGGTGTATGAAAACTTACTTCCATCACTTTATGCAGTGTTTTTGGATTGAGTGCTGGCTAGTTACTAGTAAATTAGCAGATTTATGAACACGACTTTGTATTTTATTGTACTGCATTGTATCAATACTATTGGTCTTAAGCTTAATCAGCATATAAAACATGTACCAGAGGTAGACAATATAATGATAATGTCAACGCCATGTTATAGAATTCCTTAGGTGGTGGCTGTCACTTGCTGCAGCATAAACAAGGCTAGCTCCACCAGTTTAATGCCATAAGTCATCATGGTCATGTGCAACATACAGTCCGCTGAGATGTGAGGGTCCCAGGCCGGGGATCGAATCTGGTCTCTTTAGCGGAGCAGGCTTGTGCTTGAACTGGTGGATGTCTAATCACCAAGTCCATGCTTCATTCAGTCTTTGCTTCATTTTTTATCTCTTCATTGTTAAGTTTAGACAAATGAAGCTTAAGTTGTGTATTTTTAACCAAGATAGTACATGAATTAACACCGCACATAGCGCAAGGTCTCTTAACAGAAGCTACATTTGAGTAATATCTGCAGTGGCTGCAATGTTGGAAAAGGACCTTAGATATAACTGATAAAACAAAATGTTTCATTGTTTATCCAAGGATTTATCATGAGATCTATGACATCCACAAGATTCCCTCAAAGGCAATCTGTTGAGCCAATTCAATGCATCTGTGAGTCATAATTTTCTCCAAACGGTATCCTACACTTTGATGTGACACAAAAGACTTGACCTCGCAGGTGCACTTTCCTTACGTTTAGTCATTTTGGCTTTTGTGTATGGTTTATGAATGTTGGAGAAACCTTTCTGCTCGAAACAATGCCTTAGGGATAGGATCAGCATAGTGCAGCCCTCCAAGGCTTTCTGATCTCAAGTTGATTGATGAGACGAGAGAAGGGGAGTCCCCACTGTGTCACAATAGTAGCAATAACTTGCCTTAGAGGGCTGTACTTTCCATACCTATCTATCTATCTATCTATCTATCTATCTATCTTTTTATCTGTCTATCTATCTATCTATCTATCTATCTATCTATCTATCTATCTACCTATCTTTTTATCTATCTATCTATCTATCTATCTATCTATCAGGCTAGACATAAAACCAAATGGAGCTAGCTACTTTCCTAAAGACCTGTGACACCCCTGCATAATCCACTAGATGGTGCTTTGACCATTGAACATGTAAATATTTAGGGTTTACAGGATATACATAATGTATATGCAATCTACATCCTTGACCAATCTGGAGTCTTTCTTAACTCCCTACAGAGTATTCAGCCTTCAATACCTGGTTAAACCACAGCAGCTTAAAATCTCACACCAGTGCCTAATGCCAAGTACCCAATACACCTGGGTGGGGTGAGGCAGTGGTTGCAGGAGGATCTGCCCAACTCCTCATTGCCATTGTGGGAGTTTGAACCTGCAACCTCGTGGTTAACAGGTGAACCATTTGTAAAGCATCCACAAAAAAAAAGAAGACTACTATAATGCATAACTCAAAGAGGTGTGGAGCGCCAGTTTGCATGTTCGACGGACAAAGGGTATTTGCAACTTTTATGATAACTAAAACAATAGTTACCATGGTAATGTATATGAGTGTTCCTAATATACTGAAACATGTACCTATAGCCTTTCCAAATATTGAGTGCTAAAAATACCGCCATGTCACTATTTTGCCCGAAAGAGCCAGCTCAATCTTACTTATTGTTATTCTTTTCTTCATTCTGGACAGTTTATCTATCTCCTACAATAGCAATGATTATCTAAACCAGCAGCACTCCAAGCCGTAACCAAAGCAATTCTCAGCCAAATCCAATTTTTTTTCAAAATTATCCAATATATTTTGATCAAAAATAGATTTTCTGGGTTATTGGATCGAACATCCTCAATATAAAACGGATAAAGGAATCCCTTCATTGTTTGACTAAAATAGAAAGGTTTTAGTGAAGGTCATAAAGCAATTAATGACATCAGAACAGATTACGTTGCAAGGAAATTGAATGAAAACTAGATTCAATACAACACAGTTGAATAAATTAGATGTATGTGCATGTGAAGTAATTGGAAAGTCCGCTATCTAGAACTCCCATAATGGAAGGCAGTCATTGACCATTTCTCTGGCTAGAATGTCATTAAACATAATACTTCCCTTATCGCTTTTCATATGAATACTTCGGCTGTTTTTCAAAGCATTTTACCAAATACTTTTTGGATTCCACAAAAGGAAACTTATTTGACATCCAAGTTACACCTTTCTATGGCGAGTGCCTAAGCTACAACTGAACGAGTTCCAGCCAAAATATTTGCTTCATTAGAATTCCCGTGGTTTCTTTGCATGCAGGCTATTGACAGTGGTACCACTTCATATCCTGGTTGGTGAACCACTTACCAAACATGGTTTCTCTTCATTTCCTGGGGCAGGAATAACATACGAGAAAAGTCCTCAGCAGAGGTTTTCAGCCCAGTCTTTGCTTGTCGTGAGTCAATATCTTGTGGGTGGTGAATTGACGCTACAAAATGAGTGCCATGCTTTTTGGGTTGCTTGCACACATTTAGCAATGTTTCTGGATGTTTTAGCTGGTCCTTCTGTCCATTGTAGAAAACTGCCAGATGAAACTCCTCCTCTTTGTATTTGATCCCCCGCAGTGCATCCTTTGCGCCAAGATATTGTCGCAATCAAGAAAGAAACTTCTATGAATGTTCTTTAGCATGCGAAAATATCAATTAGCATTCTGTTTCCATTTTGCGACAACAAGAACAACCCGTATTTTTTCTACAAGAAATACTATTACATTCAACAGGTGTAAATATCCATGTATAGCAGTACCCCATGGGGTACTGATGTATAGTAATATACAATGTATCACAGAACAATAACTTACAATGCATTGAAAGGTTAGCAATGTATTGAATAATTTCATAATTTAATGTTGTTAGCTTTACCTTTCATATATTCCATGGATACTGTGATAAGGAGAACTAGGCAAGCAAGTTGCCTTACCCTGTGTTGGCCACTGGGGTTTGAGGTCTTCACCCAGTGTTACCACCCTTGCCACAAGGATGCTATTTTCAGTGGTCACTCATTTGATGCCAGATGATATCAAGAAGCAAGTGATTCAAATGATTTATATTTCAAACTTTTGTTGTCTAATAAAGCTACAAATACTCAGGTAATTAACTAACTATAAAAAAGCATAAATGAATGGGTTTTGGTTTGGCATTAGCTACCCCTCAAAGTTATGTGATTGAGCTTTATGACGGAAAATCGTGGAATACCATCTACTTGACACTTTTCAATGACACAATGAAGATTGTTCATTTAAAGTTACAAGAATGAGAAAAGTAGCATTTTGCACTGTAAATACCCTAGGTATATTGTCATCTGTCATTTCCTCGACAAAAATTAATTTTACAGACTTCACTCTACTCCGTTTTAAGGTAGATTAAGCATTGCCATTGATACCATTTCAAATTTTACCTTTATTTAATTACAAAAAGACAGATGTTTTTGTATATTTGAGATACTAGAGCATGTGCACCACATTAGTTTAGCTATTTGATATATATGTACAGTTTCCAAGACATATGAGAATAATTTATTTAATCTCTATCTTTCCTTACATCCACTAAGTGACATATGTCTGAATTAATCACAACAATTGCTACATTACGTTTAGATTTGATAAACTCTCTTTAATGGGATTTTTGTTCTTACAGAAAAGCATTTATCTCTTTTAAATCAGGTAAAAGTTTAAGATTTTTATTTCCAATCTTACGCAAGGGATCGCTTTTGAGTTGTTGGTGAACCAAACAAATTAGAGAACCTTGATTTTAGCTACCTTAAGGATCCTAAGGGTGCTCTCAGATTTGAGCCCACTGATTGGCTACCACGCTGCAAGTTTAAAATTAACTTGTGCCTTGGTTTTTTCCCCACTACTTAAGAAATGTTGATTTTTCATGCACCGTGCATTTGTAACCGAAATGGTTTGGATGCTTCACTAACTACAAAGCAAGGTTGTGGATTCGAGTCCCTATGATGACAAGGATAAAATGAGCAGATACTCTGTAAGTCTTTGTTCCACTTTGCACGTAAATGGGAATTAAACTTGCAATGGGCATTTAAGACACTTCTGCATTGAAGTCTGGTTCACAGGGAAAAAAGAAAGGCTCATGCTTGAACAGGTCAGCAGTTGGGTTCACTGTTATACTATTGACACATTTTCACTATATTGGGTCTATAATGTATGTATCTATGTATGTGATGGGACTTAACTCACCTGTTGCCTTAGCCATCCATTTGCATAACTCCAATGGACAACAGCTAGACCGAAACATTGCTGTCATTTTCAAGCGTGCCGATAGGCGTCACGACTTAGTCATAAGGCAGTTTGGCGGACTAGAAAACTGCTTTAATGGAACCTTAGATCATAGGATCTCCACTGGGTTATGTGTAGTGGAACTTGCTTTACGGGGACTCGAGGAATCAATGTCTCTTTTAGTGCCTAGAGTAGAATAAATGTGTCTGCCATGAAAAGGCAATATACATCTATTTCAATGTCGTCCTGCCATTAATCACATGAACTGCTACAGAATCCTGCCACCACTATGATTTCATATCTTTTGCAAACTTTTGTTAGGCAGTTCATATTCAAGCAATTTGGTAAGGCCATTCTGTGTGTTTCTGAGACATAAATTTCAGCTGATGTGTTGTCCTATCCGAAGGTGAAATAAGGATTGAACCTTGCAAGACCAAACAGCTGTACATTTTGCTCCTTCAGTGTTTGTTCTTTGCTTTATGGATGTTTGAAATATTGGACTGCTTAGGAACAATATCAGAAAGTCATTTCAGAGTTTGTAAGGCCAGATGGGGCTGTGTTTGCATGAAAATCAAGCTATAAATCGGTTGCTCTGATGATGAACTTGTAATGGGATAAACAAACAGCAAAAACAAAGAAGTGGACCTCATCCTTTAAAAGAACTTCTTGAAACCAAGTCTGCTATGAAAAGCATATTTATCAAAATATTGGTTGATTTTAACATTCTATGTTCCTTAAAAATGTACTGCATGAATAAACTTCAACAAAATTATGACCCTGATAAATAAAGTTATTGAGATGAAAAGTAGATATTATTGATCATGTAGGATAAAGTGTGTTCATATTTCTAATAAATTACACACAAAAAAGGAACTTCATTCACTGTGCTGAATTCCAGCACTATGGTCATAATAATCACCCAGTTCTAAACTGATTTTAATGACTGTTATACATTTTTCTCTTCACTCGTCTCCAGCAATTTAGGCAAATAAAACAATTTGATACTATTACATACCTGAGCACATATCATATGTCTGTGATTGAAAAGTACAAGAAATTTGAAGACGTGATCAAATCACTTCATATCTTATTTAATCTAGCTATTTATCCTGTACTTCCTCTTTGTACATTCATTTTAGAGTTTCCTGTAACCATGAAATAATGTAACAAGCAGCCAATGCAGGAAACAACGTATTACAGATTGAGTTTCTCAAGAAAAAGACTTAAAACTGGATGTACATCAGGGCTCCCATCCTGATAGACATCAAATTATTGGGCCAACATCAGGTACCACTCATGCTGGGCTAAAAACTGAGCTGATTAAGCTGTACACTGCTAATAACAATGACTTTTTCTACAAGAACTGCAGTTTGAGCAGATCGCTATCATGCAGGAAATACTGAAACATTCATGGGTTTTCTAAAAATACAAGCAATGTGACATTTATGTGTTTATAATTTCTTGTAAGGTTACTGGTCTATATTTTGTAAAACATATATGCCGTGCTTTGGCCAAGCACCTATGTATATTGTATTGTTTCAGTGCCACAGGTCTCATTCTTATTCGTCAGCTTATGCGACAAGCTGCCAGGAGCAACATTCAATGTGACTGAATAATTCATAAAGATTTAGGGTAGAGTGTGGGTGGACTATTGATGATTCATTTGTAATGCTAAAGAATAATATTAAACCACCATGATGATTGACGATGAAGGCATGTAAACTTTTCTTGGGGTTGTCAACGTTTCTTGAGGGTGCATGGGAGGGTGCATGGGAGGGTAGGCTGACTAGAAGAGGCAGGGACCATGGCAAGAGATGGATGAAACCGTGATTCAACTTAGCCTTGACTGGGAATTGATCCCTGGACCCAGTGTTTGTGGAGGGTAAAGTAATGGTTGGATTAGGGATGCCAAACTCTTTATGCAGTTTGACAAAGTATTTGACATATGATATAAAGCTTACAACAATATCCCCCTCTGAAAAAAGCATGGAAAATACAGTTTTTGTAAATTAAGGGGGTGATTACATTGATCATTCCCCCGTCCAAAAAAGTGAGTGCTATAAAACTTTTGACTTTAAGTGCATACTGACTTTATATTACTGATTATGTACAATCTTATGAGCCACAATACATAAACCTCCCAGTAAGACAGAATGGCTATGATGTTACACTTTCCGAGTGTAGGAATTAGCTGCTATATTCAGAACGACATGCGGTACTCAACAGTTTCTGATGTACTGTATCATGATACCTCGAGGCAATCTGCGGAGTCACTCTGGTGGGGCATAGCTCATATGAATGGGACGCTACTCGCTGAGGTGACACACTCGTATGCACCTTAGTGAGAGATACATTTTCAGCTATGCAATAAAGTGCTTTTCGCTATCAGTGTTTCAGTGTTTACATGGAAAATGTAGAGTAGTGCAGTCCCAAAAATGCAACCAAGCAATATACAGTGTATACAGGATGAGGACTTTACGTCCTGTATTTCTGCACCTGATGGGCCAATTAGGACAGGCAGGGACCATGGTAATAAGGTGATGGATGAAACACTCATCCAACTTAGGCTAAACTGGGCATTGAACCTCGGACCCAGTGGTTGGAAGCCCACAGCGCTACCACTAAGCTAGGTCCCCACCACCATATTTCAGAAAATCTCCTTGCAGACTTAACCTCTGGTTTATTTATACAGACGTAGCTATACCAGTTAAAGAGTCTGGGTTTAACTGAATGCTAACATCACTCTACATTTTTTTTGCATCATGAATTGTCCAAAAATATAATGACAAACAAAGACGTGGACATCAAATTAGAATTGCACTATAAGAGAGCCATGCTAGCATCCAGCCAGTTGACAAACCTGAACTGATCTGTCTTCCAGGGAAGTGTGCAACTTAAAAGGTTTGAGGATCAGGCAGCATGTGCCCTCTGGTGTTTAAATGAGCAGACTAGCTACTCTGGGAAATCGAGTGACCTGTTCGGAATATTGCCTGGTTTGAAAAGATAGAGTTGGTAGGGTTGCTGTATTTCATAGCTTCGAGGTAACATATACGGTTGTTGATCAAACAGAAATTGGCATATTATTGTATTCTAATGATTACATTGGTTCCAGGTGGAACTGCAGTTACACTATACTCTTATTCTATGCCAGGTCAATAGTGAATTTTCACGGAAGGTTCTCTATATTTCCACCAGGTGGCTATGACAGGATACTGCAATTCTATTGCTAAAAAAGTTCTCGCCCTTGGCTGTGATTGGCTGAAGCAAAGTGCATCCTAGCAGCAGTATTTGTTTGTGCATTTTAGTGTATATTTGACACCTTATCATTCAGTTGATTTTTTTTCTGAGAAAGTTATATTTATTGAATAAGTCAGATAATCACCTATGTCTGAAAAGCAAAATATTAAGTAATAAGAGGAGAGGAAGGACTTATGTTTTGTCAAATTTAAGTACAGGTATTTACTTAATTTTAAAATGGGTTGTTGTTGGAACAATTAATCACTTGCTATCCCTATAGACCATTTTAAAGCATTCCATCTCTTCACTTAAAAAGCAACATCATTAAATTTAATTTCAGGGCATGTTAACAGTGAGGCTCTACAGCCGCTTGATGTGCTTGTGAAATCATTTCCCGATGTATTATAGTGCATAGCGGAAAAGTGGTTACACTGGCAGACAATGCAATTTTTTCATGCTTTCAAAGGGCCTCTGCCACATCATATTAATTGTCATTGTTTGTAGATTTAAGCCGTGAGAGATCATTGATCATCTCCAGCCAACTCTACACTGTTTATAAAACGGGGTAATAAACATTTTAGGATAATCTCTCTGTCGGCAGAATTCTTGGCTGGTTGAGCAAATTGAATAGCTGTTGAACAGTTGATTCACTGTCTTTAAACAAAAGGGTTTTCAATTCTTCATGATCTTGGATTTAATGGATTTTCCTGTATGCTCATAACTTCAAGGAGGGTTAAACAGACCAGTTGCAATAACCTGTGTGGAGTTGACAATGACAATGACACAGTTTTTATAGGCTCCTTAAATAACATATAACAGTAATTACATATTATAAAAGTTTATAATTTTTTCTTAGCGTGGAGCAAGGAGACTCCCTCTAAGGCAATAGGTGTGCGGCTGTCAAGGGAGCCACCTTGTGAAAAAAAAAAAAAAAAAAGATTTTGCATACATTTACTAGTTTTACATTTTAAAACATTGAAATATTAATGAATTATCGATAGGAATTCATGCTAATGTTATGCAGCTAGTATATAAATAACTAAATAACATGAAAAAGTTTAAATAAAAAAATAGATAAATAGATACAATTTTAAATGTTGATAATTACATATTTCAAAGGTAGGTATCACAAATGTATACAGATGTTTTTCTGCTTATTTTCCATAAATCAGCCACTTATGGAAATATAACATGAGACATTCTGTGGACACATATCACCTGATCATTACGTCTGCCTCAGGAAGCTGCTGGTCATATGAATGACAGCGGCTCAGACTAGTAGCATTAAAAAGCGTACTTAATCAACGGAAAAACATACTGGAGCAAAAAGCTAATTTATTTTGCCTTGAAGACATTTCATTGTTATTCCTATATGGGGAAGCTTTTAGGATTTTTTTTCTTTGCAATAAGAAGTTTACATGTAAATGTATTATAGTGCCTAGCGGAAAAGTATGCATTGTATTGGCAAAGACTTTATTGTACAATGTTCCCACAGAATCATGTACTTTTCTCTAACCATTTATGGAATTTCCATAATGAAAAAGGTGATATATTTAAAAATAATTTCTTGATACACAAAGGAAACTGCAATGAGGCCATTAGGAATAAAATTGATTTAGCAATGTTTTTCCAGGAAACCTGGTAATATTTGATCCCTAACAAGTGAACTTTGGTGTGTGTGTGTGATTAGGGCTTTACGTCCTGTATTTCTGCACCAGTTGGGCTAAGTACGACAGGCAGGGACCATGGCAATGAGACAAAGGGTGAAACAGCCATCCAACTTAGGCTCGACCGGGATCGAACCCGGACCCAGCGGTTGGTAGCCTAGAGCGCTACCTCTGAACTAGGCCCCTGCACCCCATTTTCAAACTTTTCATTTGAAATATGTTGTTTGTTATAGTCTGACAGTCTGTATTGTATTTTTCATTTTTTCGCTTGTTTTGCAGTGTTTTCTAAGCATAATTTGTGGAATACAGTATCCAAAGTTTTGCAGTTTCACTGTTGTGTGTTTACAGAACAAACTGACTCAATTGCTATTCATTTGCTAAACAGGCTATAATTGTAGTTTATGCCTGGCAATTTGACAAATGACTTTGCAAAGTTTTATGCGGATATGGAAAAGTTGGTAACTGTCAAGTGGCATATGAAAGTACAGATACATGCATCCTGATGAATGTCTTTTGCCCCAGGCCTTTTAGTCAATGCCATAATTATGAGGATGATTATCTTGGAATCCAATTGTTGTGTTTTGGCAGTTAATGAAGCTCCACCAGTAATTGCATTGGGGAATCCCCCCGGAAGTATTAGAACCGGATAAACAGTACAAGCGACCCCTAGTGGGCAGTCAAGCTGTCATCATGGGATGAGTGGAGAGTTGCCTGGCAAGCGTACATCTAAAACTTCCCTGGTCCAATCAGATGTATAAATTTGCTGATTACGAAAACAAAAAGCTAAAAAGCTAAATAAGCAATAAGAGGATATTGTTGAAAGAATTGGCTCAAATTACAATGAAAGAAAATAATCCAAAAGATTAAAGTTACTTTGCTTTGAGATTATTTTTCAGGATTAGTTTAATGTAATGTAAAACCTCTTTTGGAAATATGATACGTTATTTTTCATCAGTTTCTTGTCAACCCGATATCACAGATTTCATGTTAAACTAATTCTGTAACACGGGATTCTCAAAATCAATTTGCAATGGATATTATTAATCAAATATTTTTTTTGATATTATAAATTATAATATAAAACAACTAATAACTTCATCCTATTTCATGACCACCCTTCACAAGTAATCTTTTATTGGATTTTGCTGCATAACTTATACACATGTACATTCGCTTTCCAAAAAGTAAATAAATAACCAAAAAATAAAAAAATTATAAAAATAAAAATTTATTAATAAAAACAAGTTTGACCAATGTGTAATGCATAATGGCTCTTCTATGTCTAAGATAAACATTGCACACTTTTGTGTTTGTTTTACTTTTGTAATTTAACTGTCAGTTCACTGAGCAAGGCTAAAGAAAACAATGTACCATGTCATCATGCAATATAAATTCAATACAAATTCGCAAAGTGTTAACTAAAATAGCTAGATTTAGGACAAGTTCACATAGCCTGAAGATTGAAACAGGTCGACACCATAAACCAATAATTCCTGCTCCAAATAGAATATGTGAAAAGTGTACGTTAAACTTTGTAGAAGACGAAATTCACTGTTTGATTGTCTGTCCTGGTAATGAGCAACACCGTGTTAACCTTTTTTTGAATGCAACTAAATTTATTAACAACTTCTTGTCTCTAGATGATATAACTAAGTTTACAGCAATAATGACAAACAAGGAACCTGAGTTATTAATTAGTTTAGGAAAGTTTCTCCTTCAAGCTGATGTGTAGAGAAAACCATCTCCTGTATCCACACAGTTATTAATTTAGTTTATTAGTTTATTAGTTATGATGTGCTTGTCATGTTTTGGACTTTGAGAGTGAAATGTTTTTATTAGCGGCTTGTATTTTTTTCTATTGTGTATGTGGATTTTAAACACGTATTATAAGTTAACTTGGTGGCTGGAACCTTGATTATTGAAATTTTATTGCTTTCTGTACTTACATTAATGTCTCTTTCATGTTATCTTTTAACTGAATGACATATGTATCATTTATGATATTTTACATGTCAATAAAATCTATATATAATATAAATGTGTGAAATCCATGAATGTAAAATGAACGCAATATCAAATCCAAGCAAAAGTTTCAAAAGCTGACAGCTCCTAAATATGTCGCTAACGTATTCATTGAGTTTTGACAGTCTCTGAATGATGGATAAAGGTGGGGGTTTAAGTCAAGGATGGACTTAGAAGGTGTGGGTTTGAGGGGATTTTGGATTTTCTCATATTATTTATCACAAGAATATATATATATATATATATTTATATATTATCTTTATTCATACACCATTGGTACAAAGTTTGAGTCATATAATCATATCACATTTAAAAATTTACAATCGAATAAATTAATTGAATCATTGTAAGCAAAGAGTAATTAAAAGTTCAATAGTCTCATGTCTAGTAAGAATTGAATCAAACAGTCCATCCCTCAAATTTGCCAATTCTGATATAGTATGGGAAGTCCTGCAATCATCCAACATTTTACACTGCTGCTCACACTCCTTCATGATTTGTCGTACACAGAATTACACACTCTGATCACTGAAAGATTCAGGGACTAGTTGAGTTTCCTTGCTTGCAAATCTAAGACTTTTT
Organism: Alitta virens; assembly: GCA_932294295.1. NCBI lineage: Eukaryota > Metazoa > Annelida > Polychaeta > Phyllodocida > Nereididae > Alitta > Alitta virens. The sequence goes on from OW028586.1 coordinate 2,738,489, forward strand.
GCAAAGCTAGTATTTTGTAATGTCACAGCAGTATTCAACATATAACGGATTTCTGGGGAATTGTGTTGCAAACTTAATGAATATATATATATATATATATACATATAAATATTCATATATGCTTTTATTGACACAGTAATATCATACATGATACATTTGTCAAAAATAACGGATAAAGACATGTAATAAGTCTACTTCTACTCACTATTTCTATATTCAATATATATATATACATGGTCTAAAAGTTAAATGTATACATTATCAATAGATTATCTACACATCCATGGTCCCAGTTGCTGAACAATAGCACGGTAATAAGAGCATTAAGTTTTGTTTACATACATTGGTTAAATATATATATACATATATCACATGTATACAGTAACCCTTGATACATAGAAGAGGTTCCCAAAAACTACATTACAATATTATATCCCAAAAACTACATAACAATATTATATCCCAAAAACTACATTACAATATTTCATCCCAAAAACTACATTACAATATTTTATCCCAAAAACTACATCACAATATTATATCCAAAAACTACATTGCAATATTATAATCCTAAAATCAGAATCTATAAGAATGTTTTTCTGGCAAAATATAATATAATAACAGACCAGAACAAAAACAAATTAATACAACTCAATTCCATTAAGACCACGTAGAGGACCACATACCAATATCTGGTGTTCTGCAAAATTCACAAAAATAAAAGGTTGAATCCTCCTAAAAAAATACTTATGTAATTTAATTAACTCCACCAGCAGTAAAAAATAGTTGAAATGAGAACCAATATACAATTTTGGTTTTTTTGATGGATCATAAATTCATAATTCAAATTAGCTGCATTGAAGTAGGGCATGACAACTGAACTTTTTCACGATTTTACCTCTTATGCTGCCATGCTGCAAAAAAAAAAACAGGTCCGCACTATGATTTTTTTGCCTTCGTAATCACCTTCTTGAACAGCTATAATTCACATATCAACAGTGTAAATTGGAGCCATTTCTCCTTTGATCATTTGCTGGGATGTTAAATTACCAGAAAGGTGTACATACATTTAATTCCAATTACATTAAAGCTTAGTTTTCATTACTGAATGATTCCTCATAAGACCGGACCCTCAGCGCCCCTAGCGGAAGTTGTCTGAATTAGTGGTATTCCCCCAAAAGATTAATTGGTAACAGAAGACAATTTGTCACTAGGTGGATTAGTTCACCCTAATAATACACCAGGTGGCATACTGTCACTACGTAGAATGCTGCAGCACAATCAAAGTGGCCTCATGCCTACTTCAAAGCTCTTCAGATACAGTGAATATGTCTGAATTGGCTTGATAAAGTGTACCTCAGGGACATGGAAGGTTGATTAATTCCTTTCAGTAAAATATTAATTACATACTGAAGAGTCTTGGGGTTTAGGATACGTCAGTTGGGGTTTTGTGGGTTTAATGGAATATGATGTTGTCAAGTTTAGTGGGCCTGGCCTATCTATTATATTATGCATTTTTCTGTCACATTGTATATAAAACTTCAAAGTAATGAGATACAGTTAGGCCCAAAAGTTTATATACACTTGGACAAGATGTCGTTTTAAGTTATACAAAAATGAAAGTGAGAAGAAATTGCTAAAATCCTTGTTGAAAAGGAAGGCGATTGTTTATTGTAGAACAATGTGGAAATTGTTTAATTTTACATAATAGTGGATTTTCACCGAAGGTTCTCTATATTTCCACCAGGTGGCTATGACAGAATGCAATTCTATGGGCTGAAAAAGTTCTCGGCCTTGTCTGTGATTGGCTGAAACAAAGTGCATCCAAGCAGTAGTATCTTTAGTGCATTTTAATGTATATTTGACACCTTATCATTCAGTTGATTTTTGTTATTTTTCTGAGAAAGTTATATTTACTGAATATTTAAGTTATGATCTTCTATGTCTGAAAAGCAAAATGAGTCACAAGAGGAGAAGAAAGACTTATGCCATGCTGAATTCAGGGCTGCTCAGTGAAAAGACTCTATTGTTTAATAACATTGCCTAAACATCACATTGTCGTCACCTCACAGCCCACCTGCATAGTTTATAACCAATCATTTTGTTTAACTAGGTAAACTAGCAAAGCATGTCCATAATTAGGTCACCGGGCTGTTAGGTGACAGAACACAATGCGTAGGAGTGTACTGCAAACATTTCATCGGATGGTGTGCTCACCACCATAGAAATAACTTTGAGGTAGGAAATTAGACGTGTATAGTGAGTTCCAAGAAGGGTTATACATTAGTGATGCTCCAATGAGCCCTGCTGCAGCAACCTTCATGTGATTTATCTTTCTTCTTGAGTTCACAGTGGCACATCATGGATCGACAGCCGAGCAGTTGTAAGGGTTGGAGGTGATGAATGCAGGAAAGGGTGTTGAGTGGAAAACACAAATGCTTAAATAGAATTACCCACAGAATTAGACTTAATTTAAGGGCACATGTTGTCTATGTAAGAAGTAAGGCAAATTCATTAAGAGCCCTCTCTTCTTCAAGGTTATGACCTGTACTTTAAAAAATGTGTAATTATAAAACAATTTCTTTATATATTTTAACCCAATATTGCATAGTAGGTGTTTTTAATTTGCAGTTTCGCTCTACGCAGTAAGCCCATTTTTAGGGTAGGTACTATTCAAGTGTCTTGTCTATGTGTGGACCATGGATGTATATTGACCAATAGAGTCTTTTCACTGAGCAGCCCTAAATTCAGCAGAACATAAGTCTTTCATTTCTTCTTACTATTAGTTTTGCTTTTCAGACATAGGAGATCGTAACTAACTGATTCCATAAATATAATTTTCTCAGGGAAAAAGCGGAAATCAACTAAATGATAAGATGTCAAATATACAATAAAATGCACTAAAAATACTGCTTCGCTTTGCTTCAGCCATTCCCAACCAAGGCTGGGAACTGTTTCAGCCAATGGAATTGCAGTATTCTGTTTTAGCCACCTGGTGGAAATATAGCGAACCTTCCTTGAAAGTCTCTTATTGACCATGCATGGACTACCATTAATATATATCTTTTTTTGTTCAAAAGAACGGTTACAGTATAAACAATTTTTTTTAATAAAAACAGTGTAAATTAACAAAAATATAAAAGTGAAATAAAATCACCCTGCATATGCTATGCTAGTGCATTAAGTTCGTTTTATGTTGTGAAATGCATTAGAATGGAATTTATCAGATAATGCAATATAAATATGTAATAAATAATGATTACAATAAATGATATCATTGCATGCAGTAATTAGTTATTAAAGCAATTGTATCTGGTGTGGGAAAACGTATTTCCACCACAGTACATGAGAATTACCAATTTTCTCACAAGCACCATGATAACACCATGATATTATTAAGTTAAAAGTAGAAGTGTCATGTTCAGGAAACGCAATGTATTTTATGGTTAGACAATGGTGTATTCCAAGGATATTCATTGTGGCTCATTTCTATCCTCAATTCCTCATCCTGAAGATTGTCCTTGACGCGAAAATTGCTATCATAGAAAGACTCATGAAATCGCACATCATTCCTGTCTTTATTTCCCTTTACATGGCCAATTGTGGCAGGTGCGTTTTCCATGCGTTTGGATAAATGCATGGAAAACGCATGGTTTTTGCCTCATTATAATTAGCTAAAAACCATGCGTTTTCATGCATTTATCCTTCTCATGGAAATGGCACATGGCACATTTGGCCATGTAGAATTCTGAATTAGAAAAGGTAGTGGAGTGGCCTAGTGGTTAAGGCGCTGGTCAGCTCTGTTGGTCCTGGGTTTGAGTCCAAGGTATTTGAACACTTGGTATTAATGTGTTGTAACTGGATTTCATAGCCATGAGTTACATCCTGGCTGGATGTCGATTGCATATCGTTAAATTGCAAGTGCAACTGCCTTGTAGACCGAAACATTGCTGTCATGTGCAAGCACGCTGATAGCCAGTTTGTCTGACTAGGTGCCTTGTGCTCAGTGTCTATGCTGAGGCAAGTAAAGGACGCCATGCCTTGTCATCTCATCATTAGGTTTGCCTCTGGCTAAGTTGCAGATCAGTAAACCTTGAGAGTCAAATTCAGACATTTATCTATTTATGTGCTGTATTTCAGCTGAGATCGGCAATGCCTTGAACTCAGTGTCTATGGTGGGGCATTGGGGCAGGCATTATAAAGACTTCAGCCATGAGGTGTATAACATGGTGTGGACTCCAAGTCGTGTCATCTCATCATTGCATCAGATCATGGCTGTGGCAGTGTGGCATGACCCCCAAAAAACTATCAAAGCTTCAGACCAGTTGTACCAAAAGAATACTTACAAACAATTTATACAAACCTTCTTTTGTCTTTTGTTTCTTACATTTTACCTTATCAGTACGAAAAACACGGACAATTATAGAAGTACAGGGGTCTGTTGTCTTTAGAAAACATATACTTAAAAAAAAATAGCCCAAATATCCAGGAACCTAATGCTGGGAAGTCAAACACTGGCTGTAATGAAAGACTGAGCAAAATGTGCTTAGACTTGGAGATGGCTGTTTATAACTTGTGCTGGAGTATTAAGGGATCAACTGTCTGCAAGTTGGACTTAATGGAACAGGCAGGGTGTATGAATTAAGACATATGTGTGTGAGATGTCCCACTCATGAATGGTATTCTGTCTGCAATGAATAGCCATGCAAAGTGTGGAAAAAAAAACTATGCAAGTTTTTAATTAACCAAATATATTGTATGTGAATTGAATTGGCTGAAGTTCATGAAGCGCTGTACATACAGTTGAATCTTACACTTAAAATCGCACTAATCTTTCGAATTACTGTTTTAATGTGGTAGGAAAGTTGATAAATGCTTGTATTTTAGTCACAGTTGTTAGACACATAAATAACTAGTAATAAAAACTAAAGTGAAAGCATACTTAGGCAGCTGGGTGGTCTAAAGGTAAAGCCCCCTTCACACATAGCCGGATCAGACGACGGAGTGTCCCGGAGTAAAATTTCTTTCACTCCGGGGGGTTCCGGGATCAAAGAGCTGAAAATGTCAACAGCTATGTCTATGCTGAGGCAAGTAAAATACCCCATCCATGGGGGTAAATGTAACATGGGAGGACTCCTCCTCTCTCACAGCTCATCAGTCAACCCTTGATAGAGGCAAGAACTTGCCTTAGATGGCTGCACTTTTCACATATATCAATCAATCAATCAATCAATCAATAAATAAAAAAATCTGTCTGTCTGTATGTCTGTCTGTCTGTCTGTCTATCTATCTATCTATCTATCTACCTATCTATCTATCTATCTATCTATCCATCCATCTATCTATCCATCCACAGGCCCCTTCCAGCAGAGCTGGCATATCTAGACATAGTATTTACATACTATGTCTAGATATGCCAGCTCTGCTGGAAGGGGCCTGTGATCCATCCATCCATCCTTCAGTGTTATTTATCTATTTGCATGTATTTTCTGTTGATTGCTAATTGCTGTTATTTATGTGATTTCGTCCATGTTAATTCAATGCATACTTTTCCTTGCCATTCCATTAAAGTGCAATGCATGTAACAGTAGTTAACACCGTTAAGACTTGTTTTTCACACATTTTGCCTATTGATCCCACACTAAACCTTCAATCCATAACTGTCCCTGATATACTGCTGTTTTGACCAGCTGGACACACAAATTGTAAGTGCTTTATAAATGTCATGTTTCTGATTCTTTAAGTTCTAATTGTTCAATACATTACACTAGTCACAGTAACATTTAATTAGCAATTTAGTGTTTTGATATGCGTTAAATATTCAGAATTTTGGTGTTTAACAAAACTTCAGGGTATATTGAATTAGCCAAGGCACATGTACATTTTTATGTAGTAGGCGTAATAAGTGAATGAAATCTAAATGCGTATGTTTAGTGGCATACATTTAAATAGTACAATTGACATATAGAAATATCATGATAGTTTATGGATAAAATTAATCAATTATATTTATTTATTTCAGCTAACCCCCTATGCTGAAAAAAGCATGTTTGGAAGAAAGTTGGGCTTCAAGTTATTTACATGAACTTGACCAGAATAATAGTGACAAGTCAACGACCTCAGTCAGCTACCAAACCATCAGATAAAAAACTAGTGACCTTGACATAAACAATGTTTCTCGGAGGCGAGTTGGCAATTATTTTATTTTTTTCTTCACATTACTGTGAGATTTCAGGCTGGTCAAAAATTTAGAAATATAATTCTTTAGTAGTGATATATGCTGTTTAAATTTTGTGGTCAGCATTATGATAAGCTATCTGTCTCTCTAAAACGTCCCAATGGCTAATAAACACAGCTAAAATTAAAAGGAGACAGCTTAGATCCTGTAGTTTTATGGCAGACTTAATCCACACAATCTTGAAATCCCTATACTGCAGTATCAAACATGGCTATAGACTGACATCTTGGATAATAAGGTAATGAAGGGTCATAAAAGATGGCAGCACATTGCAGGCAGATCATTATTTGTATCATGGCCATCGTCTTTCCTGCTTTTTCGTTAATCATCACCAAATAAACACATTGATATATAGACAGCAGATGGAGAGGAAATCAATTTGCAGTTACTGCATGCCGATGTTAAGGCATTAATCTAAGACTGCGTATTGGTTGGCTTTCAAAACACCATTTTTTACATTTCAATTATTTTTTGGTCCTGTTCACTGTCTCATCACCTATAAGCCCAGCGACCTAATTATGGAAATTTTTGCTAGTTTACCTAGTTAAACAATATAATTGGTAAAACTATGTAGCCGATAGGCTGAGGATAGACTTAAGAAATCTTCTCTTAAAAATACAAGAGAAATTGATTCATATTTTTGTAGTTTAGGCAATTCTTCTGAATTGCCTGCTTGTCAGAACAAGAATTGCATAAACTCAGCACATGGACATCAAATTATTCCGTAATTTCATTGCTAGACCTTTAATACCATAAGCCAGCTTATAGACTATAAAATAAATTGATTAATTTAATTTAGATGAGTAAATGAGTGAAACATGTACATAATTAGGTCTGCCAGGGAACAGTCATAAGTCTGGGCCTTAAACCCATGCATGTAGATCGTCATATGCCCCGCAAGCAAGCAGTCAAGCAAACAATCAAGCAAGCAAGCAATCACATTTGCTTGCACTGGAATTGAATACATCTGTTCAAAACGTGTGTTACAAGTTGCCATGTGAAGAAATTTTTATTTTTGATTATGTAAAAAACAAAAAGTCATCCTGCACTGCAAGCACATGTTTATATATATACATATGAATATATTTTTACTTTTTTTTTATTCATGCACATAAATGACATAATATTAATCATAATAGTCTTTGGAAAATATTAATAAGTATATACATTGTGGGTGGATTTTATGTTAACATCATCAAGTACATAGAAAGTTTTGAAAGTCAGTCTTCTCTGATACATTGAAAATGCCACAGTTAGACCCTAACGGATTAAATAATATCCTTCGTCTGGAAATACATTTCCAGACAGGCAACAGCTGTTCACAAAATAAAACAGGCAAAATCAATATGGCCAATCCTCAAAATTTGTTGTGTTTGCTGGGATTGGTATCAGGGTGCCTGTTAAGTGATAGATAATGACCGCGTTTGAGTGAATATGCAATTTATCCGAGGCTTTAGCCAAGGATTAATTGCATATTCACGAAAACAAGGTCATTATCTAACTTATGCCACTTGTTTAGTTTGTAGTTGTTTGATCACTTGCTTATGACGTTCTCCCCTTAAGACTTTTGTTTGCTTATTATATAAGATGTTCATTTGATTGTTGTGTTTTGTTTCATTGTTTTACTACAACTTGTAGCCAGTCAAGTGTGACCATATTCTCCCAGGTATATGCAATTTATCCCCCTGGAATCTTGGCCTCTCATTGGATGAAAAAGGCAAACAGTGGTATAAGTGTTTTTAAATGGCAGCAATATTTTACTGCCAGAATGTGCACCCTATTCAGATGACAAACACATCAACCCTTTTTGTTGATTCCCCCTGAGTACTACAATTCTGCACCCTTACTATAACGGGTTCCCATTAAATGCAAATCACTAGGTAAAGCAAAGGAATTAGCATAAACAACACATATCGTGTTCCTTAAAAGTCTTTGCCAGGAACACAGGCATTTTGAGGGAGTGGACTTTCTAGTAACTTGTTATTTCATCTCCACTTAGGAATTAGTTTACGATCAGATTTTGTTGTCTGTGAGAGGGCGTGGGCCTAGCTCAGAGGTAGCGCTCTGGGCTTCCAACCGCTGGGTCCCGGTTGAGCCTAAGTTGGATGGCTGTTTCCTCCTTGGCTGTTGTAGTGTTTGGGCCACCAACGTAGGGAGCGCCATGCGTGTGTAAGCAGCAATCCATTCATCAGCTGACTGGCCTGGTGGTGAAGATACTCCCCAGCTCCAGGCTGTTCCTAGTTTAAATGTTGACCCTGGGTTCTTTGTGATGTAGTCCAGTAGCTACCTCCCTAAATTACAGTTTTTGGTGCCCCCGGCTGTTATATAAACAATAGTGTGCTCATTTGAAAGCTTAGAACATGAACTTTTCATTTTTGTGGGGTGTCATGTTCAGATCAGTCGCCTAACATCACCATATAAGGTCAAAGGTGACAATGTCCATATTAGAAATTCATAACCAATAACTTGATATTTAGCCATCATTCAGTGGGTTCTTGCCATATTTTCACCAAAGTTAGTACAGTTTTCCTCAGTAAGGGTTTTCTATGGAATATGAAGAGAAATCAAAATTTTGGAAACTCGCATATCCATATTTGGTAAGGAATTTCAATTTTAAGAGAAAAAATCAACTTCTTTGTTTTAGATTTTTTTTCTACAAAAATAATGTGAGTGGTATACTACTAGTAATACACTTAATAAAATTCACATAACCTCTCTTTCAAGTGACATATGTTGTGTTGGTATCCATAGCAACAAGTAAATGAAAATGTTTACTTTAGCAACCAGTGTCTCTTCAATTCTGTGATCAATGTAATCATTAAGGACGTAAACATCCATCATAAATACCTAAATATGTTATATATTATTTCAAATTTTCAATAAAAATTACTTATAATTTACATTCACAATAATTAATTTGGTTTAATTTTATTTGAAATTTTATCTATTTTTAGAGCTAAATGTAGCAAACTTTCAGGCAAAAATGAGGTCTTTGTTCAATTGAAGCTTAAGCATCTGGGTTTATGTGCATGTTATATTGTTGATAAAATGTTAATTATTGCTCATATGTTCATCTTTTCTACAATCCCAATTTGTCTGTATCCATGGCAACCATATAAACAAATCCAATACTTCAGCAATGACTATCTGAGCTAATAGATGCAATCTCCAAAAAAGATGGATATTTAAGAAGTTGGTGACACATAAAGGGTTGATGGTCATATTACACATCATTTTATTCCCAAGATCCTCAACTGTTTGAATATTTATGTTTGCCATGTCAAAACAGGGAAATGAGGGTAATAAAACTTGCTTCCATGGCAACAAGTCCCTTTATATTTAAACCCAATATTAAAATTAACTTTATCCTCTAACTTTGGCAATACAACTGAAAATGTTTGATATTAGGTAAAAATGTTAAGGTATCTACAGCAATTGGAAACAATGTAAAGTATTTAAAAATTGTATAACCCTGTTGCCATGGTAACAAAACAAATGGTGTTTTGGCTAATTTTTACCAATAGTACCTATTAGAAGTTTTTTTCTTTATCTAAGTTATATATATTATCCACACAAATAAGGCATGCTTTGGCACAACCAACACCTGCCCTTATCATTCACATGATTTCAGTTTTGTAAATAAATAATGCTGCCATGACGACGGGTTTGAAATGTAAGTATTGTTTCAGTGAATTGTGCAGTGACTAAACTTACACATTACTGCCATAAATTTATACTTATAGCAGCAATGTTTGTTCGAAATTTTACAATTGATATCATACAAGATAGGGGAGCTTTATTCTATTCTTGACAAATAAATTTTGTCAGCAGCATGTATTTTGAAATATTTAAGATGGTGTCCAAGATGGCCACTATCAAGCAATAAATGGATATATCTTTGTAACTAATTGACACAACACAACAAATACAGGGTCTATGCCTAGGTTTTTGGGGTCAAGGAATTCAGTGAAACAATCTATTTTAAGATAAATTGTACAGGAACTGGGATATCCAGGATGGTGTACAATATGGCTGCCATCAAGCGATGAATGGTGCGTGTGTGTGTGTGTTATTGTTTAACACCTCATCAGCACCTGAATGGGCTATGTAGAGGCTCTCTAGGTTAAAATAAATTATCTATATTTGATAGTAGAAACCAGAATGTCTAAACATGTCTTTCGCTTGAGATGTCAAGTTGACTGTGCTTAGTACCCGTTTCCGCTCTTTGCCAATGTAGGGGGACAAGTAATAGATATATCCCTCATAGTCGGAAGTTGGCTAACATTTTTGTTGGTTATATTCTGGCGCCGAAGGCTGAGGGATATAACCAAGAAAAATGCTACTGAAAACATAATATATTATTAACTGACTTATACTCCATTAGGCATATTTACTAATTGTTTTGATTGTTTGTTTTGTTTTAATGTCTTTATTATGCAAAACAAATTCAGTTTGCTCTCAGGAGTGAGTTAACTAACATTTTCGTTGGTCATTGCCTGCTCAGAACAATAAGAAAACAGTCTAAGTGGAGCTTGTAATCTCATCATTATGTCTGCCTCTAGAATCTGTTAATACAATACAATACCATACAATACCATACGATACGATACAATACAATACAATATAATAACAATACCATACAATGCAATACAAATCAATACCATACCATACCATACCACACAATACAATACCATTCCATACAATACCATACCATGCAATAAACACAATACAATACATTACCATACCATATAATAACGTACCATGCAATACCATACAATACAAAACAAAAAAACAATGCAATACAATACAATACAATACAATACAATACAATACAATACAATACAATACAATACAATACACTACAAGATTGATACCACCAGTTTTAGCATTTGATTCCCAGACTTTAAAAGCTTTCACTTGTTGCAATTAATTGATGCTACAGTCAATCGAATTTGATCTCTTCTGGACTATTTGATGCACTTGTTTTGACAATTTTCTAGATGGCTTTTGATGACGTCCTCAAGCAGTCTACAGAGTGCCAAAAATCTAAGCAATTTTTAGTTTATATAAACTTTGAATGGATGTTGTTATAAGAGATTAATTTATTTCCGTCACTGTTGTTAATCAAATTATAGATTGATAAATAGATAGGAAGATATAAAGATAGATATGGGATGTGCAGCCCTCTAAGGCAAGTTCTTGTTGCTATCGAGGGTTGATTGATGAGGTGAGAGAAGAGTCCACCCATGTTACACATTTACCCCATGGGTGGGATGTTTTACTTGCCTCAGCATAGAGTATGACACTGAGTACAAGGGACCACCAATTTAGCATCTCATCCGAGCGATCTGGGATGTTGCTCATGAAGGGTGCCCAGGCTCAGGGTTGAACCCGGGTCCTTCAGAGGAGCAGACAAGCGTCTTACCATTAGACCACCCAGCTGATATAGTGATAAAGAGTGAGTCTACAAGCTGGAAGCTGGAAGCTTTCAGGGTATCCATATCATAAGTGATATGTCTATTGGTATTCAATAGTTTTGTGTTATTGGAATCGAAATTTTGTTGCTATTGACAATGCACATCAGTTTCTATTGGCAAAAGGCTATGGAAATTGGAAAAGTGCACCACTTTAAATTTTAGCCAGTTGAAGTCCCCATGTCTATGTCTAAAAAATATTGTATTATGTTATGTTAAATATTTTTATTGTGTGGTATTATATCCACTGGCAGAAATGTAACATTTTAAGCAACAATCAAGTATGTTCATGCATACGTCAAGTACAGGACAGCCCTTATTACAATAGTTCTATCTGGCAATTAGTCAATCTGACAACCTATCAACATTATTATTTACCAACTGTGTAATTCATTTATGCACCAACTAGTGTTTGGGTAATGCCAGAGATAATTTCATATTTCTGCATGGCACTGTCGAGGCTATACATTGATTGTTTACTAATAATACAATCGCATCATGACATCTTGCCATACACAGCAGATGAATGAATAATGTGGCATCAGATAGCCCTCTTAGCTCCTGTACACTGTTATCAGATGTATTCATATAACAATTTTTGCATTATGAGAATGATCATGATATTATAGAATTTAGTGTTATGCCAAAATTAATATCATTACAAGAGAGGAAATATCACTTGCAGAAATGTAACATTTTAAACAAGAATGCTAGGCAAGCATGGTCCTCATTTGCGTCTGAGTTCGCAGAATGAGGGCCATGCAGCAGTCTTTATATTTTTTCGTGGGATTATATGTGTGCACACGGTTTTCCTTGTTTGAATTTCTTCTATGCTGACAAATAATGTGTGCACACGCTATTAATAACCTTGATGTGCCGTTATTTGTACGCCATCATCATTTTCATGCAATGAATCAGCTATTTCAACTTCTGCTTCTTAAAAACTTTTAACGTTATCACGGAATGACTTGGTCATTGTCGATAGAACCGAATTACTCATTTTCATTGATTTGAACTGATGATAGTTGGCACTGATCCGGTATACTGTCCAGACAATATTTATTCAAGCTGTTGCGAAATACCACGAAAAATGACAAGACTGCAGCTGTCAGGCTAGTCTAACTCCAGCAAAACAATACAACAGAATACCCTAAATTGATTGGGTTATCAATCATGTAACCAGTCAGAGTCCCACCAGAAAATCCCTACTGGTGGGATAAACAGGCTGTAGTCAAGGTCAGTTCATTAGGAAGTTTACTCGATGGAGACAAATGCATCTCGGAATAATAACGTAAAGTCTTATTGCGACTGGTTATGTTGGACAAGAAACATTCAGAAATATAGGAGGTGGTGTCACTCAATTGATGTGATTGATCTGTGTGGATATTTGGTTATGACTTTTATTGATTCAATATTTTCCTGTAAACTCTTCTGGGGTCAGTGACTGAATCCCAGTTGTTGAAATTTTGATTCTTACTGAAGAAAAGAGCGAACCAGAGGCAAAAGAAAGAAAAAAATTGAGAATTCAAGACTGTTCAAGTAGATGTTGCAGTAGTAAATGGTTTATTAGTGAGTTTTATTAACAATGTATAATAATCATTAATTTTGGTAAAATGTTTTGTCCAAACGGGGCATTCTGCAAAATAGTTTATTATTATTATTATTATTATGTTCATTCATACTCAATGGTATACATTTGAAAGATTGAAATATAGTATACAGGTTTGTTAACTAATGCATAATTCTGTTTTATAAAATCGATTTGATTTTTGGAGAGCAGGCAAACTAGTATATTATCTCTCACTTGGGTGAGCTCTGTTGCCACCTCAGCTATATACATTGGCTGAGGGACTGCCTGAACTAATAGGAGTCATGGATTTACATGATAACATCTGGAGTTTAGCTTCCAAGTCTCTGAGATTTGTTTCCAAGTCAATGAATTTGGCTGTAAGCTGATCAATGGCATTTTTTTTGTCATTTGGGCATTAGTTTTCAACTAAGTTCAGCTGCTGACAATAAATCATCTGCACTAAGGGCAAATTTATGGAGCTTTTGCTTCTGTGTGTCACATTGATTGACTTTGTACTTACATCTCGTGCTGCTATTGACCTGGGGACTGCCTTATCCAATGGTAGTGCTGAATCCACATTATTACTTCCACAGGAGTTTCCGAGTTTTTTAATTCTGCTGTGACACAATTTATTCACATGAAAAAAAAGAAAAAAACAGGCTTTCAATCTGAACTTGTTGGCATTTCTTTCCAAGTCTATGAGCTTTGCTCCAGCACAATTCATTCATGTGAATTTATAAGGTAGCGCACTGGGCTACCAACCATTGGGTCCCGGGTTCAATTCCTGGGAAGCCTATGTTGAATGGCTTTGTCTCATTGCCATGATCCCTACCTGTCCTAATTAGCCCATTAGGTGCAGAAATACAGTACGTAAAGCCCTAATCCACCACCACCACCACCATGTGAATTTATAAGCTGTCAATTTGATCTTGCTGGCAGTTCCTGCCAAGTTTATGAGCTTTGCTGCAGCACAATTCGTTCATGTGAATTTATAAGCTGTCAATTTGAACTTGCTGGCAGTTCTTTGTCAGGGTAGACTTTTATATTTACTACTTACTGCATGTAAATATTATAGACAATGACCTTTGTACGTTTATTGCAGATTGGCAATTACCCGAGTTATTGTTTGTGGGATGCCCTGATCAGCATTGATTAGAGTTGATAATTAGCTAAATTGTGTTAGGGGCACTTCTGCTGCATGCGCTGTCACTCAATACAAAGTATAACAAATTATTACAATATTGACTCATGGCACCAGGAGGCATATATAACGCACTTTGTATTAGCATATTTTATTGCCAAAATTAACCCCCCTTGAGCATCAAGAACATTAGATTGCCATATAATAATTTCTGACCATGTTCACTAATGGTCATGTTTTTTTTTCAAGTATAATATAAATTATGATGCATTATGTGTTAATATCTGATTAGATAATAATAAATATTTCACATGTTTTTTTCTTAGGAGTTGGTCGTCCGAGTTTTCATAATCATTGCAAACCAGTCTTATTGAAGCTCATTCATTTAGTTTTTAGAGGTTCTAAGCTTGCCAAATTATAAAAGTATAACCAAAAAAATGTAAAATGTTTGAGAAGATGAGAAAAATAAATGATTCAAATATTTCAGTTTGCTTGTGCAGTCCATGTGTTTGCATATTGTTTGAAGTGAGTTTTATATGCTGAGAAGCTCTTTGCAGAGAACTGATTCATATAAGTGGTGCATATTTGATTGTCAATCTCAAAGTATATAGAGAGATACGTGTATGAAAAGGATTTGAAGTGTGTTTATGAAAGTATATAGACAGATACATATATGCATAGGTGATTATCAATCTCAAAGTCCATAGAGATTTTGTCTCGCTTTAAATTTTGATGCGTTCGCTTTCATGAAATAGCTTTTGAACTATGAATTGCCCTTGATGGAACTTGTTCAAAGTTTTTGGATCTTTGCAATTGTTGGAGAAGTTTTTGGTCATCTGCATAAGTATAGACATTACATGAACATTTCAAAATCAAAGAGGAAATCATTCATGAATACATTGAATAACATGAGACCTAAGAGGAAACCTTGAGGGATGCCTGCTTTTAATTTATACCATTCTCTTTTTGATGTTGCCGAATTTCACTTTTTTTTTACTGTGTTTTATGCAACATGGCATGTTACTTGCATATTGTTAAGTGTTCCATCAAATTATGTAACATGCATTTGTTACCGCCTCCAAGAACGATTATTGCGATAGTCTTCTATACGACCTCTCAAACTGCGTCTTCACTAAACCTCAGCATGTACTAAAAAACAGGAAAATCTCAGACAAAATTACATGTATGTTTAGAATATCAAAGTTGCAACCAGAAAGTGACAAATAATGAAAGTCACTGCAGTGAAATATAATATATTTTCTAACAGGAAAAAATGTCCTCTTTCCAATGATATCTGGTTCATTGGATGCACACATTCCAAATACTTAGGTTCTCTGCTTCCAGTATTACCATGATTGGTTATTTTGTCCCATTGGGAACCTGGTTTCCTTTTCAGATGAGTATATCCTGAGATATTGATGATTCAATGCGCAGATTTGAGGTGAGGTTCAGATGCTTTCAAGCACAACCGTAATAAAGTATTGACAAGCTGAAATCGATATTACTAACCCAAAATCAAACTCTGACCTTATGTTTACTTTCAAAATCTTGGAAGGAAATGTTTCCTAAAAGCTTGGTATTTTTTGTACCAATCAATCAGTTTCCATGACGACGTGGCATTACTTACTAAGTGCTCAGACAGAGTACGTAAGTAAGGGCGTTGATGGATGGATCAGGATGACATGTTAATGGCTTGAATTATCCATGATTTACTCTTACACTCTAGTCAGATATTTCACTGAGCGATATTATTTTCTATTGAGGTCGTGATCATTCTGCCACTATTGTAATTTAGTCAATCCACTGATTATAACTACATGTGCTACGTGCGTTTTCCATGCGTTTGGATAAACGCATTGAAAACGCGTGGTTTTCATCTCATTTTAATTAGGCAAAACCATGCATTTTCCATGCATTTACCCTTCTCATGGAAAATGCACGTGGCACATTTGACCATGTACTATGCTCACTAAAACATTGTTGTACAGTGAAAAAAATAAATAAACTAACACAAAAAGTATACACTATGAAGTAATACGCATGTAGCAATAAATGAGATACTCTCTTTTCACTCAAAACTACTGGTTTTGAAGCATGGTCAGATGGCCAAATAAAGTAGAACACAATATATAGGCTGTCATAATAGAGTCTTTTCACTGAACAGCCCTGAATTCAGCAAGACATAAGTCTTTCCTCTCCTCTTATTACTCATTTTGCTTAACTAACTGATTCCATAAATATAATTTTATCTGGGAAAACACAGAAATCAACTAAATGATAAGATGTCAGATATACCTTAACATGCAATAAAAAATAATGCTGCTACCATGCACTTTGCTTCAGCCGATCAGAGTCAAGGGCGGGAACCTTTTCAGCCAATAGAATTACAGTATTCTGTCTTAGCTACCTGGTGGAAATACAGAGAACCTTTCGTGAAAATCCACTATTGCCAGGTGTTCTAAATAGTGAAGTGTTCTTACTGTGGGAATACACTTTACTCAGATCATAATCACATATTGGTGTAAATGATGAAGTGACAGGTATCTTGTACCAGGTTCAATGTCCATCAAAGTCCTTCTTTTCGCTGACATGGGGTATGCAGGGTTTCTCGTTGATATGACAGAAACACCTTTCAGCCCAAATAATCCACTTGATGCAAACTTACGATCCTTCTTAAAAGGTTCCATCCATCTCGAGGCCAAGGTGCCAGTCTTACATGTGACATGCATATTTTGCAAGTTCTGGTCAAGCAACAAGTTTTGCGCTTGATGAGCAGTGAAACACTTAAATTTGATGTGCCTTGAACTCTGTGTCCATGCGCTGAGGCAAGTAAAAGACGTGTAGTGTGTAACATGATGTGCGCTATAAGAAACAAGATTATGATCCTTGGTGCATGTGCATATTACCTGACTTGGTATGTAATCAGGCATAAATCGCTAACAGCTTGGACTATTCGGTCAGGGTTGGGGGCCTAGCTCAGTGGTAACTTGCTGGGTTTCCAACCACTGGGTCCCGGGTTCAATTCCCGGTCGAGCCTAAGTTGTATGACGGTTTGATCCTTCTTCTCATTGCCATGGTCCCTGCCTGTCCTAATTAGCCCATCAGGTGCAGAAATATAGGATGCAAAGCCCTTTTCCACCCACCCTTCACTTGACTCTTTGGTGGAATTAAACCCAGTTCAACTTTAGATGTCTATCATCCAATGCCTACTTGTGCAATGATTTAGTGAATTTTCATTCATGTACTTTCTTTTACTTTCGGTAATGTGACACTCATTTTGGTAATGCTAGTAGGGGACAGGAATTCAACCTTGCTGAGTTATTTCAGTTGCCAGAATCAGAAGGATTGGATTAATAGCTGTTGTTCGAAAAACCACTTGTAAATGAACTGTATGATTTAATTGAATTCATCTGTATTTCTTAATCAAAATGTAATTTTTCACATGTACGCTTCAAGCATGAATAAAGATGTTAATAATAATAATAATAGTTTGTTAATAATGGATGGTTATGAGACCACAGTTCAGTTTCACTTTGATTGTTTGATTCTTTATTTTAGTCACATAGATAGTTTCAGAGGCTGAGGCCGGTAACACAGCATATTGGTCAACTTTCCACGAATTATATATTGGTCATGTCGCACTTGCTGTTTACATCAGGCTTATTATTTTATATCATTATTATATGCTCCAACTAACTTTGTGGTTGTTGATTGGCTTTAATATAACTGACCAATCTGACCTACTAATATCAGCAGGGTACTTCCCAGATAGCATTCCAAATCGGGCCAGCGTCATTTCTATATCGCTTTGGTGTCGCTGACATCGTGCTGAAACGACGTCGAAACGATTTGGAATGCTATCTGGGTGATAGCCAAAGAAGAATAGAACTTTGGTTTCCCGGGCGTTATGCCCAATTTTAAATGTTCTAAAAATTCTCTGTTCCACTCAGATAGCATTCCAAATCGGGCCAACGTCGTTTCTATATCATTTTGGTGTCGCTGACATCGTGCTGAAACGACGTCGAAACGATTTGGAATGCTATCTGGGTGATAGCCAAAGAAGAATAGAACTTTGGTTTCCCGGGCGTTATGCCCAATTTTAAATGTTCTAAAAATTCTCTGTTCCACTCAGATAGCATTCCAAATCGGGCCAACGTCGTTTCTATATCATTTTGGTGTCGCTGACATCGAGCTGACGTCGAAACGATTTGGAATGCTATCTCGGTGTCACTGATACTCAATAAGAATGTTGATTAATATGTAGCTGGGTGGCATCTGCCAATTCCACAATGGAAGGTCTGCTGAAGGTCCCAGATTCAATCCCCGGTGCGAGCACTCTTCAGGAGCTAATTCCCAGCTGGATGTCGATCACATGAGACGTAGATTCGATGTGTAACATTATGTGGACTCCAAGCCTTATCATCTCACCATTACACCTGCCTCTGGCAGCTGGTCTTATAAGCTGACTTGGCTTCTGACCCAAGCATCACTGAGACATTGACGTTGAATTGTTGATTAGTAGGTTTTAAGCCCTTTGAAATTACTCCACTATACACGTATGTACATGCCGACCTTTTACAGCCCAGCGGACTGTATTCAGAAAACCACAGAAGAGGACTATCTTCTAACCTGATATGTCTTCCAGTTTTGTGTTTTTTGTTTTGTTTTTTGTCTGATGTACTTTGCTTAAGAGTGAAGAAAGGAAATTGACAGAAACACGGCCAGGTGAATTTTCTCATTTAACTGATCTGGACGCATCCAGCAGGCCAACTCAGCCGAGGGGCACAAAATCAATACTTAGATCAGAAGTTTCTTTGGAACTAGTCCCAGACCACCACAGCTCCACTTCAGTCAAAGTACATTAGCCAGCTGACCAGAAACTTGTCGCATTGATACAGTCAGGCCATTGTCAGGCAAAGTGCAAAACATGGCATTGGTGTCATGACAGATTACAGCATCTAGCGAGATGCAATGATGTTGGGTAGGCGATTAAGGATGTTAAGTCTTGTATTTCTACACCTATTGGGCTAATTAGGACAGGCAGGGACCATGGCAATGAGATGAAGGATGAAACAGCCATCCAACGTAGGCTCGACTGGGAATCAAACCCAGGACCCAGTGGTTTGAAAGCCAAGCATGCTACCCACTGAGCTAGGCCACTGCTCAGCAATATGCAATGTTTAGTCAAAACCAATGTAATAGTATACTTTTTTATGCAGCTGGGTAGTCTAGTGGTAAGACGCTCGCCTGCTCCTCTGAAGGTCCTGGGTTCAATCCAAGGCCCGGACACCCCTTTCATGAGCATCATCCCAGCTGGATGTCGTTCGGATGAGACGTTAAATTGGCGGTCCCTTGTACTCAGTGTCTCTGCTGAGGCAAGTAAAAGATCCCTCTAACATGTGTGGACTCCTCTCACTCTCACCAATCAACCCTCGATATGGCAAGAACTTGCCTTAGAGGGCTGCGCTTCCCATACAATCAATCAATCATTTGGAATGTCTTCAGTGGTGGAAAAAAGTTGCTGCGCTTCCGTTATATGAGCAAGATTACGGTGCCAAATTAATCTAATTTGGTGCACTTGATAAGGTCCATGGCAATGGAAACTTTTCCTATGATGCAGAAGCAGATGTGCAAAAGTACTGCATTTATGATCTGTCATTACCTCAGTACAAAGTGTCTAGAAGTGTCATTTGACACTGTCATTCTCAACAACCATACTTGGAATAAAAATGACTTTTCCAAGACACATTATACATCTATAGTGCTTTTCACCTTCTGATTGTGATTTCGACCAAATTGATTACTATTTGTTGGCCATAGACTGCTGTAAGGAAATGAGACAAGTCCAGCAATGCCATTTAAGCCTGAAATATGTTTATATTATGCATATGGCACCCCTGTGTTCTGCTGCCAACCCCTTTCAATTTCCATGCAGATCAACATGAACACCCCTGTGCCCTACCTAATGCCCTATTCAGTCTTACAATGCACTGATGCCCAGTTTCAGTAAGTAGCGTCAATCTGTCCCAATTAACATGAAATGTAAATGAATCCAAAATGCATGAAATAGCTCTGCACATTGTGAACATGCACCCAACATGGGTCTGATGATAAACATTATGAAGAAAGTATGTTAAAATAAATATTTTTTAAAGATAGTCTTACATTAAAGCTGTTTTTTAATTATTATTTTTTACATGAAATGGTCTTAATCCTTCACTTGATCTGACGGCTTTCAAAGAGAAAATGAAAATGTTCCCCTACTTCAATTTAAGGCTGCCCTTGGATTTCTTAATTTCTTTATTATCTAAATATAGCCGGTGTCCCAATGTACCCCATGTCCCAAGTGTCCCCCATGTCCCAAGTGTCCCCGGTCTCCCCTACTTTCCTTGCATGTTAAGAGCGGGTGGGTGGGTGATTAGGGCTTTAGGTACTGTATTTCTGCACCAGTTGGGCTAATTAGGACAGGCAGAGACCATGGCAATGAGACGAAGGATGAAACAGCCATCCAACTTAGGCTCGACCGGGAATCGAACCCTGGGACCCAGCGGTTGGAAGCCCAGAGCGCTACCTCTGAGCTAGGCCCCCGCCCCTTGCATGTTAAGAGCAGCTTAACATGTCAAGCAATCAAATAAACGAGCTTAAACCTTAATAGCTCTTAATGAAGTATAGTAAGTAAGTCATATCCCTGATAGTCGCCAGATAATTAACATTTTTGTTGGTTAAATTCCACCTTTTTTGGGTCAGGATTTAATCGTCAAAAATGTTATTTTACTTAATTCTGATATTTTTAACTAACATTTTTGTTGATTAATTCCTAACGTTTTTAGGTCAGGATTTAACCAACAAAAATGTTATTTTACTCAATTCTGCTATTTTTAACTGACATTTTTGTTGGTTAAATCCCACCGTTTTTGGGTCAGGATTTAACTGTCAAAAATGTTATTTTACTTAATTAATTCTGATAGTTTTAACTAATATTTTTGTTGGTTAAATGCTACCGTTTTCGGGTCAGGATTTTAACTAACAAAAATACTATTTTCCCCACTTCTGCTACTCTTAGCATTGGTGTCACGATGCGCCATGTCATAAATTGTTCAGTTCCTATTTTTTCATGGGACAGTGTAATTAATATTGTATTGTTAGGCACTGAAGCATTGATAAGGTGAATAATCCTACTATAACTCACCTCAAAACACTCTTTCAGAAGGGTTTCATCTTTAAATAAGCTTAGTGAGCATTAAAGCCATGCATCACACTCAGGTAATATTTACAATGCTGTAATCTTTTATGAGCTGGCTATAGGTCATTGCAGGACATACCAAATAAGGTCTATTTAAAGAAGTAGGTTCTTTTTTTCTTTTTTAGGAAACAGATAAAAACCTTTAGTATCAAATCAAAGTTGAAGTTCTAGTTCCGGTGTCATCAGTAATTCCACTCATGTTTCAATGTCTCAATGCTACTGGGTTCTTTAGCTTAGTCAGCTTATATGACCAGTTGTCAGAGGCAGACATAATGATGAGATGATAATGCTTGTATTCCACACCATTTACCCCATGGGTTGGATCTTTTACGTGCCTCAGCATAGACACTGAATACAAGGCACCTCCAAATTAACGTCTCATGCAATCGACATCAAGCTGGGATGTAGCTCATGAAGAGTGCCCGAGTCTGGGATCAAACATGGGACCTTCAGCAGAGCTGCTCAATATGTAATTGGCAGATGCCTTAACCATTATATATTAGGCCACCAAACTGTTTGCATGTGTGAATGGGGAGCTGAGGGTGATTATAAATTAAGGCTGCTTGGCTTTATGGTGGTGGTGGTAGTGGATTAGGGCTTTACATCCTGTATTTCTGCACCTTAGGGGCTAATTAGGACAGGTAGGGACCATGGCAATGAGACGAAGGATGAAACAGCCATCCAACATAGGCTCGTCCGGGAATTTAACTCGGGACCCAGTGGTTGGCTGACTAGCACGCTTCCACTGAGTTAGGCCCCCACCCCTGCTTGGCTTTTATACTCCCCTCAGTTGACAGGCTGCCACGTTTTCATTTGTGTCTCCGCCGACCCTTGGACAATATATCAAGAATGATCCTAGGCATGTGGAGTTGAGGCCTGTTTCTTTTTCATTTTCATCATCGCGCTGATATATACTCTTGAAACTATTAATTAGTCCCTGGTGGTCTCCTCTGGTACAGACAGGTATTTTTTCATGGTTTATAAGCCATACAAAGCCATCGGCTAAGGGATATGATGTCACAGCCACTTTCCAACTCATATATTTTCTGAATCCTTTGAATGTTTAAACACTTAGCTTGTAAATAAAGTAAAGCAAGTATGCATCATTTAGTTGTTAGTATTTATTCTCCAATTGCAGATATATCACGTGAAATAGCGGGTGATACAGGCCAGGTGATCTGCTTTTAAATCACACAGAATGACGTTCATGCAATGCCCAAATAAGGAAGCTCATGACGTGGCTATGTCCAAATATGGAAGGAAGGTGTACGGCCAAAAACAAACGGCCCGTGCGATGACAGTTTGTCAATTGATAACAATTTCATATTCTAATATTTATGAATTTATCTTTATAACAAAGTTAACATTTTGAAAATCGGACAAGAAATAACAGAGTTATGCATAAAATAAATCGTGAGTCGAATACGTTCATGACGCTGTTGACGCTGCATTCAGTCTTGCGTATGTTTTATTTAATAACTCCTTCAATTTTCATCCGATTTTCAAAATTTAAAGTTCCAAATGGCTTAAATTAATCAGGCAATAAAATCAAAAACACACTCGTTCCAGATCTACTATGCTAGATCAGGGACTAGCGTGGTTTTCCTATAAACACCACATGACATGAAATATAGCTCTTTGTAACTACTGACATGCTCATGTAATTGTGTTTTTAAGCAACATTAGGTTTTATGACCTATAACCACTTTTCAGTACTGCTCCTGCAATGTGTATTTATTTGATTTACTTTATGTTCTGCTGGCTGCACCAAATATTGGATCTGTGGAAGAGTTTTGGATCTATACAGCAGTATTGGGAATTACTACTCACACAGCAGCAGTATATCTGTTATCAGCATAGAGCATCACTGCTTTATTGCTACAGTATCTGACCAGTCGTTATGTCCAGAATAATCCTCTATTGATACATTATTAGCATCTCATTGTTTTTTTTATTATTTATTCATTTATTCAAATATATTTAAAAACAGGATAACAACATTCAGACACAGCTGTTTTTCAAGTTGGTCCTGTTACAAAAAAACATAAAACAATGATCATAAAAATATATAAATATATATAAATATGTACAAAAAAGACGTATAAAAATAAAAGCAAGTTATAAAATCATAAAGCACCACATAGAATCATTTTGTTAAGTTTGAATTTGAACATATTTAAATTACCATTCCATAACCTACCAGCTGTGGATACAAAGTTTTTAGATTGCGACGTATTTTCAAATGGTATAAATTCATTCATACTGTCAAAAGAGCCTTGCCTAGAGTGACAGACTTCATGGCATCATCCTTAATCTCACGTTTAACCTTGAATGTTTTATACAGCCAAATTTAGAGACCTTGAAACTGGATTGTCACTCAATATGACAATGGCCAGAATCTGATGCATTCACTTCATTGTCTTCTTAATACTGATTACCTACCACCTAATTTTGACAGACAGTGAAGCTTTAAGTATGAGTCTACTATGTCAGTGTTGCATTTTATATTTCATTGTGGAAAGAATCTCCTTCTGTGGCCGTAACTTCTGAATGAAATAGAAGATGAGGTGCTCTTTATTTGTACATGTGAACTCTATAATGAAATCAGAAATGAATTTTATGATAGCATATTATCTGTCAAACCAAATTTTCCCGGTTTAAGTTTTTAAGACAAATTTACTTATTTAATGATTAATGAACAATTGAAAACCAGTAGATTTGTATTTCAACATTATCAAATTAGGAGAAATATGTTATATAATACTTATATTTTTTATTATTATTTTTACACTTCATGTTTACATTTTTCTGAATTGCCTGCTTGTCAGCACAAGAATTGCGTAATCTCAGCACATGGACATCAAATTATTCTGTAATTTCATTGCTAGACCTTTAATACCATGAGCCAGCTTATAGAGTATAAAAGAAATTGACTAATTTACTTTAGATAAGTAAATGAGTAAAACATGTACATAATTAGGTCGCTGGGCTGTGAGGTGACACGCAGTGTTTTGTGGGGTACCATGGTATGCCAGGGAACAGTCATAAGTCTGGGCCTTAAACCCATGCATGTAGATCATCATATGCCCCCGCAAGCAAGCAGTCATGCAAACAATGAAGCAAGCAAGCATGCAATCACATTTGCTTGCACTGGAATTGAATACATCTGTTCAAAACGTGTGTTACAAGTTGCCTTGTGAAGAAATTTTTATTTTTGATTATGTAAAAAACCAAAAGTCATCCTGCACTACAAGCACATGTATATATATATACATATGAATATATATATATTTTTTTTATTCATGCACATACATGGCAATATATTTATCAAATAGTCATTGGAAAATATTAATAAGTATATAGATTATGGGTGGATTTAGGTTAACATCATTTAGTACATACAAAATTTTGAAAGTCAGTCTTATCTGATACATTGAAAATGCCACAGTTAGACCCTCACGGATTAAATAATATCCTTTGTCTGGAAATACATTTCCAGACAGCCAACAGCTGTGAACAAAATGAAACAGGCAAATATGTCCAATCCTCAAAATTTGTTGTATTTGCTGGGATTGGTATTAGGGTGCCTGTTGAGTGTTTTGAATGGCAACAATATTTTACTGCCAAAATGGACACCCTATTTAGGTGACCAACACATCAACCCTTTTTGTTGATTCCCCCTGAGTACTACAATTCTGCACCCTTACTATAACAGGTTCCCATTAAATGCAAATCACTAGGTAAAGCAAAGGAATTAGCATAAACGACACATATCGTGTTCCTTAAAAGTCTTTGCCAGGAACACAGGCATTTTGAGGGAGTGGACTTTCTAGCAACTTGTTATTTCATCTCCACTTAGGAATTAGTTTACAATCAGATTTTGTTGTCTGTGAGAGGGCGTGGGCCTAGCTCAGAGGTAGCGCTCTGGGCTTCCAACCGCTGGGTCCCGGTTGAGCCTAAGTTGGATGGCTGTTTCCTCGTTCGTCCCATTGCCATGGTCTTTGCCTATCCTAATTAGCCCAACTGGTGCAGAAATACAGGACGTAAAGCCCTAATCACACACACACTTCTTGTCTGTGAGCTCTATATGAACTGAGGTTTGGCTGTTGTAGTGTTTGAGCCACCAACGTAGGGAGCGCCATGCGTGTGTAAGCAGCAATCCATTCATCAGCTGAGTGGCCTGGTGGTGAAGATACTCCCCAGCTCCAGGCTGTTCCTAGTTTAAATGTTGACCCTGGGTACTTTGTGATGTCTAAACATGTCTTTCGCTTGAGATGTCAAGTTGACTGTGCTTAGTACCCGTTTCCGCTCTTTGCCAATGTAGGGGGACAAGTTATAGATATATCCCTCATAGTCGGAAGTTGGCTAACATTTTTGTTGGTTATATTCTGACGCCGAAGCCTGAGGGATATAACCAAGAAAAATGCTACTGAAAACATAATATATTATTAACTGACTCCATTAGGCATATTTACTAATTGTTTTGATTGTTTGTTTTGTTTAAATGCCTTTATTTCGCAAAACAAATTCAGTTTGCACTCAGGAGGGAGTTAACTAACATTTTCATTGGTTATTGCCTGCTCAGAACAGTAGGAAAACAGTCTAAGTGGAGCTTGTAATCTTATCATTATGTCTGCCTCTAGAATCTGTTTATACAATACAATACAATACCATACAATACCATACAATACAATACAATACAATTCAATACCATACCACACAATACAATACCATTCCATACAGAACTCAGAACTCAGAACATATTTATTTCATATTACACATATAAATCATTGATACACTTTAACATATAAGAAAATAAGAATGTAATAAAAGATAATACATTTAATATGAGGGGACATCTCTAAGATACTTGATATATCGCTACTGAGACGCCCCCATGGTTTCCTGAGGACTCCCACCAATTCCATCACACCTTGATCCTACTATTTTATATCCTTTGTCGATGTGCTTTTGTTTGATACACAGATGATGAAGATTTCTTCATGAAACAATATTCAGTTAAATGAAATTCACATACTTTGCAGTATTTTCTGATTGATAAAATGAAATTCACATATTATATTGCAAAATATTTTCAGTTGATATAGTGGAATAGCTGGTATGAATCCCTTGAGTAAATGTACATGGACTGCATGGATAACATTTCAGTTCCTGTTCATATTTTAATTTTGGATGTGGTTATATCAAGAGGTAAAGAAATAAAAAGAAGAATCCCATACAAGGAAACGAAAGACACTCAAAGGAGGGATTAAGGAGGGGAAAAGAAGAATCCCAAGAGGGAACGCGATAGAACACAACTAGGTAAATACAAAGGCAGGAAAAAGAAGAGAAGATGGTATTAGCAAATCATGTATCATTTTGACAGATATAGCAATTCATTATTGTGCAATTTTCAGAGTAATTACATATAAAATAATTTTATATATACCGTGAAAACCTAGAGATACTATGAGTATATATCTTTTCTTTGATACAGGTTGGACAGCTGTTTAAGATTTTTTGTAACCTAAAGCAAATACTATTATTAACAAAGAAATGTCTACTAGACAGGGATTCCAAACTATCTGCATTTCTGGTTTCGTAATTGTGTCTATCTGAGTGTCTGTTATATTGTAGGGATAAAAAAAAGTGTGGGAGGGTTCTATTTTCGAATTTGTAGGCAAATTTAAGTTCTTGCAGTGCACATAGGTCAGAGATTTTAAGTAATTGAAGTCCTTTGAAAATTGGATTGGTACGAGCATTGTATCTATCCTTTATAATATATCTTACTGATTTCTTTTGCAATTTAAATAACCTATTGCTTTTCATGCAATACCATACTATGCAATAAACACAATACAATACAATACCATACCATATAATACCGTACCATGCAATACCATACAATACAAAACAAAAAACAATACAATACAATACATTACAATACAATACAATACAATACAATACAATACAATGCATTTCAAGATTGATACCACCAGTTTTAGCATTTGATTCCCAGACTTTAAAAGCTTTCACTTGTTGCAATTAATTGATGCTACAATCAATCGAATTTGATCTCTTCTGGACCATTTGATGCACTTGTTTTGACAATTTTCTAAATGGCTTTTGATGACGTCCTCAAGCAGTCTACAGAGTGCCAAAAATCTAAGCAATTTTTAGTTTATATAAACTTTGAATGGATGTTGTTATAAGAGATTAATTTATTTCCGTCACTGTTGTTAATCAAATTATAGATTGATATATAGATAGGAAGATATAAAGATAGATATGGGATGTGCAGCCCTCTAAGGCAAGTTCTTGTTGCTATCGAGGGTTGATTGATGAGGTGAGAGAAGAGTCCACCCATGTTACACATTTACCCCATGGGTGGGATGTTTTACTTGCCTCAGCATAGAGTATGACACCGAGTACAAGGGACCACCAATTTAGCATCTCATCCGAGCGATCTGGGATGTTGCTCATGAAGGGTGCCCAGGCTCAGGGTTGAACCCGGGTCCTTCAGAGGAGCAGACAAGCGTCTTACCATTAGACCACCCAGCTGATATAGTGATAAAGAGTGAGTCTACAACCTGGAAGCTTTCAGGGTATCCATATCATAAGTGATATGTCTATTGGTATTCAATAGTTTTGTGTTATTGGAATCGAAATTTTGTTGCTATTGACAATGCACATCAGTTTCTATTGGCAAAAGGCTACGGAAATTAGAAAAAATACCACTTAAAATTTTAGCCAGTTGAAGTCCCCATGTCTATTTCTAAAAAATATTGTATTATGCTATGTTAAAAATTTTTATTGTGTGGTGTTATATCCACTGGCAGAAATGTAACATTTTAAGCAACAACCAAGTATGTTCATACATATATCAAGTACAGGACATATCAGCCCTTATTACAATATTTCTATCCGGCAATTAGTCAATCTGACAATCTATCAACATCATTATTTACCAACAGTGTAATTAATAAAACAATCGCATTATGACATCTTGCCATACACAGCGGATGAGTGAATAATGTGGCATCAGATAGCCCTCTTAGCTCCTGTACACTGTTATCAGATGTATTTATATAACAATATTTGCAGTATGATAATGATCATGATATGGGGGAATTTAGTGTAATGCTAAAATTGCAAAATTAATATCATAACAAGAGAGGAAATATCACTTGCAGAAATGTAACATTTTAAGCAACAATCAAGTATGTTCATACATACATCTAGTCATAGGGTCATAGCTAGCAAATACAGACCTAGCACTAGCCAAGCAAGCATTGCCCTCATTGGCATCCGAGGTTGGCAGAATGAGGGCCATGCAGCAGTCTTTATATTTTTTCGTGGGATTATACATTTTATGTACACACAGGTTTAGAGCCTTCCTACCTAATTGAATCTCTTTTATACTGACAAAAAATGTGTGCACACGCTATTATTAACCTTGACGTGCCGTTATTTTTACGCCATCATCATTTTCATGCAATGAATCAGCTATTTCAACTTCTGCTTCTTAAAAACTTTTAATGTTATCTCTGAATGACTTAGTCATCGTCGATAGAACCGCATTACTCATTTTCATTGATTTGAACTGATGATAGTTGGCACTGATCCGGTTTACTGTCCAGACAATATTTATTCAACCTGCTGCAAAATACCATGAAAAATGACAGGACTGCTGTCGGGCTAGCCTAACGCAAGCAAAACAATACAACAGAATACTCCAAATTGATTGGGATATCAATCATGTAACCAGTCAGAGTCCCAACAAAAAATCCTTACTGGCGGGATAAACAGGCTGTAATCAAGGTCAGTTCGTTAGGAAGTTTTCTCAATGGAGACAAATGCATCTCGGAATAATAACGTGAAGTCATATTGCGACTGGTTATGTTGGACAAGAAACATTCAGATATCCAGGAGGTGGTGTTACTCAATTTGTGTGATTGATCTGTGTGAATATTTGGTTATGACTTTTATTGATTCAATATTTTCCTGTAAACTCTTCTGGGGTCAGTGACTGAATCCCAGTGGTTGGAATGTGGTTTCTTACTGAAGAAAAAAGCAAACAAGAGGCAAAAGAAAACAAAAATTGAGAATTCAAGACTGTTCAAGAAGATGTAGCAATTGTAAATGGGGGGGGGGGGGGTGTATAATAATCATTAATTTTGGTAATATTTTTGTCCGAACGGGGCATTCTGCAAAATAGTTTATTATTATTAATTTATTCATACTCAATGGTATACATTTGAAAGATTGAAATATAGTATATAAAGGGATTAACTAATACATAATTCGGTTTTATAAAATTGATTTTTTCCTTGGAGAGCAGGCAGTCTAGTATATTGTCTCTCACTTGGGTGAGCTCTGTCACCACCTCAGCTATATACTTATTATGCTGAGATCGACACTCATCATAGCAACATTGCTCAATGATCCTTTGGATGACGTGTTTGTTGCATTAAACTGTTGATATACACTCTAAAACAGTTTAAATGCTTCAAACAATTATTTAAAAATTAAAAGGAGCATATTTTGGTCAAATTGCACACTCTTAGAATTAATTGCCTGTTTCAGACAAATGATTGTGTAGCTGGTGTCCATCCAAAACGTAGCTTAAAATCAGCCAAGATACTGTTTGTCCTTAGACAATGATTGTATAGTTCAAACAATGATGTTGGTTCGATTGCACAATTCAATGTCTAAGGCAAAACAATATCTTGGCCGATTTAACACAAAGTTTTGAATGTATTCCAGCTAAAAAATCATTTAATTGTCTAAAACAGACAATTATTTTTCTGAGAATGTGGGATTTTGGGACCCTACATGACCAAATGCGCCATGTGCATTTTCCATGAGAAGGATAAACGCATGGAAAACACATGGTTTTTAGCTAATTATAATGAAGCAAAAATCATGTGTTTTCCATGCGTTTGGATAATGCACGTGGCACAATTAGGCATGTACCATATTATATTTGGTTGGATTAACCATTTTTTATGGTTCAATAAGCCATGTGACAGTAATTTCTTGGTTTAGGTTGTAACACAGTGTAACTTCATATGCTAAATGAATTAATAATTTACTAGACTGCCAATATATTTCCTCAAAACACAATAAAAACATTAATTTCATAGTGACATTAAAGCCAGCCTGTCTCATTAGTCTAGTGAAGGGCCATTATCCAAATAGATGCATACTTTGCTTTTATGGCAGAATTATAAATCAAAGCTTAGACACCACAGCTGTTTATATGAGACATTGGGATTGTGTGCAAAAATATAGGCACTAAAAATGATGATAAATATATGCTAATCTACAAACTTAAGTAGATACCACACCCCTGGCAAAATTTTCATAAGTTGCACTTTATCAGAGCTATTGCACTGTATACTGGCATACGTTTTTCTTAAAATTCTTACAGCTAATTTATTTGACTTGGGATCCAATCTCAGAGACTTGGAAGCTAAACTCCAGATGATGTCATGTGAATCCAGGACTCCCATTGGCTGACGGACTGCCTTAACCAATGGGAGGCCTGGATTTACATGACATCATCTGGAATTTAGCTTCCAAGTCTCTGAGATTTGTTTCCAAGTCAATGAATTTGACTGTAAGCTGATCAATGGTGTTTTTTTGTCATTTGGGCGTTAGTTTTGAACTAAGTTCAGCAGCTGACAATAAATCATATGCACTAAGGGCAAATGTATGGAGCTTTTGCTTCTGTTTGTCACATTGATTGACTTTGTACTTGCATCTCGTGCTGCTATTGACCTGGGGACTGCCTTATCCAATGGTAGTGCTGAATCCACATTATTACTTCCATAGGAGTTTCCGAGTTGTATAATTCTGCTGTAGCACAATTTATAAGCTGTCAATTTGATCTTGTTGGCAGTTCCTGCCAAGTCTATGAGGTTTGCTGCAGCACAATATATTCCTGCACATTTATAAGCTGTCAATTTGAACTTGCTGGTCGTTCCTTGTAAGGGTAGACTTAATATTTACTACTGCATGTAAATATTATAGACAATGACCTTTGTACGTTTATTGCAGATTGGCAATTACACAAGTTATTGCTTGTGGGATGCCCTGATCAGCATTGATTAGAGTTGATAATTAGCTAAATTGTGTAAGGGGCACTTCTGCAGCATGCGCTGTCAGTCAATACAAAGTGTGACAAATTAGTACATTATCGGCTCATGGCATCAGGAGGCATATATAGCGCACTTTGTATTAGCATATTGTATTGCCAAAATTAATACTTTCTGAGTGTGTTCACTAATGTGTCATGTTCTATTTTTGAAGAGAATCCATGACTGCGTTATATACACCAAGTCAGCTATACATAGATATTATATTAATTATGATGCACCGTGTGTTAATATCTGATAAGATAATAATCAATATTTCACATGTTTTTTTCTTAGGAATTAGTCGTTCTAGTTTTCATAATCATTGCAAACTATTCTTATCAAAGCTCATTCATTTAGTTTTTAGAGGTTCTTATCTTGCAAAATAATAAAAGTATTACAAACATATGTACAATATTAGAAATAATGAGAAAAATAAATGATTCAAACATTTCAGTTTACTTGTGCAGTCCATGTGTTTGCATATTGTTTAAAGTGCATTTATATGCTGAGAAGCTTTTTGCACAGAACTGATTCATATAAGTGATGCATATGTGATTGTCAATCTCAAAGTATATGGAGAGATACGTGTATGAAATGTATTTGAAATGTGTTAATGAAAGTCGATAGACAGATACATATATGCATACGTGATTATCAATCTCAAAGTCCATAGAGATTTTGTCTCGCTTTAAATTTTGATGCGTTCGCTTACATGAAATAGTTTTTTGAACTATGAATTGCTCTTGATGGAACTTGTTCAAAGTTTTTGGATCTTTGCAATTGTTGGAGAAGTTTTAGTCATCTGCATAATTATAGACATTACATGAACATTTTAAAATCAAAGAGGAAACCCGATTCATGAATACATTGAATAACGTGAGACCTAAGAGAGAGCCTTGAGGGATGCCTGCTTTTAATTTATACCATTCTCTTTTTGATGTTGCCGAATTTCACTTTTTATTTTCTGTGTTTTATGCAACTTGGCATGTTACTTGTAGATTCTTAAGTATTTTTTCTGTCAAATTACAAAACATGCATTTGTTACCACCTCCCAGCATTATTATTGCGATAGTCTTCTATATGACCTCTCAAACTGCGTCTTCACTAACCTTCAGCATGTACTAAAAAACAGGAAAATTTTAAGACAAAATTTTGTGTATGTTTAGAATATCAAATTTGCAAACAAATGTGACACATAATGAAAGTCACTGCAGTGAAATATAATATATTTTCTTACAGGAAAAAATTTCCTTTTTCCAATGATGTATTATACACATGTCGTTTTTATATCAATGGATGTGCACAATCCAAATACTTAGGTTCTCCGCTTCCAGTATTACCATGTTTGGTTATTTTGTCCCATTGGGAACCCGGTTTCCTTTTCAGATGAGTATATCCTGAGATATTGATGATTCAATGTTCAGATTTGAGGTGAGGTTTGACAGGGGTTCAGATGCTTTCAAGCACTACTGTAATAAAGAATTGGCAAGCTTAATTCGATATTACTAACCCAAACTCTGACCTTATCCTTAATGGGATGCACTCCCTTTTCTATGTTTACTTTCAAAATCTTGGAAGGAAATGTTTCCTAAAAGCTTGGTAATTTTTATACCAATCAATCAGTTTCCATGACGATGGGCATTACTTACTAAGTGCTCTGACATAGCACATAAGTAAGGGCGTTGATGGATGGATCAGGATGACATGTTAATGGCTTGAATTATCCATGATTTACTCATACACTCTAGTCAGATATTTCACTGAGTGATATTATTTTCTCTTGGGGTTGTGATCATTCCGCCACTATTGTAATTTTAGTCAATCCACTGATTATAACTACATGGCCAAATGTGCTACGTGCGTTTTCCATGCGTTTGGATAAATGCATTGAAAACGCGTGGTTTTCACCTCATTTTAATTAGACTAAAACCATACATTTTCCATGCATTTATCCTTCTCATGGAAAAAGCATGTGGCACATTTAGCCATGTACTATGCTCACTAAAACATTGTTGTACCGTGAAAAAAATATATAAACTAACACAAAAAGTATACACTATGAAGTAATACGCATGTACCAATGAATGAGATACTCTCTTTTCACTCAAAACTACTGGTTTTGAAGCATGTTCAGATGGCCAAATAAAGTAGAACACAATATATAGGCTGTCATAATAGAGTCTTTTCACTGAACAGCCCTGAATTCAGCAAGACATAGTTCTTTCCTCTCCTCTCATTACTCATTTTGCTTTTCAGACATAGTAGGTCATAACGAACTGATTCTATAAATATAATTTTATCTGGGAAATAACAGAAATCAACTAAATGATAAGATGTCAAATATACCTTAACATGCAATAAAAATACTGCTGCTATCATGTGCTTCAGCCAATAAGAGTCAAGGGCGGGAACTTTTTCAGCAAATAGAATTGCAGTATTCTGTCCTAGCTACCTGGTGGAAATAAAGAGAACCTTTCATGAAAATCCACTATTGCCAGGTGTTCTTAATAGTGAAGTGTTCTTACACTTTACTCAGATCATAATCCCAATATTGGTGTAAATGATGAAGTGACAGGCATCTTATACCAGGTTCGATGTCCATCAAAGTCCTTTGCAGGGTTTCTCATGATTAGTAACGTCAGGCTTTCAAAGCAATTGAATTGAATTGTTGAATTGTGTATTGAATAAAGCTACTCTTCCTAAAGGCTTAATGACATGCCGCTTAAGGGAAGAGTATACAGTTACAAATGTAATGTAATAAAAGTAAATATGCGTAAAAGTAGAAGATTATGACAAGCAATTTTGATTTGTAGGCCTATTAAATTTGCATGAGTAACAATTTGGTATATTGCATTCTTCAATATAAGCCTCAACTGTCTTCTTTTTCACATATAATTTAAAACCATGGAAGCTATGTGTGTTCATTTTTTCTATGTGTGTTTATTTTTTCTTGAAAAATACTTGGCATATTGTTTAATGTTTTAGGACAGGTATAGGATATAATGTGTCTGGCAAATTCATGTCTCACAGCATCATTGAATAATTTCCTTGCTGATATGACCGAAACACATTTCAGCCCAAATAATCCACTTTATGCAAACTTACGACCCTTCTTAAATGGTTCCATCCATCGCGAGGCCAAGGTGCCAGTCTTACATGTGACATGCATATTTTGCAGGATAGCAAGTTCTGGTCAAGCAACAAGTTTTGTCTAGCTCCATGAAGAGTGCCCAGTCCAGGAGCTCTTGATGAGCAGTGAAACACTTAAATTTGATGTGCCTTGAACTCTGTGTCTATGCTGAGGCAAGTAAACGACCCATGAGTGGTGTGTAACATGATGTGCACTCTAAGTCTTATTGTCTCATAATTAAATAGACAAAGATAAAGTGAGTGCTCGAACCACAACCTTGCGATTTGCTAGCGAACATATTAACCACTTCATTAACCATGAATTAGGTAATAAGAGAAATAATCAGGTGGTAAAATTATTTAGAAAACAAGATTATGATCCTTGGTGTATGTGCATATTACCTGACTTGGTATGTAATCAGGTATGAATCTCCAACAGCTTGGACTCTTTGGTCAGAGCTGGGGGCCTAGCTTAGTGATTGTGTGCTGGGTTTCCAACAAATGGGCCCGGGGTTTAATTCCCAGTCGAGCCTAAGTTGGATGGCTTTTTCATCCTTCATCTCATTGCCATGGTCCCTGCCTGTCCTAATTACCCAATAAGTGCAGAAATACAGGACTTAACGCTCTAATCCGCCAATTGACCAAACATCATTGCATCTCGCTAGATTTTGTAATCTGTCATGACACCAATGCCATGTTTTGCACTTTGCCTGACAATGGCCTGACTGTATCAATGCGACAAGTTTCTGGTCAGCTGGCTAATGTACTTTGACTGAAGTGGAGCTGTGGTGGTCTGGGACTAGTTCCAAAGAAACTTCTGATCTAAGTATTGATTTTGTGCCCCTCGGCTGAGTTGGCCGCTGGATGTGTCCAGATCAGTTAAATGAGAAAATTCACCTGGCCTTGTTTCTGTCAATTTCCTTTCTTCACTCTTAAGCAAAGTACATCAGACGAAAAACAAAACAAAAAACACAAAACTGGAAGACATATCAGTTTAGACAGATAGTCCTCTTGTGTGGTTTTCTGAATAGAGGCCGATGCACTGTAAAAGGTCGGCATGTACATACGTGTATAGTGGAGTCATTTCAAAGGGCTTAAAACCTACTAATCAACAATTCAACGTCAATGTCTTAGTGATGCTTGGGCCAGAACCCAAGTCAGCTTATATGACCAGCTGTCAGAGGCAGATGTAATGGTGAGATGATAAGGCTCGGAGTCCACATAATGTTACACATCGAATCTACATCTCATGTGATCGACATCCAGCTGGGAACTAGCTCCTGAAGAGTGCTCGCGCCGGGGATTGAATCTGGGACCTTCAGCCCTTCCATTGTGGAATTGGCAGATGCCACCTAGCTACATATTATTCAACATTCATATTGAGTATCAGTGACACCCAGATAGCATTCCAAATCGTTTCGACGTCAGCACGATGTCAGCGACGCCAAAACGATATAGAAACAACGCTGGCCCGATTTGGAATGCTATCTGGGTAGCACCCTACTGATATTAATAGGTTAGATTGGTCAGTTATACTAAAGCCAATCACCATACACAAAGTTAGAGCACAATAATATACAATAATAAACCTGATGTAATATAAACAAAATAACTAATAAATAATTCGCGGAAAGTTGACCAATATGCTGTTTTACCGGCCTCGGCCTCTGAAACTATCTACGTAACTAAAATAAATAAAGAATCAAACAATCAAAGTAAAACTGAACTGTGGTCTCATAACCATCCATTATTAACAAACTATTATTATTATTATTAACATCTTTATTCACGCTCAAAGCGTATGTGTGAAAAATTGATCGGTTACATATTAATTAAGAAATACAGATGAATTCAATTATATCATTTAGTTCATTTACAAGTGGTTCTCGAACAACAGCTATTCATCCAATCCTTCTAATTCTGACAACTGAGATTACTCAGCAAGGCTGAATTCCTGTCTCCTACTAGCGTTAGCAAAAAGACTGTCACATTACCGAAGGTAAAAGAAAGTACATGTATGAAATTCCACTCAAACATTACACAAGTAGGCATTGGGTGATAGACATCTTAAGTTGAACTGGGTTTCATTTGACCAAAGAGTCATGTGATGGGTGGGTGGAATAGGGCTTTATGTCCAGTATTTCTGCACCTGATGGGCTAATTAGTACAGGCAGGGACCATGGCAATGAGATGAAGGATTAAACAGCCATCCAACTCAGGTTCGACCCGGAATCAAACCCGTGACCCAGAGATTGGAGGCCCAGCATGCTACCACTGAGCTAGGTCCCCACCTCTCAGCAATATGCAATGTTCAGTGAAAACCAATGTAATAGTATTCTTTTTTACGCAGCTGGGTGGTCTAGTGGTAAGACGCTCGCCTGCTCCTTTGAAGGTCCCGGGTTCAATCCCAGGCCCGGGCACCCTTTCATGGGCATCATCCCAGCTGGATGTCGTTCGGATGAGACGGTGAAATTGGCGGTCCCTTGTACTCAGTGTCTCTGCTGAGGCAAGTAAAAGATCCCACTCATGGGGTAAATGTGTAACATGTGTGGACTCCTCTCACTCTCACCAATCAACCATAGACAATGGCAAGAACTTGCCTTAGAGGGCTGCACTTCCCATACAATCAATCAATCATTTGGAATGCCTTCAGTGGTGGAAAAAAGTTGCTGCGTTTTCGTTAAATGAGCAAGATTTCGGTGCAAAAATAATCTAACATGGTGCACTTGATAAGGTCCATGGTATGGAAACTTTTCGCAGTGTCATTTGACACTGTCATTTTCAACAACAATACTTTGAATAAAAAGGACTTTCCCAAGACACATTATAGATCTATAGTGCATTTCACCTTCTGATTGTGATTTCGACCAAATTGATTACTATGTGTTGGCCATAGCAATGCCATTTAAGCCTGAAATATATTTATATTTTGTATATGGCACCCCTGTGTTCTGCTGCCAACCCCTTTCAATTTCCATGCATACTTAATGCTCTATTCAATCTCACAATGCACTGATGCCCAGTTTCAGTAAGTAGCGTCAATCTGCCCCAATTAACATGAAATGTAGAAGAATCCAAAATGCATGAAATAGCTCTGCACATGGTGAACATGCACCCAACATGGGTCTGGTGATAAACATTATGAAGAAAGTATGTTAAAATAAATATTTTAAAAAGTATATAGATAGTCTTACATTAAAGCTGTTTTTTAATTTATATTTTTTACATGAAATGGTTTTTATCCTTCACTTGATCTTGATGGCTTCCAAAGAGAAAATGAAGATGTTCACCTGCTTAAATTTAAGGTCAGCCCTGGATTTCTTAATTTCTTTATTATCTAAATATAGCCGGTCTCCCAATGCACCCCACGTCGCAAAGGCCCCCCCCCCCCAACCCCCTATTTTCTTGCATGTTAAGAACAGCTTAACATGTCAAACAATCAAATAAACGATTTTAAACCTTAATAGCTCTTAATGGAGTATATTAAGTAAGTCATATCCCTGATAGTTGCCAGTTAACTAACATTTTTGTTGGTTAAATCCTGCCGTTTTCGGGTCAGGATTTAACCAACAAAAATGTTTGTTTACTCAATTCTGCTATTCTTAACTTACATTTTTTTTGGTTAAATCCCATCAATTTTGGGTCAGGATTTAACCAACAAAAATGTTATTTTACTAAATTGTGTTATTTTTACTGGCATTTTTGTTGGTTAAATAGCACCGTTTTTGGGTCAGGATTTAACCGTCACAATTGTTATTTTACTTTAATTCTGCTATTCTTAACTAAAATTTTTGTTGGTTAATCCTGCGGTTTTCGGGTCAGGATTTATTCGTCAAAAATGTTATTTTACTCAATTTTGCTATTCTTAACTAACATTTTTGTTGGTTAAATCCCACCGTTTTTGGGTCAGGATTTAATCGTCAAAAATGTTATTTTACTTTAATTAATTCTGCTATTTTCAACTAACATTTTTGTTGGTTAAATCCTAACGTTTTTGGGTCAGGATTTAACCAACAAAAATGTTATTTTACTCAATTCTGCTATTTTTAACTGAAATTTTTGTTGGTTAAATCCCACCGTTTTTGGGTCAGGATTTAACTGTCAAAAATGTTATTTTACTTAAATTCTGCTATTTTTAACTAACATAAAATCCTGACCCGAAAACGGTGGGATTTAACCAACAAAAATACTATTTTACCCCCTTTTGCTACTCTTAGCATTGGTGTCACGATGCGCCATGTCATAAATGGTTCAGTTCCTATTTTTCATGGGACCGTGTAATTCATATTGCATTGTTAGGCACTGAAGCATTGGTTAGGGGAATAATCCTACTATAACTCACCTCAAAACACTCTTTCAGAAGGGTTTCATCTTTAAATAAGCTTAGTGAGCATTAATGCCATGCATCACACTCAGGTGATATTGAAAATGCTGTAATCTTTTATGAGCTGGCTACAGGTCATTGCAGGACATACAAAATAAGGTCTATTTAAAGAAGTAGGTCCTTCTTTTTTTTCTTTTCTCTTAGGAAACAGATCAAAACCTTTGGTAGCAAATCAAAGTTACAGTTCTAGTTCCGGTGTCATCAGTAATTCCACTCATGTTTCAATGTCTCAATGCTACTGGGTTCTTTAGTTTAGTCAGCTTATATGAACAGCTGTCAGAGGCAGACATAATGATGAGATGATAAGGCTTGGATTCCACACCATCTATCCCATGGGTTGGATCTTTTACTTGCCTTAGCATAGACACTGAGTACAAGGCACCTCCAAATTAACGTCTCATGCAATCGACATCAAGCTGGGATGTAGCTCATAAAGAGTGCCTGAGTCTGAGATCGAACACTGGACCTTCAGCAGAGCTGCTTAATATGTAATTGGCAGATGCCTTAACCATTATATATAAGGCCACTCAACTGCTTGCAT
Organism: Alitta virens; assembly: GCA_932294295.1. NCBI lineage: Eukaryota > Metazoa > Annelida > Polychaeta > Phyllodocida > Nereididae > Alitta > Alitta virens. The sequence goes on from OW028586.1 coordinate 2,778,351, forward strand.
GTCTGAATCGAGAGCTGAGGGTGATTATAGACTAAGGCTGCTTGGCTTTATCTCCCCGGGTGATTGAGAAAGGCTGATGCTTGCTTGGGCAGATTAATGGGGTGGTTCAGTGTGGTAGTATTTCAGCTGACAGGCTGCCACGTTTTCATTTGTGTCCTCCGCTGACCCTTTACTTCACCAGCATGTTCAGTGATGACATATCCTACCTGATTGACATAATGGGTGTTGATTACCAGCTGATGTGGACATTGTTTCGGGCAAATCAAAAATGCTGAAAGTTGACAAATCAAGTTACTAAATATTGTTGTAATTAGTGATTACCCAGAAAGCATTCCAAATCGGCCCAGCATCATTTCCATATAGGCCACGTTCGTTACAACATCGTCATAACATTGCCAACATAGTGCCGATGTTGAAACGATTTGGAATGCTGTCTGGGCTACTCAATTTTGTTGGACAATATATTAAGAATGATCTTAGGCATGTGGAGTTGAGGCCTGTTTCTTTTTCATTTTCATCATAAACTATTAATTAGACTATGGTGGTTTCCTCTGGTACAGGCAGGTAATTTGTCATGGTTTATAAAGAGCAGCCATACAAAGCACTTTCCAACCCATATATTTTGAATCCTTTGAATGTTTCAACACATATAGCTCGTAAATAAGGTAAAGCATGTATGCATCATTAAGTTGTTAGTATTTATTCCCCAATTGCAGACATATCACATGAAATAGCGGGTGATATGGGCCAGGTGATCTGCTTTTTAAATCACACAGAATGACGTTCATGCATTGCCCAAATAAGGAATCTCATGACATTGCTATGTCCAAATATGGAAGGAACGCGTACGGCCCAAAAACCGCCCGTGCCATGACAGTTTGTGTGATAGATTATTAACAATCTCATATTCTAATATTTATGAATTTATTTTTATAACAAAGTTAACATTTTGAAAATCGGACAAGAAATGACAGAGTTATGCATGAAATAAATCGTGAGTCGAAGACATTCATGACGCTGTTGACGCTTCATTCAGTCTTGTGTATGTTTTATTTGATAACTCCTTCAATTTTCATCCAATTTTAAAAATTTAAAGTTCCAAATGGCTGAAATTAATTGGGGAATAAAATAAAAACACGCTAGTCCAAGATCTGGTTTGCTAGATCAGGGACTCGTGTGGTTTTCCTATAAACGCCATGTGACATGAAATATAGCTCTTTGTGACTACTGACATGCTCATGTAATTGTGTTTTTAAGCAACATTTGGTTTTATGACCTACAGCCACTATTTAGTACTGCTGCTGCAATGTGTATTTATTTGATTTACTTTCATGTTCTGCTGGCTGCACCAAATATTGGATCTGTGGCAGAGTTTTGGATCTATACAGTCTCACACAGCTGCAGTATATCTGTTATCAGCATAGAGCATCACTGCTTTATGGCTACTGCATCTGACCAGTCGTTATGTCCAGAATAATCCTCTATTGATATATTATTAGCACCTCACTTTTTTATTTATTATTTATTATTTATTCAAATGTATTTAAAAACAGGATAAAAACATTCAGACACAGCTGTTTTTCAAGTTGGTCCTGTTACAAAAATCATAAAACAATGATCAGAAAAATATATAAATATAAAAATAAAAGCAAGTTATAAATCATAAAGCACCACTTAGGATCAATTTTTTAAGTTTGAATTTGAAAATATTTAAATTACCATTGCATAATCTACCAGCTGTGGATACAAAGTTTTTATATTGCGACGTATTTTCAAATGGTATAAATTCATTCAAACTGTCAAAAGAGCCTTGCCTAGAGTGACCAACTTCATGGTATCATCCTTAATCTCACGTTTAACCTTGAATGTTTTATACAGCCAAATTTAGAGACCTTGAAACTGGATCGTCACTCAATATGACAGTGGCAAAAATCTAATGCATTCACTTCATTGTCTTCTTAATACTGATTACCTACCACCCAGAGCCTTGCTGGGTTCACTATCTCTCCATAAAATAAATAAACTTCACCTAGTATTTTATTTTTCATGCCATCAAAAATCCAATACGTAAACAAACCAAGTGATGACGTCGCAATACTCAACAATGGGTGATGATGCCATTTCCATTGTAATTCCAATGTTTTGGTCTTGAATTCAAGTATCATTCATTTTTTGTAATTAATGCCTGATAGATTCATTAGCTTACACATATTTAGTGTACCTTGATCAAATAAGGTGATTTTCAAAGAGGTTTTAGAAAATATTAATTTTGACAGACAGTGAAGCTTGAAGTATGAGACCACTATGTCAGTGTTGCATTTTATATTTTATTGTGGAAAGAATCTCCTTCTGTGGTCGTAACTTCTGAATGAAATAGAAGATGAGGTGCACTTTATTTGTAAATGCGAACTGTATAATGAAATCAGAAATGAATTTGATGATAGTATATTATCTGTCAATCCAAATTTTCCCGGTTTAAGTTTTTAAGACAAATTTACATATTTAATGATTAATGAACAATTGAAAACCAGTAGATTTGTATTTCAACGTTATCAAATCAGGAAAAATATGTTAAACAATACTTACATTTTTTATTATTAATTTTACACTTAATGTTTACATTATCCGCTTAAGTTCAACTGATTTGTAGTGACAAGTAAGCCCACTTGGGCTGGGTCCATATATTGTGATTTTCTTTTTTCTTAGTTGTATATATTGGACTTGTCAATATAGATTTTCGTATCGTATCATACATGGCCAAATGTGCCACGTGCATTTTCCATGAGAAGGATAGACACATGGAAAACGCATGGTTTTTGCCCAATTAAAATGAGGTGAAAACCATGTGTTTTCAATGCGTTTATCCAAACGCATGGAAAATGCACGTAGCACATTTGGCCATGTATCGCATCGTAAATTTAGCATTAAATGTTTCTTTGAGTGTTCTGCCAACCTTGTATTTTGGAGATAAAAGTGTCTCTAGTGTATTTCTTCCATTTTATGGATACTTTTCTTATGAGAATTTGCTTTACTATCTCCCTCGAGGGCTCATAACTCAAGCACTAACTCAGTTCAGCTTTCTATTATAGAAAACTGACTGCAAAGGGCCCAAGGCTAAGAAATGCAGATTTACTTAGTTTTCTTACTTTGGATTGGATAACCACAAATCAGCTGAGTGGCCTAAAGTTTAAGGAGTCTCCCTGGGTTTGATCCCAGCCTGGACACTCTTCATGAGCTACATTCCAGCTGGATGTTGATCACATGAGACATTAAATCGGAAGTGCCTTGTACTCAGTGTCTATGCTAAGGCAAGTAAAAGACCCCACCCATGGGGTAAGTGTGTAAAATGGTGTGACTCCAGGCTGTATAGTCCTATGCATTATGTGATTATTATATCTATATATATATTTTATAATTAATTTCTTTAAGATATTGTCAAAAAAGCTCAGAATTTTGAAGTGTTGTTATTAATGTTCCGAGATACGATTCACATGGTACTACTTTCACCCACCATACCCCTCTCAGATGGTGTCAGGTCATTGTAGAACCCACTTGGCATGGTATTGGGGTTGCATACAAATGTACAGATAGAAGAAAGCAATGCAGATATATGTTGTACTCCACATGCCATAGGAAATAGGACACTAACACAATATGATTTGTGTATTTTGCAGGTTGACCTAGGTTTCAGCTGAAGCTCTCTGAGATGCAGAGTATATAGAAGGAAAACTTGTTTATCTTTGGTCCTTTTGACAGTATTCATGTGGCTTGGTGGCCTTGAGGCTAAATCTATTGATACTGAGATATGATCCCTCTACAAAGAGATTACTCTTGAATGAGCTCCACTTATAGGTTATGAAAGCAAGATAAATAAGAAAAGGAGGAAGAAAAAGACATGGTTACCAGCAAAAAGGCAATTCACATATGGAAGTCACTTATATATAACATTTGTGGTACATGGCCAAATGTGCACGTGCCTTTTCCATGAGAAGGATGGAAAACGCATGGTTTTTGCCTAATTAAAAAGAGGTGAAAACCATGCAATTTCCATGCGTTTATCCAAACACATTGAAAATGCACGTAGCACATTTGGCCATGTACTATATCTTCACATTAACCGTTTTGAGGCCTCTATGGACACTTCTGACATAAACATGCAAACTTATTTAGCAGAAAAATCTGGGCAGGCAATTAGGTCACAAGAACAGGCATAGATTTATATACAGCATTGCCATGGTGATTGCATCCGTAACCGGCATTTCTCCACAGCTGCAGTTCGTTGACGAAATTGTAGCAAATGTACAGTTAGTTTCATTACAAACGGCCTGTCAAATTGAACCTATACAAAGCTAGACAACTTCTGCTATACGACGCTACCTGCCGCTAAACGGAATCATCTGGCTATATCTGGCTACTTAAAGCCGGATCTAAAAGTACATACAGCACCATTTGGTGCATAAGTTGAGAGTTACGCATTTTTGTCATTTTTTGGTGAAAAGATGCATGTCTGTTGTACATACATACTCATTAACCAAGGTTTAAATTTTTTCAGTGGTGGTAGAAGTAGACAGAAGCGGCTGGCTTAAGCAAGTTATAGCTACAGCCAGGAATAGGTTGCTACAGCTGTCTAGAGTCGACCGTACTTGATGAAACTAACTGTTGCAGGTAGAATGGCTCTTGTTTCATTGCAATTTACCACCTCATAATTCAGATCATCATATTTTGATTGTAACATCGTTTATGCTGTTGAATTATTTGGATAAAACCTAATTCTCATAGTGCACGTATTTGGACCAATACTAGGCCAATGTCAGGCTATGAGACTGATTCTACATAGCCATTTTTATACTCATTGTTCTTATTTGTTAACACAAGTGCTGTGCGCTTCTGTTTTATTGTTGATGATATTATCCAATTGAAATAAAATTGTACTTACTAAGCCAACACAGAGCCAACAAAGACAACACTGAGCCAACACAGAGCCAACACTGAGCCAACACAGAGCCAATGCAGTGCCAACACAGAGCCAATGCAGTGCCAACACAGAGCCAACACGGAGCCAGCACGGAGCCAACACGGAGCCAACACGGAGCCAACACCGAGACAACACCGAGCCAACAGCAGTAAATGTATTTAAATACTGACTTCTGGTGAAATTCTGGGGGACTTAAAAATTGGGATACTATATATTTATTTATGAAACATATTTATACAGGGTGACAAGTTCACACAATAAAATCTGTTTTTCAATATGGCCCTGTTATACCATACTAAAGATAGGCTTCCGGCCTTTCGCATATTGCGATAATTCCCAGTTTTCTATACCACTTTTTGAATGCGCTAGACTACAAATGACTCCAGTAAAAACAAATGATGGTCACACTGCAAGTAGAAATCAGATGTATGTCAATTGACCTTGGATTATATATATCCCCTTCCCGGGTGGTATGCCTTGCTTTTTTTAGGCTAAGCCATCCAAAATAATAGTAATTAGTTTAGTCTTTAGGCAAAGTTTACCAGCCACAGACAGACAGGTTGCACTGCAGCTACATTAGTTAGTTTCATAAAATATGGTCTACTCTAGACAGCTGTAGGAACCTATTCCTGGCTGTAGCTATAACTGGCTAAAGCTGGCTGCTTCTGTCTACTCCTAGCTTATAGTCAGTCTACACAAAAAAAAAAAAATATAAACCTTGGTAAATGAATGGAATTGAGCTCATATGGTGCTGCATGTATTTTTGATTAGCCAGCTATAGCCAGACGGTTCCGTTTAGTGGCTGGTAGCATCGTATAGCAAAAGTTGTCTAGCTTTGTCTAGGTTTAATTTGACAGGCCGTTTTGAATGAAACTAACCATACCCATTTCATATAACTGTCATTTGGAACTGTGCACAGCATCCACGGTATTTTTACTAAATGCATGGGGATGATATGGAAACCAACCTTCATAGCTGGAGCCTAGGCTTTTTATGACAAGCATTCATATTCTCCGTATAGATGCAGAGCTGTAGATAAGTGCAGCCATGCCTAATTGGTATATCATTGCTGTCCTGTTGCTTTTTATATAACCAATAGTACATCCTGACTACATCCCTTTTTTGTGCTGTAGCAGTTTTCTACCGGCGAGACCAGTCTCACTCCCAGACATTTATCACAAGTCCCTGATCTGCTATCACTGCTACTGCTGGTGCAGTCTGGGTACTGCGTGATTAATTCTGCCAATCAGTGACAGAGTAGGGAAAACGGAACGGAATTGATGGGCCGGTTGTTAACGCAATCACCTGGATGTGGATGAAGTTGTAGTAGGCCGTGGTCCCGCGGTGGAAATACAGCATCGCGACAAAACTGAACACGCCGCGGGACTTCGCCTACCAAAATGTTCTGCGATTTTATGATCGCTTTTTATCAATTCTCGCTTCGCCGCGAACTACTTAAGCAGGAGATGAAGAACTCCCAGGACGTTCTTGAATGATGATATTTCCTGAGGGAATTTCACTTACTAGACGCTTTTTAGATGATTGATTGTTCGGTGTCACCACAATCTAAATGTTTGCAGAAATTTGCTCTTTTTGCAATATATTTTTGTTTGGCCATCTTTATTTGAAAATAAAAATTAAGAAGAAATATTGACTTTAGCTCTCGTTAGTCATATTTGGTTAATAAAGGCAAATTCACCAAAATATGCCTGTCACGTGACTGCTTCTATGCTAATTATAGAGGTGTTGCATGGATGCATAATTGTAAGTATACAGCTGTATATTGTTTTATCTGTTAACTGTTTTCTCTGAATATTATTATATTAATGATGAAGAGAAGAATGAACCGTTAGCACAGATTCCTGTCAACGAAAAACACTCCATATGCAAAAAATGATGATAATATAACCATCAATTTTTTTTTTCTAATTTTATTCACACAAATATGTATATTTTTTCTTTATGTAATTTTTAACCTAATTTATGAATGTATGCTTGTAAGTAAACAAGTGATTGATTGTTATGGCTAAGTCATGGCAGTGGTTTTTCATTGAGGCAGGCCATTTTATTACAAATAAATCTAACCTTGCAAGAACCCTTTGAAGAATTCTTGCAGGGCACATTTTATGAACAAGGGGAATTTAAAACGTGGTCCTTGCCTCAATCCTCCACTGAGCTCAGCAAAGCTTGCCAAAAGTGTGATTCAGTGATTCACTCCATGTAATATCAGGTTGCCAGAGTAAACCTAGTGCTTAGACCATAGTGTCCCCTCATTATGTAAGATTTAAAACATGAAGTGTCTGGTAACATAGCAAGCTGACTAGTGGCAATCGACGTTAAATCAGTCCGATGTTTTTTCCCTTTCTTCTCTGCGAAACAAAAATGGTTCCAAAGTTGTTTTGGCAATTTGGCTTTGCAGCATCCTGTCTTATAACCAATCACATAGACTTGAAAACTGAAAATTATACCTGGCCAATTGTGCCACATGCGTTTTCCATGCGTTGGGATAAACGCATGGAAAATGCACATTTGGCCAAGTACTCTATAGGACGTCACGTGAATCCAAGATTCCCATTGGCTGAGGGACTGCCATGTAGCCAATGGTAGCCCTGGGTTCACATGACGTCATCTGGAGTAGACGCCAAGTATGTAAAATTGGCTGTAACTATCTTCTGAAGAACATGTATAGAAACTAAGGTGTAAATCAAATTAAGTAGCAGCAAACAATAATTTCCAAAGGTAAGTCTAGTAACAAATTTTGGGCTCTAGTCTTCTCAGCCACCTCTGGAGTAATTATCCTGAGAAACAATCTCCACCATAAATGGCTTTTTAAAGAAAAAAAGAAAACTAATCAATTCATTACTTCCAAAAGGTTTCTTTCACCCAAGCACTAGTGAGAGAGAACCGGCACTCCACTGTATAAATGTTTACTTATTTATATTCATACACCCAGATAGCATTCCAAATCGGGCCAGCGTCGTTTCTATTTCGGCCGATGTCGTTACGACATCGTGTTCACATAGCCGACATCGTGCCGACATTGAAAATATTTGGAATGCTAGCTGGGCAAGGCTACTGTTGGCAATTTGAATGTAGTCACTAGCTGGTGTGAGACCAAGAGTGCATCGAAGGTGCTCTAACAAATCTCAGGGGTGTAGTCAGAATTTTTGTTAGGGGAGGGGGAGGTTAGAAGTTTTATCCAGAACAGAAATAATATATAAGGGCGTAGCATGAAACCTGTCGAAATTATAAAACTTAAACTGTCCATAAACAGATAAAGAGTATAGATCAAACTGGTGAACTGATTTCATGGTCGATTATTTTGCTATTTTAAGTTTTGTTTTCTATGAGAATTCCATCATTTTTTTCTTGTAAAATGAGGTCCGAACCAACTACCAAATATGATTATTAATCACTATATATTCCAATTAATAAAACATACACAGCAAAGACATTTTATTGAGTATTCGGTACCGGATATAAACCATAGACAGATAATCCCCGTTCACATTTCGAAACACAAGAACCCCAGATAACATGTATAATATATGGTGGATAAGTGTCAATGCAGGCCGACACTCGGCCAACAGTGTGGAAACTGGGCCAATGCTGGACCAACAATAGGCCAACATTGGTCCAACACTGGGCCAACACTGGGCTAACATTGGTCCAACACTGGGCTAACATTGGTCAAACATAGGTCCAACAATGAGCCAACACTGGGCTAACATTGGTCCAACATTGGGCTAACATTGGTCCAACATAGGTCCAACAATGAGCCACCATTGGTCCAACATTGGTCCAACACTGCCAACAGAACCAACATTGGTCCAACACTGGGCCAACAATGAACCAACATTGGGCCAACAACGGCACTGGGCAAACACTAGGCCAACATTGGTCCAGCATTGGTCCAACACTGGCCAACACTAGGCCAACAATGAGCCAACAATGAGCCAACACTGGGCCGATACATTCAGCTAACACTGATCTAGTGAGGCCTGTTATCTTGGAGAATTATTCAATGCAAAAATCAATAAACAATTACGATGCTAACAGGTGATGCAATACCATGCACCAGGCACAGCAAGGAACAAAGTCTACAGATATATGCAGATTTAACCAGTGTAGTCAACAATAATTTTAGGTTTACTCGACTGCATAACCATATGCAATATCCAACAAAAGTGAGTGAACAGTATGACACACCAGCTGAAGACTGCCAAGGTGTTCATTGACAACTTATTTCAATTTGAAGTAACCGATACCCCGTGAGCATCCCAAATAGTTTTAACGTCGGCACGATGTCGACTATGGTAATACGATGTTGTTACGACAGTGACCTACATAGATGATGCTGGGCCGATTTGGAATGCGACTTAGATAGAATTCCAAATCGTTTCAACATCGGCACGATGTCGACTATGTTAATACGATGTTGTTACGACAGTGACCTACATAGATGATGCTGGGCCGATTTGGAATGCGACTTAGATAGCATTCCAAATCGTTTCAACATCGGCACGATGTCGACTATGTTAATACGATGTTGTTACGACAGTGGCCTACTTGGAAACGATGCTGGGCCGATTTGGAATGCTGTCTGGGTAGCATTCCAAATCGGCCCAGCGTCGTTTCTATATAGGCCACTGTTGGTACAACATCGTATTAACATAGCCGACATTGTGCCGACGTTGAAACTATTTGGGATGCTATCTGGGTTCAACATTTATATAATGATTTGACGTGCACTCAATTTTGGTGGCTACTGCAAAATATGCACAGTACAAAAATGTAAAGAGATTTAGTTGCCGATGATTTGTAATAATTCATTACAAAGTGCACACTTATAAAACTCAATTAGCAATAGGAAAATATCATTGATTATAGTTCTCAATTTTATGCATTTTTCACATTTTTGCAAGATAATGTTTCTGTCAGTTTAAGTAGTTTTAAAGATTAGTCACATCACTGCATAAAAATTACAGGAATTTTGCAATAATCCACATTATTTACAATAGATTATGATATAAACAACATTATGATATGATATTATTAAATTATAGTGTTCACATGTTTACCAGAGGATAGAGCATTATATATTGGTACATGCAACAGTTGTGTATACATAAATTTGTGTACATAATGCCTTTATACATGAACTTCTCATAAACATCAAAATTTTATAATCGTGATATGAACGCCATGGTACAGTAGTTGATAACGAATAACACATGTATGGAGAAAACAGATATATAATGCACTGGAAATAGCAGAAATATCATTTAGAATACTTGGTAATAATTACCCAATACAGCAGCCGAACCCAAAATAAAGACCATCAAATGATAAGACCACCCCGAATTTAAGACCCCTTCACTGGACTGACAGTTCCTGTATCTGTGATTGAAGAATAAATTAATTCCAGAACTGAGATCACCTCCCTATTAAGATTACTTTGGTGATACCCAATAGTGTTCTTAATTGTGAGGGCCCAGTGTATATACTTCTCGTGGGAATTAATTTCCTTAACAACGTGACTTAATTTACGAGGTAATTGCCTAAATAGTCCTTAATTGAGGAACTCATTACCCAGATTCCACCCATTTCCTAGAAATGCTATATAATCATATTGATAATAAGCACGGACAGCACACATTAATTAGGCATCAGATAACGCTCGAGTTGGTTAATGCTGTTTAGAGGCCCCAGGAAACCCATGGGAGGTTGTCATAATTGACCTCCTGAAAACAATAAATATGTGTCTTATATATCATAACGCATGGTTTATCTTTTAGCACAGTCACTGAAGAATAAAAAAAATATGATTTTTTAAAGAAGGCCTTACCCCATTTTGGGGTAAAATGAGTAAAATTTGAAATGTTTTTTTTTAAGGTAAACATTTATAATTTTACACATTTTACCCCAAAATGGGGTAAGGCCTTCTATAAAAAAATCATCTTTAAAAAAAAAAACAATTATTCTTTAGTATCTGTGCTAAAAGATAGATATTTAATGTTTTCAGGGGGTCAATTATGACAACCTCCCATGGCTCTCCTGGGGCCTCCAACAGCATTAACCTACTAGAGCATATTAAATATTGCTTGATAATTATAGCACTGTTGTGGAATCAAGACTGTCAAAAAATATATTCTAATTTCCAGTGGTTCAATAACATGTAACGCCATCGAAATTTGATTTTTTTTTTACAATGGAAGCTAAGTTTATTATGATTAACACCAATTTAGGAAAATGCCTGTTTGGGATTTACACACAAACCTTTTCGAAAGTTTGTTAGTATTTAGTGATAAAATGTATTTTCCAGGCAATCATAAAGTTAAAATGGACAAAAATGCAATATTACCAACAGCATGAAAAGGAAAGGTTCAGTGATAATATATAATTAGAGTGTTGATTCATATAAATCATATTTAGAGCAAATTTTGACAGACAGCAATCTCGTATGGAAATTGGTCTTATTGCATTATTTAAGAGGCACGGCGTTTATTTTTCCCAGACATGCAACTGCATATGACAAACGTAATTTTGATTGACAGGGCTAACAGTGTAAGACACATGATAACAAGAGGAAACCAAAGCATCAGCACATTTTCAGTTTCCAACATGAAATGAATAAGAGCCTTGTTCGGTCCCTGCGGGACGTATTCGGCAGCTTCGAAGCCGGCTCGCACGAGGTTGATTCCTCCGACAATCATCATACAAGACACTGAAGCAGATCCGGCTATGTTACCTGTAGAATCCTTGTAAGGTTGAACGTGCACATGGTGAAGGAGCATGAGGAAAGCGGAGAAGAGCATGCTTAAAACTCTGATCAGGGTATTGTTAACAAATGTAAAGAGTAACACCAAGAGCAGTCGCCGACCTATCAGCACACCCGCCCAGCACTTGGTACCAATGTACTTATTCCGGATGTCTTTAAAGGGGCCCTGTAGTACTTTGTAGACTGCTTCAGCCTGAGGAGAAAAGTCTGCGTTTTCCATTGGAGATTTCTTTCGCCTTACCAGGCGTAATATGACCCAATAAAATACAAAAGGTAGAGGTATAATACAAGCAGCAAAAAACTGTGGCACTCCAATCAGTCCTTCTTTTAGTAAGCCCGGACCCAATGTGAGCACAAAGCAGAATGGCACGATACAACAGCCGGCATAGGCCATTACGCCGTATTGCCAGTATTGGTAACAAGTTACAGTACCGTCTATGAACAAGATACTTTCATCTCCAACTGGAACGCAGTTGAGCAAAGTAAAGGCAGTAGTCGCTTGACGCTGATACATGAAAAGGAGCGCTAGGGTGAACCCGGTAGACAGTCTTACGAGAAATGTATCCACTTTTTTTGTGTCCGCATCTCCCTTGATTGTTCGCTTAGACAGACTCATGCATCGATAAGCTGCACACAAGAGTCCAAACATTAAAAGCACATATGGGACAAGTAGTGTCTTGACGAGCAGTTTCATAGAGGATGATAGCCCCTCCATAAGGCAGACGTTTTCTATGAAGTGAGCTACTTCCAGCCGAAACTTGAAGAACCCAAGCAGGATTGCTTTTAGTTGTGTCCTGTCCTTTCCTTCTTGCTGCCCTACAACTTTAACACTGAACAACAATGAGTCTTGGAAATAATACATGAGAATGATTAAGATAATTGACCCCATATCGGTCAGTTGTTGCGGCTCTTCGGTCGGTGTTTCAGCAGCAGTGACTGTTGAGTCTTCATTTGTTTTATTCTCACTACATGCGTAAGTTACCAGTCCATCATTAACTGTGCCATTATCTGTTTCATGTCCTTCATCATGCTCTTCCGTCACCCTCTGACCATTCAGTAATATTTTCTCATGGTTTCTTGTCGGACTGGGTGGAGGCTTTCGTGACATGAAAGACCGCAAGTTCTTAATGTTTATCGGCTGTTGGAAGATGAAGTCTCGGATGTCCTTTTGAAACAGCAGGAAGAGCATGTAAATGAGACCCATAGAAAAGAAGAAAATCCATATCCAGATTGGACCACAGTTCTCATTAGGGATACACACTGAAGAAAAAAGGGCTTCAGAGTATCCCTCTACACAGCGCGAACAAAGTCTGCCTTTGCGATTGTATGCACAAATGTCGAATGTAGGACAAACCTTGTTCGGACAACAATAGCCCTTCGGACAATGTTGAAACCGAATACCTCCACTGTGCTTAAAGCCCCAGAAGTTTGGAAGTGCTCTGATTGTATTGTCACACTCTGCCCCGTAGGGACACTCTTTGCACTCGATGTCATGATATTCGTACGTACCATCAAATTCAGAGTTAGGACTTTTGCCATTAATCATGAGGGTAAAATATTCTTTTACGCCGTGCTTCAGTTTGTACTGCATGTAACCCCGGTCCGTGCTATACTTGTGCCGGTCACACGATTCGCAGAAGTAACTCAACTGGTCCAGCATGTACGACCTCCTGAGGCCAATGTAAGGAGTGATGCCATATGATGAAGTGTTGACGACTCTCAGTCTATGACCAATTGGACAAAGGAGAGTTATGTCATGCACTGCCATAGACCATAGTTCACCGTTGTGTTGCAACAAGGATATGTGGTTATCAGCAGTTTTGACAAGAACAGAGGCACCCTTTATTGACACCTTCCCATTGGAGTACATGACATCTCCCTGGGTAGAGTGACTATGTACAGGAGTATTAGAAAACTCTGAGTCAATGATTGTCAGTTCAGCAGTGCGGTCGACAAATACTGCGCCCCCAAGTAGTCGGGCAGTATTGTTGGTAAACGCGCAGTTTTCTAATGTCATTATTCCTTTATGCACTCTTATTGCTCCACCCTTCCCTATCAAAGATATTGCTCCTTTGCAGCAGTTGGATGAAATCTTAACCTCATTGCCATCGATGGCGAAGTGATCACCCTGGCGTCGGGCCTCTGTGATGCGGAAGTTGCCAGCGTGATTGCTGTCAAAGGTAGAATTTAATACATGGGCAGACCTTTGAGTCAGGAGTAATATGGCAGCACCGGCATGCATGGCAATGTTCTGCCGGAACTGACAGTTTTCCACAATGATATGTTCGATGCCTCCTTGGAATGTAAGACCACGCTCGTTGTTCTCAAAGACACTGTCGCTGATTGTCACCGTCACATTGTTAGAGCCCGCCTGGGCAAATCCAACTCGTGTCATTAATCTCACAAGCAAACTTGCCTCAAATATGTTCATGACACTTTCTATAGGATTCCAGTGGTATTGGTTGCGAAACGTACACCTCTTAATTGTGAGGTTTGTGAGTTTAGTGGTGAACATGGCTATGGTGTTTCCTGGAAACACCGGGGGATCAGAAACATAGCCATCGAAGAGGCAGTCTTTGATTGCGATGTTTGTGTCTTCAGCAGCCTGGATGGAAAGACGACTGTGTATTAAGCTGCAGCCGCTTACTTCTATTTGCACAAATCGTCCCATCATGTTAAGCTCGCTTGTTGCGATGCATTTCTCTGTTGAATCGCAGTCGGTCCTACCTAACCAGTAAGAGCTTGTGATGGATGATCTGACCCTAGACAGTGAGGTCCAAATGTTGAGCTTTGCATCGCTGAAAGTACAGTTCTCTATGGTGTGACTAACATCATGAAGGTCCATTTTCATGCTTAGGAACCTGATATTACGCAGGATGACATGGACTTTAGTCTGAGTGGATAACCGCCATGAGAATTCTTCATCCTTTTGCCTCCTCCGTAGGCATCCAATCGTTGCATCAGCGCCGTCTAATGAGGCAATGGTGAATGAATATTTGACAATGGAAGACAGCTCTTTGCAAAATTCATACGTTAACTGATCTTGACCGTCTGCATTCTCTTCATAACTAGCACTATCTCCATGAAACTCATCCATATGCGTGTTATACGGAGGTTTTTCACCGGAGAGATATATGAGGTCGCCTTCGCGGATACGAGGCAGCACGAATTCTATTGTCTGACATGGGTAGTACATCAATCGTCCACAAGTCCCGTCGTCTACCCCTGTCAGCTGCGAGATGATCCAGCTCCTAGCTTCCCTCGGTGGTTCTGCAAACATACAAAAGCAATCTTCAGGCCATGTCTTGAAACATAACTTCTTGCAAAAGTTTTGTGTTTGTCTACCCCAAGAGCTTTTTATGGATGTGAAATATGAACCGACTTACAATACTTTAATTTCGTTCCTGCTCTATTCGGAGCATATAGAATTTTGCTTTTTTGTCTACTTTCTGCATTTTGTGCTATTTGCTATTCACACAAAAAATGTTACACTTACAAAGTAAATCGAACTCAGACTGTGCACAAACACAGCAGGTACAAGGACATAAAAGATGTCTTGTTATCATTTTACATCAAATTAAGCAGTATTAATTCAAGGTGTAGTTTCAAAATAATGGTTCATTCATTCATTCATTCATTCAGTCGAGCTGTTAGTCAGTCGAGCAGTCGAGCTTTCGAGCAGTCGAGCAGTCGGACAGTTGGTCAGTCTGTCAGTCGGTCGGTGTGCTGGTCAGTCAGTCGGTCGGTCATTCAGTCAGAAGAAATGCTACATAGTTGGTTTAATATATTTGTAAATTACAAATGTAGGTTGTTGACAAGCCTCTCTTAATTTCATATGTCTTGGCAAAACAATCACATTTCAATAGCAATTGTGTAACTTATAACCATTTGATGATTCACATGTT
This sequence comes from Alitta virens, assembly GCA_932294295.1. Classification (NCBI taxonomy): domain Eukaryota; kingdom Metazoa; phylum Annelida; class Polychaeta; order Phyllodocida; family Nereididae; genus Alitta; species Alitta virens. The sequence goes on from OW028586.1 coordinate 2,794,012, forward strand.
CAAAACCCTCACATCAAATATCAACAGGTTTATTATTTACTTCCACGAGTTACAGCTTATTCTGATGTTCGTTAGACAATATTTGTCATTTGATTCTGGTTGATTACCTTGACAGGAAAACGTGATGAATCAATTTCAGCCTCTACTAGGAAGTTTTCACATATCAACAATTTTAAATAACAAAATGTGATTCTAATGTCGTGATTACTTGGTAATAAGTAGCTTATCTCCATTGGAAGTTTGTTTGAGAACATATATGAAGTTTTACGTCACCAGATATGAATGTCATAATATTAAGGAATAAATAACATTCTCTTATCATGAATCCGGTGCTGACATACGTTTATTTTGCATCAGAAATACTTTATTTATATGAAGAGCAGCAATTTCATTCAGTAAATACACTTTACTTTACTTTCTTCCAATATTCATATATCAATTTATTTGAATTGGGGGAATCTAGGATAAATTCCAACATCTTTATGTCTTCATACTTACAATATTCCAGTACAGTTAGTTCATTTTGGAGTGACATTTTTAGTACAGCTCATGTCAGTATTATGATATTTCTTGTCAGACTTTCCTTCCATTAAATACTCATAGAAAATTGTTTTGCTCCATACAGAGGGGGTGGAAGCCTAGCTCAGTGGTAGCACTCTGGGCTTCCAACTTCTGGGTCCGGGGCTCAATTCCTGGTTGAGCCTAAGTTGGATGGCTGTTTCATCCATCATCTCATTGCCATGGTCCCTGCCTGTCCTAATTTGCCCATCAGGTACAGAAATACAGGACATAAAGCCCTAATCCACCCACCACCATGCTCCTTACGAAGTCTACTTCCGATGGATACCAATTGGTATTATCATAGAAAATATTCTTATTGCTGTACATATGAGTTTTAGTGGGGTTGAAAGTTGGATAACCATATTATCTAATAATGACATAAGGCTGGGTCCTGGGTTAAAATCTTGGTCCAGGCTCTCCTAGGTCATGAGCCCCATCTCAGTTCAGTATCAGTTGCATGCGGTCATTTGGCGTACAATGGTGGTTCTCCATACTTGTTTCTCTGCTGGGACATGCAATTACAGATGGGTTAAATGGTGTGGAATCAAAGCTTATCATCTCATTAACTGTTTTACCATCTAAGGCACGAACCTGACTGGACCATCATAGCATGTAAGACACCCAAGGAACATTGAACATGCTGAGCTGGACATAGCAGGCGAGCTGGTCGATAATCCAGTGACCATGGCATCTGTGCTACCCCAAAACCTGCTCTATTCCCAGGGCATTAATGTCTTTAATCCTCTAATGGAACTTTGGGAAAGTGCTAAGTTTGGACCAGGGTTACTTCAGAAGTTTACATTGACCTTGGTTGTCCAACCCCATTTAAGATCAGGCTCAATTATTAAGAGGGCCTAGCTCAGTGGTAGCATGCTGGGCTTCCAACCACTGGGTCCTGGCGGGGTTCAATTCCCTGTCGAGCCTGAGTTGGATGGCTGTTTCATCCATCATCTCATTGCCATGGTCCCTGCCTGTCCTAATTAGCCCATCAGGTGCAGAAATACAGGACGTTAAGCCCTAATCCACCAACCACCACCATCGAACCCGCATGCTGAGCAGGCAAATCACCTTTTCATCCTTGTAATTTAGGACCACTTAACTTAAGTGGTATTATATTTTTGGAGGGTGGTGTATAGTGTACATATTGTAATACACACTTACAACAGTTAATAAAGCATCAAGCATGGCAGTAAACACTTGGCTGTTTCTCACTTCAGTGCTAGCTCAGGGAATACAAACTCAAAGGGACTGCCTATCCTCGTATAACCAGAAGCCGCAGTTGACCACATGAAAAATTCATGAGGGTCAACAACAGAAGTCACATGGCTCGTTGTGAGCTGCACTTGCTTATGCAAGATCGAAATGAATTGTATTAGAGCCATAAAATCTGAAAAAAAGGCTAAACTGCAATGGTAATTTGATTGTAAAGATTATCTTGAAAATATGTTTTATTTAAGTAAATTTCTAATAAAACAGCAGATACTGTTTATGGAATATTATTTCAGATGGAAGGCAAAACGAACTGATGCATTCACCAATACTAACAGCATCCACCAATAGTAACAGCATCCACCAATAGTAACAGCATTCACCAATAGTAACAGCATTCACCAATAGTAACAGCATTCACCGTGTTCACCAATAGTAACAGCATTCACCAATAGTAACAGCATTCACCAATAGTAACAGCATTCACCAATAGTAACAGCATTCACCAATAGTAACAGCATTCACCAATACTAACAGCATTCACCAATAGCAACAGCATTCACCAATAGTAACAGCATTCACCAATACTAACAGCATTCACCAATAGTAACAGCATTCACCAATAGTAACAGCATTCACCAATAGTAACAGCATCCACCAATAGTAACAGCATCCACCAATAGTAACAGCATTCACCAATAGTAACAGCAGTCACCAATAGCAACAGCATTCACCAATAGTAACAGCATTCACCAATAGCAACAGCATTCACCAATAGTAACAGCATTCACCAATAGTAACAGCATTCACCAATAGCAACAGCATTCACCAATAGTAACAGCATTCACCAATAGTAACAGCATCCACCAATAGTAACAGCATTCACCAATAGTAACAGCATCCACCAATAGTAACAGCATTCACCAATAGTAACAGCAGTCACCAATAGTAACAGCATCCACCAATAGTAACAGCATTCACCAATAGTAACAGCAGTCACCAATAGCAACAGCATTCACCAATAGTAACAGCATTCACCAATAGCAACAGCATTCACCAATAGTAACAGCATCCACCAATAGTAACAGCAGTCACCAATAGCAACAGCATTCACCAATAGTAACAGCATTCACCAATAGCAACAGCATTCACCAATAGTAACAGCAGTCACCAATAGCAACAGCATTCACCAATAGTAACAGCATTCACCAATAGTAACAGCATTCACCAATAGTAACAGCATCCACCAATAGTAACAGCATTCACCAATAGTAACAGCATTCACCAATAGCAACAGCAGTCACCAATAGCAACAGCATTCACCAATAGTAACAGCATTCACCAATAGCAACAGCATTCACCAATAGTAACAGCATTCACCAATAGTAACAGCATTCACCAATAGCAACAGCATTCACCAATAGTAACAGCAGTCACCAATAGCAACAGCATTCACCAATAGTAACAGCATTCACCAATAGCAACAGCATTCACCAATAGTAACAGCAGTCACCAATAGTAACAGCATTCACCAATAGTAACAGCATTCACCAATAGCAACAGCATTCACCAATAGTAACAGCAGTCACCAATAGCAACAGCATTCACCAATAGTAACAGCATTCACCAATAGCAACAGCATTCACCAATAGTAACAGCAGTCACCAATAGCAACAGCATTCACCAATAGTAACAGCATTCACCAATAGCAACAGCATTCACCAATAGTAACAGCATCCACCAATAGTAACAGCAGTCACCAATAGCAACAGCATTCACCAATAGTAACAGCATTCACCAATAGCAACAGCATTCACCAATAGTAACAGCATTCACCAATAGTAACAGCATTCACCAATAGCAACAGCATTCACCAATAGTAACAGCATTCACCAATAGTAACAGCATCCACCAATAGTAACAGCATTCACCAATAGTAACAGCAGTCACCAATAGCAACAGCATTCACCAATAGTAACAGCATTCACCAATAGCAACAGCATTCACCAATAGTAACAGCATCCACCAATAGTAACAGCATTCACCAATAGTAACAGCAGTCACCAATAGCAACAGCATTCACCAATAGTAACAGCATTCACCAATAGCAACAGCATTCACCAATAGTAACAGCATTCACCAATAGTAACAGCATCCACCAATAGTAACAGCATCCACCAATAGTAACAGCATTCACCAATAGTAACAGCAGTCACCAATAGCAACAGCATTCACCAATAGTAACAGCATTCACCAATAGCAACAGCATTCACCAATAGTAACAGCATTCACCAATAGCAACAGCATTTACCAATAGTTACAGCATTCACCAAAAGCAACAGCTTTTACCAATAGTTACAGCATTCACCAATAGTAACAAAAGATAGTTTTTCATAGTTTGACATTATAGCAATGTCCAAAATCCGTCCTCTAATGGAGAGAAGCGGAGTGGCCTATTGGTTAAGACCATGCTAGCTCCATTTAAGGTCGTGGGTTCTAATTTCAGTAAGAATACTCTTCATGAGCTACATCTCAGGTGAATATCCGTAGCACAAGCTGTTAAATTGGTGGTGCCTTGTACTTGGTGTCTATGCTGGGTCAAGTAAAAGACCACATTCATGGGGGTCAAAATGTAACACATGGTGTGGACTCCCAAGCTTACATCTGCCTCTTACATCTGGTCGTACACACTGACTAAGCTATCGACCAGGAGTACAGTATCGAATTTAAAAGGGGGGGGGGGGGAGGGTTTGGGAGTTTAATGCCCCCCCCCCCCTTGGCTTGGGCGGGGGCCTAGCTCAGAGGTAGCGCTCTGGGCTTCCAACCGCTGGGTCCTGGGTTCGATTCCCGGTCAAGCCTAAGTTGGATGGCTGTTTCATCCTTCGTCTCATTGCCATGGTCTCTGCCTGTCCTAATTAGCCCAACTGGTGCAGAAATACAGGACGTAAAGCCCTAATCACACCCCCCTTGGCCTAGTACATTTAAATAAAAAAATTCAGTGGTCCCAGTAAATTTGAATTTGTCACCCCCCCCCCCCCCCCGAAATGTTTTCTGGATCCGTCTCTGGCCATGGTAAAGACACTAAACACGCTTGAATGCTGTTCATTCATGTACTGTATTCAGAAACCAACCTAGGGACTGTAATGCATGGTTGTAACCCATCAGTCCATCACCATATATATTTGTAAACTTCGGATGAAAACTGATACCAATATGCAAAGACATACAACCCGACTTAAATCATTTCCAGGTAGCTTGTCACAACAGCTGAACATTGGCACTCAATCCCCTATATAGCAACGGTCTGCTATCAATCAGCACCAATTGACTGATTTAAGCAGTATCACAGCTGTTCTCTTAAATGCATGAGCTGACAAATGCTCCAATCTGATATTCTTTCTCAAATTTCACTATCGATTTGTGTTCGTGCATGCACAGATGTTCATCTGCTGTGCCAACCCCTTTTTCCAATACACGCAGCTGCGAGAATAGTGGAGCATAAATTTAAAGAGTGGCAAACATAAGCACTCCTTCTTTTGTTTGTTATTGAATGTTGTGCTGTCACCCAGCCTTTCAGACAACAGCTCAGACAAGTTTTCACACTTAAAAGAATTGTCTGGTTTAGTATACAGACAAAGCGAAGCTCCCTGGTGCAGCCCTATCGACCAACATATAACAATGTCTGGAGTCACGCGAGAGAAGGCCTCTTCGGAGTCCACACTGAGCTACTTCCTGGCTAATGGTTGCTTAAATCTGACTAAATCTGACTTAATGAGGCTGGTTCTGACCTAAATTGCTCGGATCATTCACTTCGATTAGCGCTTTGGACCTGTGAGGCTCAATCAAGCCTAGGTTGAATGGCAGGCAGTCACAACTCTTTCGATGGGTCAATGTTATAACCTTTTCTTCAGCTAAACAATACTGTTAATCTGGATTTATGGATTACAAATTTTTATTTCTGATTATGCATTGGCTCACCAAGACAAGTTTTGATATTTGGACACAAGTATGATTTAAAACTTAGTTGCTAGAGGCAAATACCATAATGAGAAAGGACTTTGAGTCCACACCAATGACACCATGTTAATTAATAACACCATGGACTAGGATTTACTATGGCTTCATCACAGGATCTGACAATGTTTTGTCTACGTTACAGTTATATCCCGAAAAGCAGGGAGTTAACTAACATTTGATGGTGAAGTCGGAGGGATATAACCAACAAAAATGTTTGTTATCTCCCGACTATGAAGGTAACTAACTTATAATGACATTTCAAACGAACCTCATATTTTGACCACAATATTTGAATAACGGAACTACAATTTAAGACCACTTAGCAATTGCATGTAACAGTCCTTGGTAATTATGACTAAGATAGAATGCAGCTGTAATTTAATTTGTAATTTTCTTTTTCTTTTATATGATGACCACATAAGGCCTGTCTTAATAACTGCGCCACATCCCAAAATGTCATTGTCATTGTAACAGTTACGTAGAGTAGTCTTTCAAGCTGTACTTCTGCATCCGCGACATCATGAGGGATTTAGTCAAACAAACTGTTCACTACTTAACTGTTTTGATTAAGTCTTAGTTGTGTCAGACAGGCTTTTGCAATGCTATCTTGTTTGGCTTGAGTATCATTTTGTTTCTTTAGAAAATGCAACATGTAATTTGTAGTGCAAACACAGGAGAAATCTGTGAAATCATGCTCTTGGAATCAAGAGAAAATTGAAGAGTGATTCTACGTAATTATTACAACGATAATAAACTGTACCTGGGTAAAATATGAACTACCACAAATGAATTGGAACTGATAATCGAAACATGCAATCTCCCACTTGTTCAGTATTTTGCGAGGAAAAATGGACTGTAGTTTGGCATATCTGTACATAATAAAACAAACACTAACCATAAGACATTCATCTGGTCCATTAAATAATTCTCTTTAATTCTAGCTTTGATTTGCATCTTGCATGACCACCTCCACTTAGAAACCTTGGACCAGAGCACGTTTCTGGTAACCTCGTTTGTCACAGCTTAATCAGCCTAGGGTTGTTATGAATTTTGAATTCAATTTCATTCTCTCTGAGGAGAAAACTCAGAGATCCCATTATCTTTCATGAGTGCACCCACCAATACATTGTGGCGCTCCAAGCAGCTCAAATTCTCTGTAAGATGATTCCTTGAAACTTGGAAACAAATTGATGCTGACGGAATAATCGTTAGCGCAAACTGTTGATCACACCTGCAGTTTGTTTTGGTCCCCTCTCTAGTTTCCTCGGGGTACTCTGTATTGGTTAAGTAAATAATAAGCCCACCCCTCAAGCCAGTTGTCAAGAAATAAAGATTGAATCTTAAAGTTGCTCAACTCAAACATTGGAAACAATTATGGGCTGTCAAGCTTTACAAATTTCTGGAAAGATAACTAAAAGATGTTCAAATTGAAAAGACAAGCACAGAATGGATACTGCAGGCATTACAATGGTAAACCACTGGGTGTTACAACGGTAAAGGAATTGATTAGCTCTTTTGAAGGTTTTGGGTTCAAATCCTAACCCAAACACTGCAGTTTTAGCTGTGCCAACTCATCTGACCTGTGCCACAGATGGCAAAAGTCATCACCGGCATATCAATAGTATCATAGTTTCTTACTTGAGGTCATCTTCAAAGAGGTACCAAGAATATGCACCATCATATCATATTACTTTTGAAGAGCTAACTCGATAACCTTTTTTCACAGTTCCTTTTTGTATCATATTTTTCACCTAGAAAAGTTACTGTGAAGATTAGAGCTACAACATCACAAGAACTATCCAAGTGGAAAGATCCTACCAATATCTTTTGCGGCCAAGTTTCAGAAGTGGATAATGAAAGAAAGGAGATGCCTTTGAGTAAGATGTCTAATAAAAGACCATCAGTGCCTTTGTAATGACTCTAATCTAGTCATCTAAGTATATGTTGCCAGGCTAAGTACCTTGTAGGACCCCTCAGAGTATTTACTGCTGGTGTCTATGAGACCACTGGTTCTTTGGAATGTAGAGTATGTGTTTCATCTTCAAGCTAAGCTGATCAATTCAGCAGCAGGCCCATTATATGAACCTGCTGCTCATCCATAGCATGGTGAAGGATATTTTGAGAGCTCATACCACGTGTATGAAATTTGACATTGCTCTTATGTAATTCAACAGCCTTGAAATATATTTGTGCTTCATGACAAGAATTTCGAAGTAAGAGATGGAATGCAAATTGCCGGAGACAAGATCGTTGTTTACGAGAAAATGTCGTATATATGCACCTCGTATTCATGATACATTTGAGATAATATATTTCATTCATCTGCAGTGGAATATAACAATTAAGAACATCTTGTGCATGTAAAGTGATACAGGCTGGATTATTTAGCACCTACTGTTCGAGTTTTTATGGGTGTATGTTGCTTCCATTCAAGAAAATTGACAAACTGTGTGTTGTATGGAGAAAGTCTTTGAGGCTAGTGTGGCGGCTCCCTTACTGAACACACTGTGGGATTGTGGCTGCTCTATCCAGTTCTCTATGTGGGAAGCATATGTTCTTCTCCCGTTTTATGACATTTGCCGCTGCAGTTATGAACCATCCAACCAGTGCAGTGAGCTATGTGATGAGGGCTGCATTGAACTGTTCAATGTCTATATTTAGAGAAAATCTGCAGTTTTGCTGCAATGAACTTGGATTATCCAACATGGAAGATATTCATGAAAGGAATAAAACCTCAATAAAACTCTTATGTACTGAAAGTGCAAGATGGCCCTAAGATATGATGCCAAAGTTATTTACGAACTGAGTGATGTCAGAAACTGTACTTTAACCAACAGAGGTTCGCCAAATGATATTTGAACTTTCCATAAATTGAATTTCATTTTTTCTTTACATATAATTTCACGTTTACTAATATATATGTACGAATAACATAATATATATATATGTGCCAAATCACTTATATTATCTTATATCTCTGTTTTTATTATCGTTGACAATGTTACAGTGATCTATTTTTTACCATTTTTAGTGAAGAAGCTAATTTTTAATTTATATAAACCATTTTTAACTGACCTGATATGATTTTGACAAATAGGGTAAATTAACCCGTTCAACAAAGCGTACGATATTGCAGCGAAAGTTTTAGTCAGGAACAATTTTCCTTGCATCTATCATGTAGGGACAACATGTGGGCGTCATTATGGTGACTGTGGGCCCAATCTATGTTTTCTGATCCTCTCAAAGCATTTGTCTGTTTGAGGTAAAAGATCTTCATTATACGCAGTGAACTTCAAAGGGCAGGAAATGTATATGTTCAAAATCTCTTTTGAAATTTTATGGCATGTCTGACATTTTGCACACATGTTCAGGACCTGAAGACCTTTGAACAAAATATAACCCTCTTTCATCCTTTAGACATATAAAATGAGATTTTTGTGGTGATGGGGTGATTTTTGATAATCAGGGTCAAACATATGAATTGGACAAATGATGCTATTGGCCTCAAAGATTTACTCTATTTTACAGCAATCACCAATAGTAACACATTCACCAATAGTAACACATTCACCAATAGTAACAGCATTAACCAATAGTAACAGCATTAACCAATAGTAACAGCATTCACCAATAGTAACATTCACCAATAGTAACAGCATTCACAAATTGTAACACATAAACCAATAGTAACAGCATTCACCAATAGTAACAGTCACCAATAGTAACAGCATTCACAAATAGTAACAGCATTCACAAATTGTAACACATTCACAAATAGTAACAGCATTCACAAATTGTAACACATTCACCAATAGTAACAGCATTCGCCAATAGTAACGCCATTCACTTATGAAATCTTTTAGTCAGATAGAATATGTGTTCATTGACAGCTGTGAACATCGTCTGAAACATTTTACAATTTACTACCAATATTTTAATAAAAGTAGTCAATGAACAGAGATTGTGATGATGCTGTAGTCACTTTTAGTTGGATCCTGCACTGCTCTTAACAGAAAACATGTTCTAGTTTTTAATTAAGACTGTAGAATCAAGTTAAATAGACATTACACTCTAATATAATCGAGCAGGCTAACATTGTAAATTAATGTTTGGTTTGCCCTTATCTATCAGCTATTTCAGATATTGCTTTTTATGTCATTTAATTTTGGACTACTACAGCTCACGTTAATTATATCTTAAAAGATACGTGAAAAAAAAAATAATAAAATAAATAAACAAGATATTAGCTGACCACACTATATGAACCATTAAAAATGGTTAATAAAACCAACCAATATTTTGATACATTTAACCAAAACAATGTGAGGAATAGAGTCTTTTCACATAGCAGTCCTGAATCCAGCAGGACATAAGTCCTTAATCTCTTCTTATAACTCGTTCGTTTTGCTAATCAGACATAGCACATCATAACTCACTGATTCCATAAATAGAATTTTCTCTGAGAAAAAGCGAGAATTCATTGAATGACAAGATGTCCAATATACATTGAAATGCGCTAAAAATACTGCTGCTAGGATGCACTTTGCTTCAGCCAATCACAGTCAAGGGTGGGAACATTTTTAGCCAATGGAACTGCAATATTCTGTTTTAGCCACCTGGTGGAAATATAGCGAACCTTCGGTGAAAATCCGCTATTGGTTGAAATAAACCAATACGTTTCTAGAGTTTGATAACAATAGTCATAATATTGGAAACAACTAGAATATTATTATCTTCAGCTGCTTATTCTTGGCCTTTAAAAGCTTTGTAAGTGAATTTAATTTATTTGGCAAGCTCCTCCTGTTACTATCAACTGTAAGAATGTCAATGATACTTGAATGGCCTGGTGATCCTTTTTGCAGTTACTAATAGCAGTTATCAGATTGCATAAAGCATTTTAAGATAACCGGCTAATGATATTCAGTTATAATCGGGCGATTATCGCCAAGGCCTATAATGGAGTCTCTTAAACATGTTAAAATTCTGCCTTTCAACATATTTGATATCCTGAACATGATTTGCATCACATTAGAGCATCCTTATTTAACGCGAAGGTGGGCGTGTCCATGCACGCGAATTGGCGAATTATCTGGTAATCAAAATTAACAATCAGTCCAAATCATTTCTCGCTAATCTCCAGGAAGAGAAGAATTTAAAGCTGTAAAAAATTCCCACTTAGAGCCCTCTTCTAATTATGAAAGATAATGTTAGCCTATTAGGTAGTTAAAGCACTAATGGCTGGGGCGTGTTGATGAATAAAATGCACTGGAGTAGATAAAAGCATATTTAGTGGGTTCCTTGATGAGAATGATATTAATAGTCATGGTTATAAGGACATTTTGTTTTGCTTATTTGACAGTTTGTTGCTTAATTTTGGCATTTTGTTGCCTAATTAACAAACAAAAATAATTTTTAGAACATAACAAACAAAAATGATTATTATAACATTTTATGCTGATTTGACAGCTTGTTGCTAAATTTTGACATTTTGTTGCCTAATTAACAAACAAAAATTAATATTAGAACATTTTATGCTGATTTGACAGTTTTTAGCTAAATTTTGACATTTTGTTGCCTAATTACCAAACAAAAAAGATTGTTAGAACATTTTATGCTGATTTGACAGCTTGTTGCTTAATTTTGGCATTTTGTTAATTCCCTCCTACGTGGGAGATAACTATTATGCCAATCTCAGTCCAGCTGGTAAAAATGATTGGTCATGAAATATAAGTTGAAGGTGTGCAAAAGGTAGATGGTCCATACATTGGCCTTTTAATTCTTATTTCTTTGAAAACTCAGCGATATTCAGAAGAGCTTTTCATCTGCATTAATAATTAATATCTAATAATTAATATCAATGTAAGAAATTAATATCAATGCCATTGCTACACAATTGTATTTGGAACGTAATTGGCTTAATAGAAGCCAATTGTGCAGAGTTATAATGAACAATTGGGAGTAATGAATATGAAATTGATCATGATTTTGGTGAATTTTGAATGGGACATGCGATTAAGTTTCCGAAACCTGGGATCACTTTTCAATCAGCATAAAGTGTAGCTGAATGTGAGATAACTCAAAGTTTTTGCGATTGAAATACGAGGAAAAAACCCCAAGATTAAAAGAAGGGATTGAGCTTGGCAAACCTCAATTACGAAACTCATTCATCTCGTTGAGCCATGGAGGTTCTTTCGCGATGCAAAATTCGAGTTCCCAGAGACCTTGAAAACGGATAACGGGAAAGAATTTCAAGTAGCGCTGTTATTCGCTTGGTAGTTGGAAACAATGCCATCGAGTTGATTTTTGGCTCATTTACATGCATGATCACCATTGAGAATCCGGAGAGTGAATGGTAACTGATCACCCAGCCCAACTTGTTGTCTCAGCCAGTTTTCAGCTTGTCTAATGAAGAACAAACGAGCCATCAATCTTTCCAGAAATCCGCTCGATGCTCGCTGGCTCTCGCCGATGATTTATGACATGTATCATTTACGATGAGTAATCCCGATAACCCCCCAATCTCAAACAATAAATTATAAATGTATGAAACCCTAGAAGGCAGAGACTTAATAAACCCCAGACCAAGAAACCTGCTCAAGAAGCATAAATAAAGAATACTTTCTACTTGTTCTAGACTAGATTAACCATGCATAATCGAGGTAACAAACCCTATTTTGTAACTATAAAACTTCTTTACACTTTTTTAAAGCAGAGATTGAATAACTTTAACATGGAGAAAGCTGACCAGGAGAGCCTAAATGACATCTTTGGCAGCTATAAAATTGACTCCTGAACAAAAGACAGAAGTAAAACAGCCTTAGGCTATCTTGAGTCACATTCACCATTTCAGGCACTGGGGTCCTATCTTGTACCCTTGGGATCACCTTGCCTGGAGGAACAACAAATTGTTATGCAGCTTGCAAAAGTAACTTGTATCTAGAGTAGGAAGGAGTTAATTAACTTTGCCAGGCCTATTTACAGATATTTGTTTGATTTGATTGATTACTTTTGTTCTGCAAGTGTAATAGTGCCACTGTTAGTAATTATGAATGAGATAACTCTCCTCAGAACCATTGGGAAAGGTCACATTCTTCAGTTTCCCTGTTCAACACAAACCACCCTGGGGTTCCACTTCCAAAAAAAACATCTTCATAGCTTATTGTACAGTACTTGAGTGGCTTGCAGGTTGATTTTCATAACAGATTAGTGAAGACAGATTTCCTTCCAGGGAACCACTGGCTTATCGGCTCAGTCCCTATAGCCTTAGTGTTGCAAACCTTGTCCATAAATATAGATTGTTAAGATACCCTACACCCAGCCAAATTTTCTGCAAGATGGTTAAGTGGATTGCATCATTTGTAGTTCCACCTGTCTCATCAGCAAAGTATAGCAGCAGTATATATTATATATTATACTCTCCACTTAGACCGTTTTCCTATTGTTCTAAGCGGGCAATAACCAACAAAAATGTTAGTTAACTCCCTCCTGAGTGGAAACTGAACTTTTCTTGGGTAATAAAAGGCAGTAAAAACTAATCACTAAATACGCCTTATTGAATATAAGTTAGTTATATCCCTCATAGTCGGGAGTTAACTAACATTTTTGTTGCTTATATTCCTCCACTTGGGCGTCAGGATATTACCAACAAAAATGTTATTTAACTCCCTCCTACTCGGGATGTAACTATTACGTAGCTGGAGAATGATGCATGGCTTAGTAAGTATCTGAACGATGAATATTTCCACAATCACCTTTGATAGTCTTTTTTGTTATTGCCATTAGTGAGCTTCACACCAAGTTTGTTTGAAACATTGTCATAACCAACTGATCCTAGTTGCTTCGATATAGCGCATAGTTTTTAGCATACGTGAAGAACTCGCCGTTGATGGATGCTATGCATGTACAATTAGCATTAACATATTCTTGAGGAATACGTGTCGCAGGCCACAGCGGCCCATGTTGGCCCAACATAATATTAGTGTTACATTGGTTAATGGCAATGGGTTAAATTTGTTACCAAATGCACCCTAGTGATAATGTAATAATGACATTGAATGCAAAATAGGATAGGAGGGCATATATAAGTGTCCATGGGAAGTCCAAGGTCCTAATTGATGCATGGGTTTGAAGCACAAATGTCCCAGGGGTAAAAAAAGGCAACATAAGGACATCTTCACCAAGATGAATTACCTCAGTATGAAATATATGTCTTATTTCTACTGTTAGCGTTCTGCACTCGAAAAGGGGGTGGGCACTCTATAAACCATTGCTAGAAGCTTCTTGAGTTAGAACCCCGGTTAACATGCGGTCAACAGGGAAAAAGGGAAGAACGTATCTAAATATGGAGTTCTGTAAAAGCGCTGATCCACGAGTTACCATACTACATTCAGGGCGGACTGACTGCAAGTACTGCGACTAGGTATAATATGTCATTCGAACCATTCAAGTGTTGGCCTTTGACTCTGACCATAGTCCTGTGCAATAAATCATCCATCTAGCACTGATATGTATTCATTGGGCTGCGGCTGACCCTGAACGACCTGTCATACGATGACATGCCCTTGTGCCATTTGTCAAAATTCAGACAACTATCCGGTCACAACTCATCTGGGATATCTTCGATTCTAAACGAAGCAGTGCAGACCTTCTAAAGTCCAACTCTTTAAAAGTTTATATCTCCGCATCCAGTTATATTTGCCCAATTGACTGGAATTTGGCAAAAGTCTGTCCTGCCACACTAAAATGTAGCAAGAAAGATAACTGGTGAATAGTTGAGGGAGGTCATGAGTCGGGGGCACTTGGTAATAAATTAAGGCGAGATGATCATCATATGGCTCTTTCCATTCAGTTGTGTAAACAGGAGTGATTGAGTGTTTCTACAGTCTCAAACAAAGTACAATATGTAGGTGTAGATATATATATTTATCAAATCAATAGCCTCAAAATTCAGCTTTGTACCATGTTAACTTCAATAGATTATAAATGAGTCATAATTATTAACATTGATGAAGTTGTAATGAGTAATAAATATGTTTTACTTCTTTCTTTTGTTTCTATTTTTTTCGTTTGAGTTGTGTGTATATTATCCAAATTATTTGAAATATTCTGGTACACATTTGTTTTTGACTTTATTATGGATAAACTCCGTCCAGTTCACAATCAAACCTTAGGCTGTTTTAGGTAGGGCCAGGATCACAATTTGAAGACTTTTGACTTTTAGCCTGTTTGGTTAAGGCTGACCATCAGGCGTTTCCAGGGCCGGTCTTAGCATGTGCAAGGCCCAACCCGGGACCTATACGAAGGAAACAAACAGGGCTGGTCCTAGGGCAACACAAGCAAGGCGGCTGCATTTGGTCGCCGCGTAATAGGCCTGGCCCCTCCACAATAATTTGCCCCAGTTTCAGCAGTAACGGTAAAACAGTGGGACGTATAGGTCCTGGGTTGAGCCTTGCACGTCCCACTGTTTTACCGTTACTGCTGAAACTGGGGCAAAATATTGTGGAGGGGCCAGGCCTATTACGCGGGGACCAAATGCAGCCGCCTTGCTTGTGTTGCCCTAGGACCAGCCCTGTTTGTTTCCTTCGTAGGGTAGATTCTGTCACCAAAAAATAATGGCTCCGCTTACCAGAAGTCAAGCAGCAAAGGTCAGATCGTCAATCACCTGCAATCACATGGCTGACAAGTGAAGTACACGATAACTATGCATTATATATAGGGCAGGAACATTGGTCCTTGAGGAACTCCGTATGAAGTCATCTTTCCAGGTTTTTTTTGTTGCCATAAACAATATTGTGATACATTATGCAAACAATGGTAACTGCTGACAAAGAGGGCAAGAGAGTCAAAGTATGACATATATTTCATACTGAGTTAATTTGTGTTGGTGGAGATGTCCTGACGTTGCTGTGTGTGACCCCTGGGACGTTTTTGCTTCAATCTCATGCATCAATTAGGAAAATGGACTTCCCCGGGGACGGTGTATCTCTGTCATAAAGTTACGCTGGGCTCTGACCTATCTTTCCTGTATTGTACATTTCGTTTATTCTCCATTCCTGTCACAACAATTATGATGTAAAGAGGAAGTTTCCTTGCAATTATTCAATTACCAACAAAGGTTTATCTATTATAGAGTATCAGACAACTCACAGGCACTCTACTTAATTAACAGTGACTTATCAAATTACAGGTAACTTGTCAATAACAAGTACCTGATAATTCATACACATCCTTGCATATTTTACTCCTGTACTCAAATATTCAAAGATTACCAACCGTAAATGTTAGGAAAGACATTCTCAGGGATTAGTGTGTCAGCTTCTCATTGTGAAAATATCAATAGCTCTGATAAGTTTACAACAAACTTCAAGATCGCAATGTTCACATGACATACTTCTTTGAAACAATCAGAATAAAACCTTTTTAATGCCAACATGGCTTATTCAATCCTTCAACGAGAAAATGCACTTTCGTGAAATGGACAACTAAAAATGTGAATTCCTGAGGACAGTAATTTAATTTCAATTAAGCTTCGTGGGTGTGCTGGCTGGTGCTTTTATGGAATTCTAAAGGAAAAGCTTAATCAAATGAGACAATGGGAGGTGGTGGAGGATTTGGGCTTTACGTCCTGTAGTATTTCTGCACCTGATGGGCTAATTAGACTCAAGACTCAAGACTCAAGACACTTTATTTCCTGCACAATACATATTTCATAAACAATTAATATTATTCAACAAACATAATGATCTATTATAAGAAAAAAATTATAATTCACAAATGTACATATTATGTATGGGCAGATCTGGAGAGCACTCTATGAACAGGTAGGGACCATGGCAATGAGGTGATGGATGAAACAGCCATCCAACATAGGCTCGACCGGGAATTGAACCCGGGACCCAGTGGTCGGAAGCCCAGCGCGCTACCACTGAGCTAGGCCCCTACCCCTTGAACGAGACAATGGGGATCGGGTTAGAATTACCAGTATGTTGTGAACATTTAAGAGCGTTGATTGAGTTATTCAAGTTGTGAAATGATGTGCAATATGCATGTAGTAAATTATTCAGGGAAAAAAGCGGAATTCAAGTGGATCATAAGATGTCAAATATACATTAAAATACACAATTTTACTAAAAAATACTGTTGCTAAGTTGCACGTTGCTTCAGCCAATCACAATCAAGGGCTGGAACTTTTTCAACTAATCGAATTGCAATATTCTGTCATAGCCACCTGGTGGAAATATAGCGAACCTTCCGTGAAAATCGACTATCCGACCACAACATTTTTAATGACTGATAGTGTCGCGATATTGAAGTCTGGACCCAAAAGAATCTTCCAGTTACGCTTATGTTTCAAATAATATTCCCAAAAATATTTGTCGGAATATTTTTTACTACACTCAACGTCAAAAGTAAAAAAAAATTGATATCACAGATAATATTTCACTTTATATTCCTGATTCCGTACAAAATTACTGCAATATCTTCACAACAAGAATATACATACAAAAATAATTAATGGTATTACCAAGGAAAATTTCACAATAATGTCACCATTTATATTAATATTTATATTAATGTTGCTGCAATATTTCCACAATATTTTTTGAATTTGAGTATACAGGCGTTTGTGTATTATTTGACAAATAAACCGGATATTTTTGGACCCAACTTAAATTGAAAATTGACGAGCCCTTATTCAAAATAGAATATACGTCAATGCTTCTCTAGGGGTAAAGGTGTTCGCCTGCTATCCGCAAGGCTGTGGGGTCCAACCCCCACTATGGCATCGGGGGAGTTGGGCAGATCCTCATTAACCATTGCCTCACCCCACCCAAGTGTAAAGGGTACTTGGCAGTAGGCACCCACAGTGATGGCACTGGTGTGAACTTAAACCCCTGCAGTTAACCCCGTGTCCAAGGCTGAATACTCCCCAGGGAGTTGAAAAAGACTCTGGATTGGCCTGCCAAGGGTCTAATTGTAAAGTCTGTTGAAACTGCTTGTGTGGTGACTTTAAACTCTAATCGCCTACATTTCTTTATTTTTGTAATAAGTTACTAATAGTATTTAAACAGTATTTTGAATGACAACCTAGTAGGTATGGAAGGTGACATGTGAATTCGGCGCGTATCAAGTTCGGCGCAGCCCAAGTGAATTCAGTTTAGATGTGCCGAATACCCATCATTCACCCGAATTCTGTATGGAAGAGCTTACATACGAAGCGGGTACATAATATCACAATTGCTTCACTTAATTTAATCAGGCCTGCAGTGATTGGCGCTATAATTAACTAAAGACAAAATACCCCATCTCCGCAGTAATTATGAACATTAAAAGAGGTACCAGTATTCTCCCCAGACATGTAATTTGGCTTCACAAGAAGTAGGCGAACATCCCCAATATGGCGGCCGAGAATTACTGTCACGTGATGCGTTATACAGTGAGATTAGCAGCGCCATCTAGACTGACATATATTGCGTGCGCTCTAGTATTACTAGCGAAAAACACCTCACAGCTTCCTGCCTCTATTCTTACGGTAAAGTGGCAAACAATTAGGTGCCCATGTGTTTGCCTCATTCACTGGTGGTTAGTTTAGGCCACTGGTGTCATGCTGTTGGTGTTTATTTGGTGTTTTAGGTGTGGTCCCACCCAGCATCCTTGGGTTACACCATAAAGTTGTTTTTAACAACTTAGATGACATTGTAATCCCTACCTCTCACTTCGCACAATCCTTTTCTTTAAGAAATAGGCCTTCGATTTATTTTGAATTCAGTATCCATTGACTTCACGAATGTATGTGATTGGTTTAAACATATTTAGATGATTTGCTACTTAAGTTAGGTCATGTGATTGGTTTAAATATATTTAGATAATTTGCCACTTAAGTTAGGTCAGCTAATGTGGTCCAGTGGACAGAGTGTTGGAATGTTATATACACATGGTAGGGGGTTCGAACACCTTGACATGGATGAACTGAGTATCTCCCACACATTGGAAAAAAGTGCAGTATAGCGGACTTAGATTTATGACCATATTTAACAAGCCTCATTGTCAGGCCTATGACGTAAAAATGCTTGAAATCAATGTATGACGTCACAAACTAATGTAGTTATGATGGCGGTTTTCATCTACACGGTAAAGACATAGTTTATTTTTAGTAATATTTTTGGGGGCTGCCACCCCCAAAACCCCCGCTACTCTACACCAAATGTATTTTAACAATGCTAGAACTACAAACTTGTAAAATAATTTATAAAAATTTCTTTTTTAATGGACACCAAATATGCGCATATTTTTAGCTGCACTAAACCCATGTGTGCACATTACTATCTACCCAGGTGGAAACTAGCTATATCTTGGCTTGATGGCTGTTGCAGGGAATTGAGATAGGCTTACGCTTGAACAGGCCTGCCGAGGTTGTAATACCTACAGAGCTCATTATTGAGGATAGCACAAACTAATCCCAGTGAGACTACATTTACATTGAATCTGGGTTGCTTTAAAGCTAAGAAATTCATCTTAATTGGCCATAGCTATATGGACAAAAAATAAATAAAAAATTGTTCTAACCACAAATCTGTTTTAGAGTGTATTGGCTACCCATGTGAAGTTTCCACTAAATCTGTAGTGTTTATATCGACAGTGAAGTATCTCGTGTTCCTTATAATGCATATCTCAAAGGCCCTGGGAGGTCAGAATGTGACCCTCTCAAATATTTTAACAGCCCCTCTCCAATTCCAAGCATGTCCTTGTCTTGTTAACACAATCTGCGACCAGGATTAGCTTTTGCAGTATAGGCTATTTCCCACAGTGTGGGGGGGGGGGGGGGGGTGCTCTGTTCTTCACTATACGGTTTGCCCACAGGCTCTCTTCCCACTACATGGTTAACCATGTGTCTAATGGGCTAAATTTTGGACACATGTGCAAGATGCAATTATGCAATGTAATCAAGCAAAAGGTTAAATTCATGCCCCAAGCACCATGCGTTATGTCACAGAGCATGTTATATATATATATATATATATATATATACCCACTCCTGCTGCTTATTTGTACTCAGTATTAATCTTCTATGGTACATTGATTCCTGCTACATGTAATTGCCCTGATGGTGCCTTGTTTTATTCATATGCTTATAGTTGTACATAATTATTATATAGATGTTTTTAATATGTAACTAAATTATGTTCATGTAGACTGGTCTTTTATTTTACTTAATCATTATATATATGTATAAATATTTTTTTTATCCTTGTATTTAATTTTTTTATGACAGGTATCTTTTTGATGCTCCGCGGTCAATAAAATTCTATATATATATATACTATATAAATATATATGTATATATTGTTTTATTTAATTTTTTTTAATGTAGGATATCTCAACACGTCACGACTGCATATTTTCACAGGGAAAATGAATTAATAAAATGATCCGGATCATATTCGCAGATAGCATTCGAAATCGGGCCAGCGTCGTTTCTACATCGTTCTGACGTTGTCTGGGTCCGGTGCTATCTGATGGCCCATGTACCTGGGACTGGTATAGTCAAATACATTCCCCTCCTGCCAGCCTAATAGTAAGCAATTGACTAATGTTATCACCTGACCAGTGTTGAATAATATATTTTGTCTTCTGAACATAAAATGTTGGAAATTGGCATGACGTTCTGTATTAGGCCTGACTGTTGATAATATTACTATTGTAGCTGCTATGTATGGTTGGCAGTTGGTAAGTGAGGGATAGGATAGGATAAGATAGATAGGATGAGATGAGATGAGATAAGATAAGATGCGATGAGATAGGATGAGGTAGGATGAGATAGGATGAGGTAGGAGGAGATGAAATAAGATAGGATAGGATAAAATAAGATAAGATAAGATAGGATGAGATGAGATAAGATTGGATGAGATGAGATAAGATTGGATGAGATGAGATAAGATGAGATGAGATAGGATAGGATAAAATGATACAAGATAATATAGGATGAGATAAGACGAGATGAGATAGGATAGGATAAAATAATATAAGATAGGATGAGATAAGATAAGATAGGATGAGATAGGATAGGATAGGATACAATAATATAAGATAGATAGGATAAAATAGAATAAGATAGGATAAGATGAGATAAGATGAGATAAATCTTTATTTAAAGTCAGTTATCAGTGAACAAATAAGTTTGTTATGCTCTACACCGGTCCTAAATTACATCTGTATTATTTTGTTCAGCACTCAATGTACATATTGTTTGGCCATGACAATTTAAGGTTTAGAAATTGCTGATTGGTAGACAATAACCTTAATTTTCATGCATAGGCCATGCGGTGCCATGGTTAGCAAATGTGTCTTAAGGACATTTTGCTATCCTTCCATCTCATGTCATTTTCTGGAACGCCAAATACATTATCTTAAATGTCAATGAATGTAACAATCTGTCGTTACCAGGATTAACAGAAGATCAAGCACGCTACTCCTTGCAATCAAAATAAATCATCATTTGACAATGATGCAGTTGATTTATTACACATTTTAACAGCTGGGATGCAACTTAATTTTCTGATAAAAGCTTCATGCACTTTTAGACTAAACAAAAATCACAAATTTCCCTGCAGCTGTAAAATAATCATGATAATTTGATAAAAGACTGCATCCTAATTTAATTAACTGCCGAGTAATTAAATCATTACCTAACATGTGGAAATCTTCATCTCATATATAATTCGCTGGTAAACGAGATAAATGTTATGATTTTCATAATTTGGAGGGAATACAAAAACATATTTCCAGACATTTTAGCAAAGCTGTTGGTTTGTTATTGGTCGTCCATTTAAAAGCTTTGCTAATTGCTAATTGGACTTTATTTCTCTGGCGCATTTCCCAGAATGCAACTAATTTGAAATATGGGAAAAAGATATATCTCCGAAGAAACTCTAGTTTGCTTCTGTGACATAATTATACTCTCATTTCCTCATGTAATTCAATGATCTTTTATTGCTGTGTAGAGAAATAATAATACAGTAATTTCCTCCATTTCCTTGTGGCGGTAGTATGTTGATTTGGAGTACTCATACTGGTATGTATTGTTTTGTGCTAATGTTTTTGTAAAAACAAGAGCAAGGTTTTTGGGAGGCAAATCTGATGTTACAAAGCTGATTTTTGCCAGGTTCCTGTGATTTTTCAGAATGAAGACTTCATATATTGTGAGTGAAAACTACTTGTGGTGATTGTTAGAAAATTTAAACTTTTTATGCAGCAAAAACTGTCCTCACCTGGGAGTTTTCCGCCTCAACCAGAGGCCTTAATCATTCTACTGAATGGAGGTGTGAAAAAATGATGATGTCACTCATAGGGGAATCTCAGGGTTTCCTCAAGGGGTCCTGGTGGGATTCCCCTTGTGGTGAGTCATCGATGACAAATCTGTTACCAGCTGATGCATTTTAGTCAAGCATATAACCTTATATATTCACTGAATCATAGCAATATAGGTCAAATCATTCATTAATACTACTACTGCTGGGTGGTCTAGTGGTAAGACGCTCGCCTGCTCCTCTGAAGGACTCGGGTTCAATCCCGGGCCAAGGCAACCTTCATGAGCTTCATTCCAGCTGGATGTCGTTCGGATGAGATGTTATATTGGCGGTTCCTTGTACTCGGTGTCTATGCTGAGGCAAGTAAAAGATCCCACCCATGTGGTAAATGTGTAACATGGGTGGACTCCTCCTCCCTTTCATCTCATCAATCAACCCTAGATAGTGGCAAGAACTTGCCTTAGAGGGCTGCACATTCCATATATATCGATCTATCTACCTATCTATCCACCCATCTGTCTGTCTGTCTGTCTAGCTGTCTGTCTGTCTGTCTGGATGTCTATCCATCTATCTGGATGTCTATCCATCTATCCATCCATCCATCTATCTATCTATCTATCCATCTGTCTATCTACTGCTGAGACGATAAAGCAACAAAGATGGGTCATAACCATGTTTTGATGCCATTTGTGAGTCACTGTGTATCTCTACAAATTCTCATGCTCCCCTACAAAACTGTAAGCATGTTAATAGTAATCGAAATCATATTTCACCAAATAATCAATGGTAATGCCAACTCATTCCTAATCGCATTATTGCCAGATGCACCCGGTAAATGATCATTAAAGTAGTATCAATTTAGGCCTATCATACGTCAGAATTAAGCAAATTATGTAAACCATATATCTACTTGTCTTAGTAGTTTTCAAATGATACCAATAATCTAAGAATTTAAGCAACATGACTCTGTGACCAGCTGAAGCGAATATTGTTTTTGTCTATGCTGGTGCAAGTTGAGCTTCCTACGCACCACCCATGAATTAAATGTGTAATGTGGTGTGGACTCAAATCCCACGATGTCGTCATCATGTCACCCTTTGATAGATGGTCACATAACTATAAATGCTTATAACAAAGAAAATTAATTATTGAAGTTTACGCCTTAAGCGGCGTCTTTTCATGTACCCCTGCTGATGCCATTTCAAAGTTGCATGGTGTGAAACAAGGTGGTGTTATAAGGCCCATTACTGTGCATGTTAACCAACTCAAGCATAAAAATCTGCCATCATGAAAGAAATGTCAGTAGTATGAAATTACATTACAGACATAAATAAAGATAAAAGTGATTAGGATTATTATACTCAGTTTTACACCATGCAACAAAACTATCATGGACATATTACAGAACAGTTCGTGGCAAATGATCCTGGTATCTCCTGAGTAGAAACAGAGCTGCTGGTGAGATGATATTGATTGTGATGGATTTTCACCTGACCCCTGATCCGCACCCCTGGAGGGTTAGATACCCTTCAAAGTCCAGATGTGGTTGGTGGGCCATCTTCATCCCGAGGGTCCAACCCTGTCACCAGATCTGAGGGGTGTCATGGACGACGCTACTGGTGGATGTTGACCCTGTCAGCTTCTTGTGAGAGGTAGTTAAGTTATAATGTTGATGTTATCCATAAATAAGGTCTTTAGATAACGAGCAGATGGTTTCAGTTTTTAATGTGTCACGCAATTACGTAATAGTTCCCAGGGTGGGGGCCTATCTCAGAGGTAGCGCTCTTAGCTTCCAACCGCTGGGTCCCGGGTTCGATTCCCGGTGGAGCCTAAGTTGGATGGCTGTTTCATCCTTCGTCTCATTGCCATGGTCTCTGCTTGTCCTAATTAGCCCAGCTGGTGCAGAAATACAGGACGTAAAGCCCTAATCACACACACACACACATAATAGTTCCCATACACCCTTTTCACACAGCAGCCATGTTGGCATTTTTGCCTCATTGACCTCTCATTTGTTACTGCTTCATTTGTTACTACGATTTTGATTGCAATTTGCACTCCGCAGGTCACTATGATGTCATTAATTTTGCAGTGCACTATAATTCAATCGGCCATCATACAATGTACTGCGACATGCCAGTGCTGTAGGTCAGTATTGGATTTTTCATAGCATCTTACCAGATGTAATCGTCATCTCATGGCCATTTTCACAATCGATAAAACTAATTAATGGAGTAATAATGCAGTCTGCCCAGTGTCAATATAAATTGTTTGTCTGTTTGTTTAACATGACAAAGTGCAGTCTACAGACGTGCTGTAAGTTAGTTTGAGATTCTGGAGGAATACCATTTGTTTTCCAATTTTACAAACTTAAACATTTATCATCTCATGAAAATATCACTGCCATAAACTTAGCAAATGGCAATTCCTATTCCGTTTTTGTATAATCCCTTGACAGAATTGAGAATTCCACATTTGACAATGATTCTAACTCTCCGATGCACTTGAAGAACTCACTCATACCTCAGCTAATGGCGCAGAAGACGCATGCCTTATCCTCATAAGATTGGAGATTTCCAGTTCAGAAACTTTACAAACTGACAGCTGCGTTTTACCTGAAAAGCTACTCATTTATAAGTATTTTACACGCAAAAACTGTCCAACTTTTTCTGATTGCTCAATAGATTCCTGTGGTGGGGGGCCTCGCTCAGTGGTAGCGCGCAGGGCTTCCAACCACTGGGTCCTGGGTTCAATTCCCGGTTGAGCCTAAGTTGGATGGCTGTTTCATCCTTCATCTCATTGCCATTGTCCCTGCCTGTCCTAACTAGCCCATCAGGTGCAGAAATACAGGACATAAAGTCCGAATCCATCCACCACCACCCACAGTTTCTGATTCCTTAACAAACTTCCCTTGCCTTTCAAGTGATGAAAATACCAAGGGAACCTGTCAAAAAGTTCAAGTTGTAAAAACCACCTTCCAATTAAGGCAACATAGCAACTATAACCAGGATCCTCAAACAGAATGGAGTATATTTGGAATTGTAATTAGATAAGATTGTGATCATTCAAAAAGTGGCGCAATAAAATCTTTAAAATTATATTTACTTATGATTATATAAGCATGATGTGATAGTTACAAATATTTTTCATGTAGTGTTTTGATTGACCCTCTTTTTATGATCATATTTTGGACATGCAAGACAATTACTTGGCCCATATTTCAACGATTTCAGTTTGGCAGAATGGTTCAAGATGATCAACACACCATATATGGCACAAAAATTAAAAATCAAGGTGACAAATGAAAGAAAGTATCCATCAATTCCACATTGGCCAGTTCTGCTACAGGTCACAGGACCTGGGCTCGATCCTAGGCCCGGGTACTCCTCATGAGCTACATCCCAGCCAAAGACGCTAAAATTGAAGTACCTTGTACTCGGTGTCTATGCTGAGGCGAGTAAAAGACCCCACCCATGGGGTAAATGTTCAACATGGTATGGACTACAAGCCTTATCATCTCATCATTACTTCTACCTGTGGCACCTGGTCATATAAGCTAATATGAGCTTCAGATTAAGTAGCATTGAAACATTAGACAAAGATTGTGAGAGGAATAAGCTTTAAAATTATGTTGGCTACTTTACACATCTTATTCATTGCAGTCTCAGTGCAGTGAAATTCTGTCAGAGATTTTTGATTGATGCTAAGAGCCAAAGTGACTCGATGGTGAACCTAGCCTTTTTGAGTGAAAAAGTTTTCAGTTTGTGAAGGCAATAATGGTGTGCAATTTTATCTCAAATCCTACTTTTGGCTATTTGTTATCAATCACATCAGGGTCAGGTATATGACATCCTTGGGTCATAATGGCTTCTAGCTGCTGGACTGTGAATTGCCATCCCCAATGATTGCTGGAAAAGCGTCATAAAAAGTATTTTAAAAAGATGTTTTGCGAAGTTGGGCTAAGACTTCCTTGTTGAAATTTCTATCTGTCATTCTTTTTTGTGCTGCACTTCCCATATCTATCTATCTATCTATCTGTCTATCTGTCTATCTGTCTATCTGTCTGTCTGTCTGTCTGTCTAGCTGTCTGGCTGTCTCTCTGTCTGTCTGTCTGTCTATCTAGCTGTCTAGCTGTCTATCTAGCTATCTATCTAGCTATCTATCTAGCTATCTGCTGCCCTATGCTATTTATGAAATATGACTGAATAATACATGGACATTAATAATTTGTATCTGTTACAGTGTAAGTATTTACAGTATTTTACATGGCTAATTATATTATTTATAACATGTAATCTTATTCTAATTATTACAGTTTTACTGCATGTAACTGCATGTAGCTTGAATCTATTATTTTATAGCTGTACAGTATTAATACTGCAATATGAAATGCTATTATTACAATATAAAGTGACAATGACTTTGTCAGTTTTAGAGGTAAAAAAAATAGATTGTGGAAATTCCATAATTGGTGGAAACATCAACTGCATCTGCAAGCATTATGGGCTGACAGTTAAGCAGAACAATTTACTGCCAAGCTTTTATATGACTCATGTGACACTGATGATAAGTGCACAGTCTTATGCATTTTAAGTACCTAATAGAGGGTACACTCATTTTCTAAATGACCGTCTTTTGTTTTTAAATTATAAATGTGTTAATTTAATTTTCATTTCACTTATGCTTGAGTTACTTTTCATATAATTACTTAGTACAATGTATGCCTTTAAAAAAAAAAAATATATATATATATATATATATTAGCAAAATACCTTGCATGGTGTGAAACAAGGTGGTGTGATAAGACCCATTACTGTGCATGTTAACCAACTATTGTGGGAAAATCATCTGTTAATAATGTACGAACTGATTTGCGTATGCATCTTATAAACATTGTACATAATTTGAGCTTGTTGTAGTGAAACTGTCATAAGCGCTAATGACAATCATTATTCATGACACAAAGGTCCATTGTCATCAATCTTACACGCGTTACGGGTCAAGATGTCCGAATTATCAGAAGAGTCATAAATATCCAAGGAGACATTAATGTACTCATGAAATCAATTAAATGTCTCAGGGGCTATAGGCTGGACACAGTGGACAGTAGCCTGGACTGAGTTTCAAGGCCTATGTGTTCCTCTCTGGATGATAATGATGATGATGATGAAATTGAAAGTGCAGCCCTCTAAGGCAAGTTCTTGTCACTATCGAGGGTTGATTGATGAGGTGAAAGAGAGGAGGAGTCCACCCATATTACACATTTACCCCATGGAAAAAGGGATCTTTTACTTGCCTCAGCATAGACACCGAGTACAAGGGACCGCCAATTTAACGTCTCTTCCGAAACGATATCCAGCAGCTGGGATATAGCTCAGCTCATGAAGAGTGCCCGGGTCAGGGATCGAACCCGGGACCTTCAACAGAGCTGGCCAATGTGGAATTGGCGGATGCCTTAACCATTAGGCCACCCAGCTGCTTAAGAAACATATCTTAGCTGAATTTGACATTCTTTTATGATGTTGTGATTAGTTTGCTATTTTCTGTTTATTATGATATATATTGTACAGATTAAACATTTGCGGCCATTGTGTGATGAGATTTCTCTTAATATTTATCTTACTTATTGCATATTAGTTTAAAGGGATAAATATTTTATCAACTGTGCTGCAGATATATCTCAGTTATCTTTCCAGCAGTTTGCAATGAGTTGAGGTGAGTAATTTCATTTATTGGATTTAAACAATATACATAGTATTATATAGATCACATGATATTAAACATTCAAATAATTCCAACCAGATGAACATACGTGCATATTTGGTAAACTACGTACAATTATATTATACAATATTCATGTATGGCTTGGATAATTGAAAACTAATAAACTTTCCTTTCAGTTTATCTAGAGTGCAGAAAGTTGCTATTTCTTCAAATTTCGGAACCTCTGACGCATCCACAAGAAGAAAAAAAGCACACAAGACTTGAATTGTATATTTAATATGGTTCTTAGCAATGTTAAACAGCCACCAGAAGGGTTCCATCCATTGATTATACAACTCAGCTTGCGTTAAGTTGCAATCGATGGAAACCAAGAATGGCAGCATTGTCCAGTGTTATCTGCGAGAGAATTTCTTCCCCCCAAACAAGGCCCTTATGGGATTTGATTGCTACTTAAGTCATTGGCTGTGCACGGGATGAGAATAATATTAAGATAAGAATAACCAGATTAACTACTTAAAGAATATATGAGATGCGTCCAGGACAGTTGATATTTTTCCTATAAGCTAATATGTCAGTTTTACGATAAATGTGAAGACAAATCGTAATTATTCTTTCGAGAAAAATACGTGGTTTTGTTTTTTGCTGTGCCTCATAGCAGATTGTCATTTTTGTTCAGTAAAAGCTGTTCTGCAGAAATAAGCAAGATTAACACTGTGTGTCGTCACCTCACAGCCTAGTGACCTAATTATGTACATGTTTTGCTCGTTTACTCATTTAAAGTAAATTAATCAATTGCTCTTATAGTCTCTAGGCTGGCTTATGGTATTAAAAGCCTTACAATTAAATTACAGAATAATTAGATGTTCATGTGCTGAGTTTACGCAATTCTGGTTCTGACAAGCATGTAATTCAGAAAAATTGCCTAAACTCAAAATACACTTATGGACTTTAAAAACGCTTTACCCGCGGTTTGTACAACATGTTTTGCCTATGCGTTTTTAAAGTCCATTAGTGTATATGAATGCTTTTCTCTTGTATTTTTAAGAGAAGACATCATTAAGCCTATCACCTACATTGTTTTACCAATCATTTTGTTTAACTAGGTAAACTAGCAAAGAATGTCCATAATTAGGTCACTGGGCTGTTAAGTAGGTGACAGCACACAGTTTTAAGTAAAAATTATATTTTAATTTTAAGTTCTTATCAACCTATGTTTAATAACATGGACTATTTTCTCAGTGCTCTTGCTAAGGTCACTGATTGTCTCAGATTGTTTATTAAATTTTTTGCATTTTAAAAACTTTGATATTATTAGGAGTATCAGAATTTGCTGTAGAAACTTATTTCTAACAAAAATGTATACGTCAAATTGAAAGGTGGTGAAAACATTGGTAATTTGGAAAAAATAGTGTCCTAATTTTTTGATGGATGCCGCGTAATACCATAATTCGCTACATCCTGTCATTTTCCAACATCTTCTCGATTTCAAATATCGCGTTGGGCTTTTCTTTTTTTGTTTTTGGCATTGTCTTCCATCGCATTTTCTGTTAGGAATTAAAGTGGCAGAACCAGATGACGTGGAAACAATAGGACCATCTCATCCATTCATTGCTTTTCAATGGGCTGGAAGTTGTCGGAGTTGATGCAAATATTCATGCGTGCATTATCAAACTGATTGAAAAGTGTATTATTTACAGCCTGATTGTGTTTGAGAATTGATGTGCAGGTATTTTTGTGGACAGGTTTCATCACACAATCTCCAACATGCAAGGAATGATGAAAGCAAACTGAACTTGGTTATGGATGAACACTTGGTGTCTGTTAAAACACTTGCACATTTGCACAACCCATTGTTATAACTCAGGATCATAATTCAGTGGTTGATTATTCCTGTTGAACAAAGTGTTTCATAGCTTTGTTCTGCTTAACGAGCCAAACTTGGGAACTCTTTGATTACGTCACCAGAAAGTTAAAGATATAATTAATTCTTGGAAACTGTCCATGGTGTGGTAAATGAATTAACCACTGGGTTCCGGGTTCGATTCCCGGTCGAGCCTAAGTTGGATGGCTGTTTCGTCCATTATCTCATTGCCATGGTCCCTGCCTGGCCTTAATTAGCCCATCAGGTGCAGAAATACAGGACGTAAAGTCCTAACCTTTATAATCCACCCACCCATGCATTACCAAGTGAACACAACCAGCTGCCAGAGACAGATGTAATGATGAGATGATCAAGCTGCTTGGAGTCTATGTCAAGTTAAACATTTGCCTCATTGTCTATGAGTCGAATGCTTGCCATCGCATAGACACCGATTTCAAGTACCTCTAGAAGACTGCTGAGTGAAATTAAATTCGAATGGGTCTCTTCGCTAGGTGAAGACATTATGAAGTGACAGAAATCTTGCCAATTGTTCTCATAGACTACATGCATAAGTAGCACATTGCAAGACTTGCATCATGTATGCATGGATACTACTTGTACGGTTGTGGATAGTATTGCTCCTTGGCAAGCAGGCTAGCCACTGTATGACAGATAGTGACAATGACTCTGTGGCAATGACACGTCAGAGTGACGTGTCATAATAGGAAATTGCATCAGATGACATTCTTTCGCGACCCTGGCCTGACACCGGGTCTCATTGCATGACTTAGGTGCAGAGACTGCAAATTAGATCATTCCCAGTTCACGACCTTTGACCTATATATTCAATGAGTGGAAGTTGTTGGGGTCGCGCTGTATGCTTATGTAATTACCCGCAGTGCAACATTTTAAATGTGGTTCCTCGGTTAGGCGCTATACTAAGCTAGACTACAATTAATCATTGTTATACTCCAGCTACATAGTTTTCCTATTGCTTGTCAGTTAACTTCCTCCTGAGTGCAAACTGAACTTGTTTTGCATAATAAACGTATTAAGACAAAACAAACAATCAAACAAATAAGTAAATATTCCTAACTGAGTATAAGTTAGTTATATCCCTCATAGTTGGGAGTAAACTAACAGTTTTGTTGTTAATATCTCTCCGCCTTCGGCGTCGGGATATAACCAACAAAAATGTTAGGTAACTCCCGACTATGAGGGATATAACTAATGCTCAATACTTTCAATATCCGCTGCCAAACTAATCTGATATGCAAATTATGTCACACATTTACCCCATGGGTGGGTCTTTTCTGTGCCTCCACATGGGATACAATACAAAACCCCACCAATTTAACATCTGATGCAACAGATGTAGCTCATGGGGGGTGCCCAGACCAGGATTCTGCCAGAATCTAAATTTCCAGAAACCGTTTCCTCCAAAAAAAGATGATGCATTGTCTGTCTCTGCTCCGGACCCTTGAATCTTCAGGATCCCTAGAAACTGAAATGATCTACTTTTACGACATCGCAACGCACATACAACGTATCGCTGACTGAACAAATTAGTTCCAACAGTCA
Organism: Alitta virens; assembly: GCA_932294295.1. Lineage (NCBI taxonomy): Eukaryota > Metazoa > Annelida > Polychaeta > Phyllodocida > Nereididae > Alitta > Alitta virens. Next base: position 2,825,272 of record OW028586.1, read on the forward strand.
CCGCTGTAGATTGCTTCACAAAAATCGTGACAATATCCAAATTGTTTGGATTTGTTTTTCCTTGAATGATATTGAGCAACTTTGAATCAATAACCATAGCAACAATTTTGGTGAGTTGTTCAAATGAGAATCTGTAGACGCATGCGGTGCTCGCTCATTAATTAAAATCACTATAGATGGCGCGGGCAGTCGACTTGCAGACATATGCATAGTCTAATATGGCAGAATTGAAATCATATCTGTGTTAAGGCATCTTCAGTTATTTCCAATTGACCAATTATCACAACAATCCCATGCAGAGGCATGCTGCAAGGAGCTTCTTCTTGTATAATACATAACAATCACTCTGTGGGATATAACACTCATCCTCTTGGATATAACAATCAATCCAAAAAGCATTACGAGGTCTTGATGCTGCTTGAATTGCCCATTTGCCTTGAGTTCTGTGTCAATATGAAGATAATGAAAGAACTTGAGGTACGCCATAGCTCAGCAGAACACTGTCTGGTTTTCATTACAAGCTGTTATTTTTTCCTTGGATGTCTTAGCTATGTCTTTGATGCACAGGCTGACTAGCTGCCAATCATATACTATTCATATCCAGAGGACCCCTACCATATCGACCAAGGCTTGTTTGTTATACATCATAGTCACTCTTAATGCATACCAGTTATGTATTGGTTTTTTTACTGTCATTTATTCCTGCATGCCTTGGGGTACCACAAGGCGCAGCATATCCGAATCTTACCGCAGCCTTGCGCTGTATTCTATGGTGTACAAACACGCCCTGGGGGCAGACAATGTCACATGTGGCAAATAAATAAAGTCTTGTTTATGGAGAAAAAGCAATCCCTTTCCTCTTAAGGGAACAAAAAGTAAGGCCATATAAACATAAGACTTTTCCGACCTCTTGCCCATGCTGGCATAAGTTTCATTGAATTGGACTGAAAGACCAGGATGTGCATGTACTAAAGCTCAGTAACAGTCAAAAGCTACTGTAGACTGCAAGTATGTTCAGTAAAATTATTAAAATATGTTCACAATGTTATTGTTTGGTATTATCTTTCATTGAATTGGACTGAAAGACCACAAAGTTATATGTACTAAAGCTCAGTAAAAATCAAAAGCTATTGTAGACTGCAAGTATGTTCAGTATAATTATTAAAATATGTTCACAATCTTATTGTTTGGTATTTTAATAAAATTGGACCTATTCATAGCAAGATGATGGGTGTGTGTGTGTGTGTGTGTGTGTGATTTGGGCTTTATGTCCTGTATTTCTGCACCAGTTGGGCTAATTAGGACAGGCAGAGACCATGACAATGAGACGAAGGATGAAACAGCCATCCAACTTAGGCTTGACTGGGAATCGAACCCGGGACCCAGCGGTTAGAAGCCCAGAGCGCTACCTCTGAGCTAGGCCCCCGCCCTCGCAAGATGATGGGTTGTCAAAAAGCCTTTGTTAAAATTCATTTTTTGTGGCGGTCTGGGTGTTAAAAACACAATGCCATCCATAAAGTTAAGGAGTGATGTGTTAACACTGATTCTACCCAGATAGCATTCCAAATCGGGCCAGCATCATTTCTATATCGGCCACCATTGGTACAACATAGTTTCAACATCACCGACATCGCGCCGACTTTGATACGATTTGGAATGCTCTCTTAATCTAGAGCCCTTATCCACCACGACCACATCCCGACAGCAAATGCATATTTACCAATTTGCCTGATTGTTCGTTTTATTTTAATACCTTCATAACGCATAACAGTTCAGTTTGCACTCAGGAGGGAGTTAACTAACATTTTCGTTGGTAATATCCCTCAAAAGAACAATAGAAAAGGTCACGTGGTGGAGTATAATACATGATATCCTTGACATAGTTTCACTTTTCTGAAATGTATTGTAAAGTTCTTTTGATTAAATATTACTTCTAAACATCTTACAGCAAATGAACAAGAACGTTATTGACATGGTAATTGTTTTGATTGATCTACACTTGAAAACCAACCGATAATAGGAAGACCAAAGTTCTTACAGATCCATCAGCTGATCTTGTACGGAAAATCCTTTATTAAAACAAGTTTGGGTCAGTGAGTATTCCCAAACGGATGGTACTTAATTACAAACGATAGAGGATCGGGTGTTATTGCCGGGGGGGGGGGGGGGGGCCTAGTGTTCACTTTTTTGTTTAAATACAAGAAAGAAAAACATTAGAGATTGTCAGAATCAAGGAAGTGACAAGCGAAAAAAAATGGAGATTGACACAAAGAGCACAATTAAAAGAATAGCATAAATGTCAGCTGATACTAAGCAATACTAAGACTAGTAGTTCATAAGTATCAAGAAATAAAATATTTTGTCAAGAGAAAAACAAATTCAACAATTCCCAAACCTACATGGCCAAATGTGCCACGTGCATTTTCCATGAGAAGAATAAAAGCATGGTTTTTGCTTCATTATAATTAACTAAAAACCATGCGTTTGCCATGCGTTTATCCTTCTCATGAAAAACGCATGTGGCACATTTGGCCATGTACATGATCTACTTAACAAAGACACTGTTGATTGATTCTATGGAGGAAAAAACACAAATTGAAGTAATTCAAAAGATTCATTGCAGCAGTGGAAACTAATGAGACAGCCTGAAAATTACAAGTTGAATTACTAAGGTGATTCATTATTTCTATGTCTCGTATCTCTATCTTGTCATTAAAAGAAACTATTCTGGCAGATTTAATTATTGTTTTCGATTCCGTTTGCTCTGATGACTACAGCCGATAGTAATGGTGTTCCGCAAGGAGATATAATATTTCCTGGGCACTTATAAAATGAGTTAGGAAGTTATTATTACATTATATACCATTTCTGTCGCTGGGAAGTCAGGAGGGGTGGGGGGCTTCTTACGAGTCAGTTGTCCTCATCTCCTCATCTGGTCCAGTTGCTTCAATCTTTTCCACTATATTAACTTAAATCGGGCCAAGATCAATATATATTTATCTTGGAAAGCAAAAGGACGTACAAGATAAACACCGTGGCAGTCATTTTAATATTTCATAGTCAATATTGATCTTTTTTGTCGACATAATGTTTCCCAACCCCTCAAGCCACTGCTGTGAAATGTGACACTAATTGATTCAGTGGACTGGAATGATTGACACTAGGTTATTGGATAGTGACCAAGCTTTTCCCTCTGGCAAATGTGTACTGATATTTTAGCCTCCTGGAATATCCACTTCCCTTAAAGTTTCAATGAGCCACAACTAAAAATATTAGATGTATAACCTTGGTTTCGTTGCCACCCAGTGTTATATATATTAAATCATGATATTAAATAAATATTGATAATTTGATGCAGTAAACCAAATAGCAATTAGAGCAAAGAAAGTATGTTTGAAAATACGTAAATATTGTGTTAGTAGCTTCTGTTTGGAAACTGCTTTTTATTCCCTAATTGCACTGAAATAGTGGGTGGTAGGGTTGGGTGATATATTTTCATACTATACAAAAGGACGTTCATATATGCCTAAATAAGGAAGCCCATGACGTTGATATTTCCAAATGAGAACGAAACGCGTACGGCTGAAAAAAGGCTGGCGCGAATACAATAGTTAACCACAGTTGATGAGTCAGAACAATATACCTCTGATATGTCAAAAAAGAGCAGGGTTTTCCTATATATAGATCAGTCAACATTTCTGGCTAAAAAGGAAGTCTGAGGCACCATACGAAAAAAAAAATAAAATAAAAAAAATAAAAAGAACATTGCACATTCGCCGACTTGAGTGACAGTAGCCATATTGCATCTAACTTTTTGCCAATATCTTGCCTAAATGTTATGACACTTTGACTTTGATCTGATATGGTTTCCGGTTCAAAAGACATGTCTCACTGAAGTATGATCAGCCAGGACTCGGACTGTAAGAAACGACTTCTTCAAAGGAGTCATTCCTGTCACATGTGCCACAAATGAGGAGAAAATGTTTGTTGCAAGTCGAGACAGCTATTGCCATCAAAACGACAGCTGTGAGCCGATAGCCAAACTCCCCCAACTTTTGTCAACAATACGTCACTCAAAGTAGTGGCTGCCAGAGTGCCAGCTAAAGTAGTGCAGTACATGCAAACAACACTCAGTCTGGCGGATCCAGTCCTACGGGAGAGGGGGCATGTCTCCAAGCCCCCCCCCCCTCCTTGATCCGCCAGCGCATGCAATGCCTGCAAGTGGCAAGTGGCAGATGTACTTTTTTTTGAAGTAAACATGATTAGAGCTAATCAGTGCTACAATGAAAAAAAAAAAAAAAAAAAAAAAAATGAAAAAAAAAAAAAACAAAAAAAAAAAAACAATCACATAAGGTGATTGTGAAATTTATAAATAGTTGACACTAATGTACTCAAATTTGCTGCAAAATGTACCTGAACAATATGAATAGATTCTGTGGTAAAATAGGGAAACAATCAGAAGAAACCAACGGGGTTCCAGGAGAAATTGGCAGTCTGGGATTAGGTTCACTCACTGACCCTACCATTGCTGACAGCTCAATTTTTCTCCTCGGCCCCATTGTGATGGCCACTTGGAAGAAACAAATTATTACGTCGTACATTCTATGAGAAATATGGTCGCTTGAAGCACCTTCCTGGATAAGGATATCTCGACAGATTAACTCTTTGAATTCCATTTTGATCGAAATGTTACTGTTGTGTAATGGCATAATTAACATCAAACATATCAGTATTACCTAGGCTTGCCTCATGTGATGAGATAGATAGATGGATAGATGGATGGATGGATAGATGGATGGATAGATAGATAGATAGATATGGAAAGTGCAGCCCTCTAAGGCAAGTTCTTGCAGCCATCGAAGGTTGATTGAAGTTAGTTAAGTAACAATGTATAACGGTGTGCTAAGCAGTAAGGTTATTAAAACTGTGATTAGTCAGTATAGTAATGAATGCCTGCGCTACATACATGGTATAGCATAACTGCTGGAGTGTGTATTGCGCAGAGCCCTATGTTGGTGGCCAGTGGGCTTCGAGGTCTTCACCCGCAACGTCACCGCCTTTGCCAAGAGGAGGCCCAGGACTTTGAAGGGCTAATTTGATGAACTGTTATCAGTTGTAACCATAACAAGTTTTTATTTATTACTTCAGCTGGCAGATCTTGTCACGGTTTCAATTGCTGGCCAGAAAGTGTGTGAGAATAACCCCTTGAAACCTTTCCGAGGACTGCGGAGGCGAGATAGAGTATCACCTTTTCATCTGAGCTGTTGGTACTACTCTCCAAATAATGAGGCTAGGTAATCCCCCTGTGAGTTTTCGCTTCAAGATAAGTTTAACTCTAGTAGCATCATGAACTTTCAGAAAAACATCTACATATGTACATAAACTTGAAATAACTTGTTGAACATACTTAATTAGTACAATATGGCTGCCCTCAAGGTAGTTGGACAGCCCCCGAGTCTCGTAACATACGTCAATACGTAGAATTAGCTTTAGACAGTTGAGCTGGTATAAACAACTACATATATAGATAAACTTGAAGTAAGTTGAACTTTTTGAACATACTTAATTAGCACAATATGGCGGCCTTTAAGGTTGTTAGACAGTAAATCACAAATGAAAGCCTCGGAGTCCCGAACATACGTCCCGGAATCTCGTAACATAACAACTACATATATACATAAACCAGAAATAAGTTGAACAAGTTGAACATACTTAATTAGTACGATATGGCTGCCCTCAAGGTAGTTGGACAGTAAATCTCAAATGAAAGCCCCCGAGGCTCGTAACACACGTCAATACAAAGACACTAATCTGGACTGGGACTGACCAAAGTCTTATCCGATTAGGCCCGCTGAAGATGTGCTCTTGCACCTTAAAAACCTCTCAGAGGTTTTGCTGCTTCTCTTTTGAGATGCCTGGACACTGGCCAGAGCTTGCTTTGCCATTAGTCTTGCATAAAAAGAAATTCAAGTGGAATCTTCAGTCAGCTAAGACTCCATTTACTGCATTGGACCGTTGTTCACAGATTCAAGTTACTTCCCACTCTAAACCATTGTCTTATCCAGTGTTTTTGTGTAGCACAGTTGTGTGACATCTGATTTATATGGGAACAAATGCATAATTGGAGAATATCTATCGATCACATGTATTTAAACAGGGTGGCTCACTCATTTAATAACAAGTAACACAGTTTCACCAAAAGTAATACAGTTTCACCAAAAGTAACACAGTTTCACCAAAAGTAACACAGTTTCACAAGAAATTTACAACCCTGTACAAATCATCCAAAAGCTGATGATATTATTTCTGTACCACTAAATGTAAACAATACTGTTAGTTTTATCCCCTAATAGGTGAGATTATGACTTCATTTGTGCTGTCTAAGCTCTGAGAAGCTATCAATGGGGTTTTGGGACACAAGTGACGTCACTTCCGGTTTTCTCAGTGCTTCAGGCCAACTCAAAATGGCAGCCAAAGTGTGGATAAAATAGTCCAGAAAAATATACGATGGTTCATTATCAGTACATCTAAATGAGTAGATAAGATAATATAAGATAAGATAAATCTTTATTTAAAGTTGGTTATAAATAAAGTGAACGCAATGTCTGTGAAGGGCCGCTTCTGGTTTAACCCACAACACAAGACAAATCTCAAGATATTTTTGGTGTTCATGAGTGTGTGTGTGTGTGATTAGGGCCCTACGTCCTGTATTTTTGCACCAGTTGGGCTAATTAGGACAGGCAGAGACCATGGCAATGAGACGAAGGATGAAACAGCCATCCAACTCAGGCTCGGCTGGGAATCGAATCCGGGACCCAGCGGTTGGAAGCCCAGAGCGCTACCTCTGAGCAAGGCCCCCGCCCTTTTGGTGTTCATAATGTTTGGTTCCATCCAAAGGTTGTCCGAAGGCAAAGGCTTACTAGTGACCCATTCTACAACAAGGCAGCCGGAAGGAGTAGAAAATGTTGTTGACATTTGTGAATTCTAGACTTGCAAGCATTCCCAAAGGGTGGTCCCCTACCATGCAAAATTAGGGTGTTTGTGCTGTAAGTGGTTCTCATTGAAACCCATGAGGGCCAATTTAAGCTTGAATGCTCGGCTGAAGGTTCTGCTTTCGTCTCCTCCAGTGTTAATCTTGTAGATAATTCTAGGCTTTTTCTTCAACTTGTTCGTCTTAAGTATTTGTTAAATCTGTAAGTTCAGCTATCAGTTCTCTGCTAATTTCTGCGAATTACCAGTTTGACAAATGACTGTTTTTCAGAATATTATGTAGCTCACTAAATTGGTGCGTCATCACCAGCAAGCTTAAACGACCTTTTTAATCAATTTAATCAATCAAGGCTGCTTTTTTTCAAGTGAATTGTAGGTTTGTAAGTTTGACAAATTACTGTCTTTTTGTGATTTGTGGAAGTTCACTTTGTTTGGGAAGTCATTCTTCAACCATCTACCACCTATATGTCACTTAATCATCTAGTTTTAATTTGAGGAGCAATGCAAGGCAGCCATGGGTGAGGTCAACAAAACTCTGATATTAGGACATAATGGATCACGTTGTTAAAATAAAAAATGTTGATGCAGCGTATATGATAAATTTTCCCTAGCTTGATTACAATGGTGATGTATGAAAACTGCACCTGTAGGTAGTGTAATGAAAGACTTGCTAAAGCCACTGAAGTGTGTAATAAAAGACACAGCCTGACTCTAGTATTTGTCTTGCAACGTTGTTCATGACACACGAAACTCAGGATGGCTCCTTGAAGTACACCCCTGATGGATCGACACAGGCAAATTGCCAGGATTCGCGGGTAGGGTATCCAACGACCAAAATGCAAGAGTGTGCTCAATGGCTGAACTATGCTTTGACAGTGCTCCAACAGGTCAGGTGCAGCTGTAGTGATTATTGCCTCCCCTCTGCACCTTTCGACAGCCCTTGTTTTATTGCTGTCTCATGTTTTCGGGCTGTGCTGATTTGGCACAGAACGTGACATGGCCGATGGCACTTCAAACCAAATCACCCTGAGAGGTGCCTTAAGTCACACACATGGGGTAGCCCTTAAAGAACACATCATTCTAATTAGTAGCCTCTCTGCTTTCACTATAAAACAAATCATTGTAAGACTAGCGAATTAAGCATTGTCAATATCTTGATCATGGATGTCTGGTTTACATGTATAATATATAAAATTTGCTATGCTTGCAAATCTCAAATATAGGATTGATAAACATTGACAAATGTGTATTATATGCATGACATGATGTAAAAGACTGTGTAATGACTGAAATTTATATTAAAATGCTACATAATATGATGAAATGGATGGCCACATGCTAGTGGCACTCATAATGCCATGGATATTCTCGCACAATTCTTCGGTATGCAAACTGGTATTTGTATAACCTGTCCAAATGAATATATCCTGTCTGTCTGTGAGGCTGTCATTTTGTCTGTCTGATTAGGCATTAGTCAATGTTATTTGCATTTGCCCATTATTCCAGTTGTACACCCAAAATAAAGTTATTGCTACTATACATACTAGAAGTTAGAAGTAAGGTCTGTGCAACTGTTTTGAATGCTGTTTTCCCTGTCTTACATGGGATAGGTCACTCCCAAGTCGTCTGGAGCAATCCTGTAGTACATGGCCAATTGTGCCACGTGTGTTTTCCATGCGTTTATCCAAACCCATGGTTTTTGCCTCATTATAATTAGCTAAAAACCATGCATTTTCCGTGTTTATCCTTCTCATGGAAAATGCACGTGGCACATTTGGCCATGTAGCTTTTCCCCTAAAACGACTGATCTAGTGGCTCCTGGTTAATTTACAACTGGCCAAATGCAGGACTCTCATCCAACACGATATCATGTCATGGGAAGCATGTTTATTCAGCGGCATTCCCAAATGTGCTATTTACAACACACGTCCAAGTCCTATCTAAGACTTACCCAAGTCCCACCTAAGCCAACATGTGTCACCATGATAGTAAAGTAAGCCTAAAATCTCTGCTACTTACGAGTAATGGCTTCCTCGAAGGCAAGAGCTTCGAGGATGAAATTGCAGCTTTGGCAAAGTCACACCTACAACCTTTGGTAAAATAAAAAATGTCATAAAACAAAGTTTCCCCTTAACAACAAACACATTAAATGTGACAGCCTCCCACACCTGCTCTTTTATGGCCCAGAGATGCTGTCTTCCAAAGAGAGAAACCTTCATTTTTGCCATGTGTTTTTCACTCATCTACAATAACTGACAAATCTGTGAATTCCATGCTATCATGCTGAGAGAAAACATCATTCAATTATTAACTTCGGCTTAGGTGCTTTGATCTATGTGTTGAATTTGAAAAAAAGGAAAAATGGAAAGCTCATGAAAGACACAGGCTTCATTCATGTCCTCTTTGGCAAGACGAAAAGACGTCATTAATTCAAGTTTTGGGAAGTGAATGCCACACATATTAGCATCACAAAGTGGTGATTCTTCGATCCATCCGCTTGTTATCTTGTGGGGTTTTTCTCACAAGCCTTGTATTCATTTCTTGAGTGCTTCGTGTAGATAATGGGATCAATGTTTGGTGTTGTTCCATCAAACCCTGATTGTTTAAAAGCCTCACTTATATCCAATATATGTGGTCGGCAGGACAAGCTATGCTTTGGGTGGGCGAGCTTTCAGCTGACAGGGTTTTTTGGCTATTACTTTGTTGTTGCCAAATTTGAGAGATTTCTCTTTGGCACTCACTTTGAGTGCACTGACTTGGTACATGGGCCAGTGCGCCAAGTGCGTTTTCCATGAGACGGATAAACGCATAGTTTTTAGCTAATTATAATGAGGCAAAAACCATGCGCTTATCCAAACGCGTGGAAAGCGCATGTGGCACCATTGGCCATGTGTATAATGTGGCAGTTAATCTGACCCAGTTTCTTAAAATATATTCCATTTCTGATTATGACCTGTTGATCGATTTGTCACTTTTTATTTCACCCTTTTTTTATTTTGCGTACAGTTTATTTTGGCACTATTTTTTAATCATATCTGTATAACTCGACACTGATAAGTAAAGAAATACACTTTTTTTAATTAGATGATTGTAAACATCTTGGTCTCTCGAAGATATAAATAAGGATGTCTGTTCTGCGGGTAATTGAATTGTATCTGCTTTCATAAAATGGACATTTCATCAGAATGTTATACTTTGACTTGGTATCAATATTTAGTTTTAGGATTCCGAATTAGAAGTATTTTCTTTTTTTTTAATGAGGATTTTTGAAAATGACTCCCCCATTTTTATTTAGCAATTTACAGTGCACTTGGGATAAACAGACTAGAACTAGAATGGACTTTAATCTCTTGAAACTTCCAGCAAATGCGAAAATTCGTGATGGAAAACAATTAAAACAAGTAATATCTATCTATCAAGATCCTGAAAATTTGGTTTAATTAAAATCATCTGATGATTATTTTGGGCTTGTAAATATCCAATAAGAAATATAAATGTCTGGAATAAATTGGAAAATTCTATATGTTCATATTTGACCTGAGGTTTATATCATTTTCTGTGCCATTGAACTATATATATAGTAATTGATTATTTTAAAAGAAAAGCTAAAATGTATTTTTTACCACTGTAATTAGACAACTGCTTTTATTCAAAATGTTCTATTGTTGATTTTATCCTTGTGTGTTATATTTTTATATTGTATTTTAAATATACAGAGCCCTGTTGTAAAACAGACAGTAGTCTGACAATTGTTAGCCTGTTAAAATATATTGAAATAAATAAATATATATATATATATATTTGTATAATATTCCTCCGTCGATATCTTACCTACATGTTAAGCGATGGCAACCACTGCTTCATGTGAACATTTTCTATAGCTAGCTAATGCTGATGATATAAATTGATGGAACATGCATATAATATTTGAGTGGTTATTCAATATTTCATGGTAGGGTTCAAAACTGATGTCCAAATCCTTTCTGATCATATTAGTCATATTAAATAATGATATTGCCTTCTTTTCATCATGTGATCACAGGGACAAGACAGAAACTACAAAGGAATGCACCAAACAGCAAATAAAAGTCTTATGTATTTGTCAATATCATTATAATCGCTAAGATTGAAAATAAAATAAAACAACATGAAAGTTCATCTTAAATCCTACTGTTATACAAATATTGGTGCGAGGGCATGGAAAATGCATGGTTTTTAGCTAATTATAAAGAGGCAAAAACCATGCGTTTTCCGTGCGTTTATCCAAACGCATGGAAAACGCACGTAGCACATTTGGCCATGTAGAATATTTCATTTGACCCGAAAGAGTGATGGTTGCCTCTGTTTCATGAGGCGTTAAAGATAAGATTTACTAGAGGCCGAACTGACTAGTCAATAATTGTTTTATTATACCTCCACGAACTAATACAAGACAATTTTTTGACTGAAGCTTTGTTTGTTTCCTTATGAAACAAACACAACTCCTACAATTGTCTGACTCTAACAAAAATTAACTGATAATCGGAGAAAATCTTTTAAAAATATATGAATATAATATTTATATTTTAATAAATAAATATTTTAGATTGTTTCTATATATTTTTTATTTTATGTAATATATAATTTGTTATTCTATTATAAAAATTTATTATTTTTCCCATTTATTTATTTTTTGTTTCAATCAAATTTTTTTTTATTTAGCCAGTCACTATTCTGAATATATGGTGCCCCAGGGCCTATAATACTCACTCAACAATGTCATGTGATGGGGTTTTAGCCAATCGCAGTTCATGAGACATTGTACAGGTATAAATATGTTTATACTCCACCACATGACCTTTTCTATTGTTCTTTTGTGCGATATTACCAACAAAAATGTTAGTTAACTCACTCCTGAGTGCAAACTGAACTGTTATGCGTAATAAAGGCATTAAAACAAAACAATCAAATAAATTAGTAAATATGCCTAATGGAGTATAAATAAGTTATATCCCTCATAGTTGGGAGTTAACTAACACTTTGGTTGCTGATTTCCCTTCACCTTCGGCATCAGGATATAACCAACGAAAATGTTAGTTAACTCCCTCTTATTCGGGATATAACTAATTATAATAAGACCCAATGGTTATGTGGTATTTTTTTATATTCCCCACGCGTGGACAGATTGGCCAGGATTCACGAGTGGCGTTAGCCACGAGTGAATTCTGAAGCCAATCTGTCCACAAGTGAGGGAATATAAAAATATACCACATATCCACTTGGGTGTTATTTATACCCCACAATTTTCACTTTTAGTTGAGCTGTCTGGCTATGCATTCATGTAGTATAGAAAAAATTCATGAATATTAATTTTTGCCATTGACCAATCAGAGCATTGCATAACTGTCAACAACGTCATCACCTCAAAACTGTCTGAGACATTTTCACATTAATAAAAAAAATTACGAAATGATATTTACAAACCAGTTGTTAAATATTTCTTGTCAGAATTGTTTTTTATACTAGATTTGGACAGAAAATGTTTTATTGTTCCGTATTATTCGATTGTATTACCGAAGCGATGACGCTCCTGTGACGTTGCCCATAGCAACACAGCCACACAATGGCTTGTATCTGTGGACTGAACAGATCATTGACTTTCTGTTACGTTTTTTGCTCCTGGAATCTTCAATTCTTGTCCGATTTCAAAAATTTAAATTGTTTTAGGGAGCTGACAATTTTATCTTTTGAATGGTGGTAAAATTGTGACTCCAAATATTGTTTTAAAGCGGCGGCGCTAGTTTAAACGGCGAAGCGCTTAGCTGCAAAAAGAGATTTTTTGTCATTGGCCTGCCATACATAGAAGTATGTGGTATACATTTCCCATCCTTGTAAGGTAAGCCATGTAGTATACACATGTATACCACATAGGCTATACCACATGGCTTTTCTATGTGGTATACAACTGATTGTGGGGTATGCATATATACTCAACACTGATCACTCATGCGAGATACTACAAGTATGTTATAGTCGTCCGACTACAAGAGATGATGAATTATATAGACCATCGGACTGCCAAGTTGTGTCCTCAGTAGCTAGCTTTACCATGTTAATGGTCTCTCTGGATCACCATAAAACTCATAAATAAGGCCCTCCAAAGATATAGAAAGATATATATGAGTCATGGGGGTTATCAAGATAGCAGATGTTGGTAACTGGTCTAGAATACAGTTCTCCCAAGATGGAGGTAAGGATAAAGGTATGCAAAAAAGCTAGTGGACTTTGCAATGGCAATTCATAATTCCTAAGACGAATTGTCTGTGCAGTTTCACTGTTTAAGGTGACCTTTCGCTGTACACTGGAAATAACAATTTTAAAAGTAAGAGTGAGAAGCCAGGTCTAGAGTATACCTAGTCTTTCGGCTTACCCTGGTCGAGCCAACTTTGGGCGAATGTACGAAACCCGGGCCAATATGTTGCTGATAGAATTTTGCTGATGCAAAATGTTATCTCCTTGTGAATAAAAAAAGTTTCTCAGTCATGCCATCTGATCACTATATGGCCTCCAGAAGCCATTCAAATTAGTTAAATTGGTAATACTGTTAGGCTCAATAGTTATATTCATCATACAAGTTGAAATACCCATTTAGTTATGTCGCAAATATTTTACAATTATAATACACATGCAAATAATACTCAAAATAAACTGCACATTTGTCTATTGCTTATTTTCCTTGTTACAGTTAGTTTAATAAAATATGGTAGACTCTAGCTGTCTGTAGCGACCTGTACCTGGCTGGGGTCTAAACATGCTAAAGCCAGCTGCTTCTGTCCACTTCTATAGCTAATAATCGGCTTACATCTATCACCAGATAAATCTTAACCTTGTAAATGTAAGAAATGAATCTAATATATCTGAAATATGTACTTTTAGATCATGTTTTGAATAGCCAGCTATGACAGCTTTGTCTAATTTCAATTCGACGGGCTGTTTTTAATGAAACTAACCGTACATGCCTGTTTGGCCAACATTGACCTAACAATGCAGACATTGGGCACATTGTGAAGTAACGCAGTCTGCTCACTGTTCTTTAACAGAGAAAATTCAAACCTTGAGAAAAGAACTCAGGTAATTTGTATGCCACACGTATAATTTCCGGTATTTTCTCTCATGAATAGAAGCAACAGAAGGAACAGTAAAATGGAGTCGATGCATTTATGAATATTTAAGTGCATTAAAGCTTAGGACTGTCTCGGCTTTAGACTCCACCGAGTAGTGTCATGTATCTCCCAATAGAGAAAACTTATCTGACAATGGTGAAAATGTATCTCCAAATGTAGAAACCCGAGATGCTTTGTGTTTTCCAATGAAATCCATTTGGAGCTGGTAACAGATAGGTGAGGCTCTTAGTGAATTACATTTTTGATTTGAATATCAAAGAGAGTATTTCAGAGGACACTGTTGTATATCGGATAACTTTAAAGGTAATTTAGAAGTTTTGAAGTTATAAATCTGTACTAGTTTTATATAAGTCATCCCAGTGTCATTCATGATGAATTTTAGAGCAGTGTGTGTGTGTGCGATTAGGCTTTACGTCCTGTATTTCTGCACCAGTCGGGCTAATTAGGACAGGCAGAGACCATGGCAATGAGACGAAGGATGAAACAGCCATCCAACTTAGGCTCGTCCAGGAATCGAACCCAGGACACAACGGTTGGAAGCCCAGAGTGCTACCTCTGAGCTAGGCCCCTGCCCAATTTTAGAGCAGAAGTGTGTAACATATACAGTACCAGATAATACGTATTTATATTTTTTAATATCACAAAACTGATTTGGTTTATGATGCAAATTGATTGCATGATGAAATCTGACTACAAAATGCATACTCTACGTCTTTTAAAGTAAATTTTTAATGAGTAATAAACAATATTTGTATTACTACTAATGTATTGTAAGCTTTTTAATGTCTTTTTTTTTTTTTTTTTTTTTTTTTCTTTTGGAACAACTTGGGTCTTTTAACGGGATATACCAAGTGGAACCAGACACATTCATAATTGCTGAATATAAACGCCCCCCAGTGGAAAATTATCATTGATATGAATAGGATTTAATAGCGTATTATCATTTAATATGACCAATAAACTAAAGCTATTTCCTGCAAGATGAATGATTATTTTAGCGAGTTCTTATTTTACTACCATTTTCTTTGAAATAAGCTAATTTTGGCCGACCTGAAAAATATCACTGCTTGGCCAACATTGAACCGATAATGCAAAGCATTGGGCCAACATATGATGAATTATGTGGCATGTTGGCTGTTTTGGGAAGTAACAATATATGCTCACTATTCTAGTCAGTATTAAAGTCATATTTCCAGCTTCACTGTTATCCCCATTAGCAATGTGGACACAATCATGGTTTCTGCCAATGGTTTCAATGATCCGATGAAATAAAAAAATACAAAATTATATGGAATTATCATTCAGTTTATGACATCGAAAAGGCAATAGAATCTGCTAAAAACCTATTGTAAAGTATTCGAAACATTTGTGCTCACAAATATGGTGAGACAAACTATAGGGATTGAGACCGGGGTGGGGGCTTAGCTTAGTGGTAGCGCGCTGGCTTCCAACCACTGGGTCCCGGGTTAAATTCCTGCTTGAGCCTAAGTTGGATGGCTGTTTCATCCTTCGTCTCATTGCCATGGTCCCTACCTGTCCTAATTAGTCCATCAGGTGCAGAAATACAGGATGTAAAGCCCTAATCCACCACCACCACCATAGGGATTGAGACAATGTTTGTGAACAGTTTACAGTTAGTTTCATAAAATACGGTCGACTCTAGCTGTCTGTAGCGAACTGTACCTGGCTGTGGTCTAAACATGCTAAAGCCAGCTGCTTCTGTCCACTTCTATAGCTAATAATCGGCTGACATCTATCACCAGATAAATATAAACCTTGGTTTAGTAAGATATTAATCTAATATCATAAATATTTACTTTTAGATCCAGTTTTGAGTAGCCAGCTATGACAACTTTGTCTAGGTTCAATTTGACTGGCCATTTTTAAAGAAACTAACTGTATAGATCCTGGATCATGATTAAGATCTGTATGACCTGAGAAATATTTTCTATATATGCATATATAGCATATATAACATATTAAACAAACAAGGTTAATACCAGCCATAATACATTACAAGTTTTTAAGATGGCTGCACTGGTTTAAATGATGTACAAAATGAAAATTGCATTGGCAGTCCAGAAATACGTTGGTCAGTTGACCAAGTTTTTTAAGATGGCTGCACTGGTTTAAATGATGTGCAAAATGAAAATTGCATTGGCAGTCCAGAAATACATTGGTCAGTCGACCAAGTTTTTTAAGATGGCTGCACTGGTTTAAATGATGTACAAAATGAAAATTGCATTGGCAGTCCAGAAATACATTGGTTTGTCGTCCAGAAATACACTGGTCAATCGAGAATCTCTTGAAAGCAGGCCCACCTTAATGTAATTTAAGACAGTCTGCTGTGTCCACTACAGTTAAGTTTGGTAGTAAATTACATAAAAGGCATTCGAGAGGTATTCCAGCTGCAAGCCATCACTACAACTGCTCCATTTAATGTTCATTGTTTACGTCACCGAATGAGCTGTCACTGTGAAGTGTGAAATATTCTTCAATTTGCTGTATCAAAAAGTGCATTGCCCATGCATTTTTTATGAGCTGGAGGGTGTGTGTTTATCGGAGCTCTCGTATCTGTCATGGTTCTTGAAAGAAAAACAGAAGTCCTGATAATAAAAATGTTTGTCCAGTCGTCAATACATCACCAGTTTTAATTACAAGGGCCACATTGGTAATTTGTCACTCTTTGTCAACAACGTGGTTTTCACAATTGTTGCCAACAAAACGTTATTCTTTCTTTTGAATAACTATAGTTATACTCCACCGCGTGATCTTTTCTATTGTTCTTTTGTGGGATATAACCAACGAAAATGTTAGTTAACTCCCGCCTGAGTGCAAACTGAACTTGTCTTGCATAATAAAAGCTTTTAAACTAAACAAACAATCAAAAGAATTAGTAAATATGCTCGATGGACTATAAGTTTTCGGCGGAGGAATATAAGCGACAAACATGTTAGTTAACTCCCGACTGTGAGGGATATAACTAATACATTTACAACAATAATGAATACAGTTTGTTCTTTATTAGCGACTCATTAGATTAATTGTAGTTAAACATATCAGTAAGAAACTTCACTGTCTGTCTTGACCTCGCTGAGTACTTTTATTTTTGTATAAGTCACCTTAAATTCATTGTGCCATTTCTTTAATTTACCTTTCAATTCGTTTCCACAGAACAGGCTTAGACCTGTGTACGTGTAAGCCATATTATTGTGAACCCCTTAACTCTTATAAATCATTTAAACCTGATTACGTGCCAAATCGGGCCAGGTTGGTGCTAACATTGGGCCAATGGAGTCGAACACAGGGGCCAACAATGTGCCAACCTAGCATGTTATCGGGAAATGATCTTTGCCCGGGAATCATTATCACTTTAGGTCATCACCTTTGAGCCAAGCGACCTAATTATGGACATTCTTTGCTAGTTTACCTAGTTAAACAAAATAATTGGTTAAACTATGTAGCCAATAGGCTGAGTATAGACATAAGAAATCTTCTCTTAAAATCGGAGAAATGGATTCATATATGTTGAGTTGAGGCAATTTTTGTGAATTGTCTGTTTGTCAGAACAAGACTTGTGTAAACTCAGCACATAAACATTTAATTATTCCGTAATTTCATTTTATACCTTTAGTAGCATAATCCAGCCTATAGACTATAAGAGAAATTGATTCATTTTCTTTAGATGAGTAAACGAGTACATAATTAGGTTGCCGGGCTGTGAGGTGATGACACTGTGTTAAGAGAGAAGCTACAGTTACGAAACAATATTTTCAGGTTTTGACTATAAGCTAGTGAGTCTCGTAAATATGAAATATCAAAGGCAGTTTTTGAAGGCTGATTTATGGTTCTATTAGAGTATTTACATTGTTCTCACAACCATAAGGCCCAGCAAAGTAATCTTAACATTTGGTTGGGGTTCTGCAGGGTTCCACTTTACATTAGTGCATGTTTTAGATAGGCTGCACAAATCACTAGAGCTAACAAATTTCTACTTAGTTATGTTAAGTTTAACAACATTTTTTACTAGTTACTGTTAGTTTCATAAATTATGGTCGACTCTAGAGAGCTGTAGCAACCTATTCCTGGTTGTAGCTATAAGTGGCTAAAGCCAGCCATTTATTTCTACTCCTAGCGTTTGTTGGCTTACACCCACCACCACAGAAAAAAAATATATACCTTGGTAAATGTAGCATGGGTGTGACTTGGAAAGGTCGAATAAGTCCTCAACAACAGGGTCACCTGATTCTAGCTAATCATCTTGTCTTGAAACACTATCTCAATAAAAGACTTATCCTATTACTCTTTGTTCCTTGCAAGGCAAATAAGGAGCTTTTTTTCTAAGATTAATTTTCCACCAGCACAACTGAACCTTGGCTAAAAATCATATTCTGTAAATTTCAAGTGGACGAAGTTGATGCAAAAATAAGTAAATATACTTAGCTGGTGTAATATGACTTAGCAGGTAAAACGACCTCTTTGTTCTCTTCAGCCGTTGTGTGGGCGGGTAGCTATTTGATCTTCGTGGCATCTGAGCTGTGGAATACCACTAATAAATAATTTGGTGAGTGTAGGATTTCTTTTGTCAACTACTGTTGTGCCATATTATTCATAGATGTTTTATGATATGATGAGGGAGAAAATGCTGACCTTTGGCCCCAGAAAACTCAATGCTTGAGAATGTAGCTATCTTAAAAGATAAATATGTGAAATTGAGGGTGGTGGTTGTGGTGGATTAGGGCTTTACGTCCAGTATTGCTGCACCTGTTGGGCTAATTAAGACAGGCAGGAACCATGGCAATGAGATGATGGATGAAACAGCAATCCAACTTAGGAGACTCGACCGGAAGCGAACCCGGGACCCAGTGGTTGAAGCCCAATGCGCTACCACTTAGCTAGGCCCCCATCCCGTGAAATTGAGGGAATACAAATATCTATCAAAATGTTTACTGTCGCAAACGACAGTCATTGTGTTCTATAATGACAGCCTCTTTGATTCCGATACTGTATTTTTATGGTGAGCTAAATTGGACATTGTCTAAGGTTTTATAACAACGTTTCGAACTGCACAAAAAGGTGATATAGGTGACTAAAAACTAAGTCACTCAAGAATCTAGTGACACTGATCAGCATTGTACTAACTTTTCTTACAAAAAAACAATGCCAATAGAGTCTGTATTAGTGTTGTGCCTTGTTTTACACCCTTTGCTGGCCAATCCAAGGTTTTACAATCTCCACAGGGATTAAGAGCACACACCAGTGCCATCACTGTGGTAGCCTATTGCCTAGTACCCCTTACACCTGGGTGGGGTGAGGCAGTGGTTGCAGGAGGATCTGCCCAACTCCTCTATGCCATGGTGGGGGTTCTGCAAGGGCTTAAGTGTCCACACCAGTGCCATCACTGTGGTAGCCTATTGCCAAGTACCCCTTACACCTGGGTGGGGTGAGGCAGTGGTTGCAGGAGGATCTGCCCAACTCCTCTATGTCATGGTGGGGGTTCTGCAAGGGCTTAAGTGCTCACACCAGTGCCATCACTGTGGTAGCCTATTGCCTAGTACCCCTTACACCTGGGTGGGGTGAGACAGTGGTTGCAATAGGATCCGCATGACTCCTCAATGCCATGGTGAGGGTTCGAACCTGCTTCCTCGTGACCAGCTGGCCAACACTTTGATAATATACCATCCACACAAATACTTAGTCCTTTCGGTTTATGAACGAAACTATACCTATTTTGGTCCCTGGTTAGCTTTAGATGGGGTCTTCATTTTATAATGGAGGATTTCCCAGCAGATCGGTCTTATGTCATGATGAGTGATGAAACACTGGGAGTAATGTGAATTTTACTGTGGATGGGGTTACTTAGCCAAGAGGATTAGCCTCACCTTAAGCATAATCCTCAGTGTCATAGAAATATGAAGAGCACTTCAGAAGATATGAATAAAAAAGGCATTGTCTATCGCCACGGCATGGAAATGCAATTCTAGCGGAGCTATAACATGTTTTTTTTATGCGTTGTATAATACTTTTTGGCATTTAAATCAACCAAGCAAGGGCTCTTGTAAACTAAACACTTGGTTGAATTATAGTTGGAAGTGCATGTGATAGAGTGCTAAAGATTTAAGTTAACCCAGAAAGCATGCCAAATTTTGTTGCATTATTAGACAACATTTGGACATTGAGCCAGCGTGGAGAGGATGTGGAGTCGATGTGGAGCCATCTGAAGCCGAAGTGGAGCCAACATGGAGTCGACGTGGAGTCGATGTGGAGCTTGAGGCAATGTGGCATGGTGTCTGGTAAAGGTACAAGGTGCAGCCAATCATCTTGATGATTGTCACTCAAATACTTATGAGGTCTTTTTTAGTTGTGCCATAATATCATTCAAACAAAGGGTATAAGCAATTGGTCATAGTGATATTTTTGATCTTACAAAGTCAGACAATATCAGTATCTGAATTATTGAGAGGGTGTATGCCACAGGGCTTGTCCTGAGTGACACACATCACAGAAGTCAAAAGGTGTCGATGCTCTCCCTTCTTGTTGGGCCGGTGTTGGGTCATCAGTGTTGGGTCATCAGTGTTGGGTCATCAGTGTGGGTCATCAGTGTTGGGTCATCAATGTTGGGCCAGTGTTGGGTCATCAGTGTTGGGTCATCAGTGTTGGGTCATCAGTGTTGGGTCATCAGTGTTGGGCCAGTGTTGGGTCATCAGTGTGGGTCATCAGTGTTGGGTCATCAGTGTTGGGCCAGTGTCGGGTCAGTGTTGGGCCAGTGTTGGACCAGTGTTGGGTCAGTGTTGGTCCAATGTTGGGCCAATGTAGGCTGAATATAATTTAGCAAATTGGTAAGGGATATTTGTGTAAGCACCCAATGTCAATGTTTTAGCAGCATTGGTCAATGCTCGCTAACGAGGTTTAACATGTTTTGACAACATTGTTAGCTAACCTTTCGATAACATTGCGTAAACATTGGCATTGGTAGCTTACAGTTAGTTTCATAAAATATGGCCCACTCTAGACAGCTGTAACAGTTACAGTATCAACCTGTAGCTATAACTGGCTGAAACCAGCCACTTCTGTCTACTCCTAACTTGACTAAATCATTCAGTGATAACATTAAACATTTTAAGAAGGAGAATTTCAATTGCCAATTCACAACATGAAAATGATGATTGTGGAAAAAATAACAGCATGTCAAGATTAGTAATAGTGTGTGCACTCATAACTTTTCAGCATAGTAGGTAGGACGGCTGCAGAATCGCATGCACGTAATATCCCAAAAAAAACATAAGACTGCTGCATGGCCCTCATTCTGCGAACTAGGACACAAATGAGGGCAATGCTTGCTTTGCTAGTTTGAACCCTATTGAATGATTGAAGTGAAGTTGTGAAAGGTGTGTATTTCAGTGTATTTCAGGGCATCATGTCGCAGTTCCAATTTCTTTGGTGCATTCTTCTTAGAATGTCAAAGTAAAAAAAAAAGGGTTATTTTCAAATTGACAGATTTTTCTTTTATTTTTAGACAATAGATAATACCAGCCAGAATCAAGCAATGATATATAATTTTACACGACTTTTTATATCCATACAAATATGTGTAACAGTTCCTTATTTGTGCAGTTTCACCTAGGGCCTATGTTCATGAATACATAGAAAATTTGATGGAATTCCAAAATGATAAAAATATGAATTTCCTTACCGTACAGGGTGCAGCCTAAAAACTTGGACCAGGCATCTCCTCTTTCAGGATAGCCCTAAGTTACTAAAATGCTTATGAAGTCTTTTGAAATTTTGCCACATTTATTTAGGGGTATAAGCAATTGGTCATTGGGATAATTTTGATCTTACAACATCAGACAATATCAGTATCTGAATTATTGAGAGGGTTCATGCTGCAGGGTTTGTTCTGAGTGACACACGTCACAGAAGTCAAATTTCGGTCTGCTTGCATGGTGTCTCTAGTTGCAAAGAGTCTACAAATTAGAGATTTCCTAGTTACTACACCTCTGGAGCCACAGAAAATATAATATTTGCACAGATTCCTCCTTCAATGTTTTTTATATGTGCAAATATATATCATGGTATTCAATGATAAGAAGGTTGGTTCCCGTTTTGATTCAGCAAGGTCATGAAATTAAAAAACGATGATATATAATGGCATTTCAGAGGGACCTTTTGAATCTACAACTAATCTGAAAATTATAACATGATTTTCAGGAGAATGGGCCAGTTAATTAGACAGAAAAGACAGAAAATTTACCAAAATCCAAAATGGCACTTTCCACCTAAAAGATGTCAATGCTGTACCATCATATTATTAATGAATCTACTCGCCCTATTTTTGGCGGTAAAGGTCACGAAAGGTGTCTTTAATACATCTGTATGATCAGTGACATAATCTAGTGCTTGTATTGCAAAAGCCGAGGTGAAAATTACCCGAAGATGTGATAAGTGTGAATGTACTATATTTAGATCCATATTATCTATAACTCTCAAGGAAACAAGGAAACATATTCATAAAGATAATTTAGGACTATTATTACTTTTGTGTGTATGATTGCAGCTGCATGTGATGACTGTCAATTGAGGTAATAACAAAAGAGTTAGCAGTAGCTGCTGGTGCAAGTTTTTTGGCCGCGCCCTGTACACCCTTGATTTGACAATGCCTTTTTTTATCATCCATATTGCAGCAAATTGAATATCTCACCCAAGGATAAACTATGGAACACCACCTTCGAATATTAAACCTGATTATATGGATTTTGCTGCCTCTGAAAACTGGCCATAATAACTTCGGCAAAGGACCCAGTTCATTTGTCAACGTCATCAAATAGTAGCACATCAGCCAACGTTGGTCTAACCAAGATGTCTGACCTTGCATACCAAAAACTGTCACACAAACTGATTTACAAAATAAAAACATTATTCGCTAACGAAAGTAGATTGTAATTGTTATGTTATATAATATTTCGATACTGTTGCCAGAGGTGTGACAACATTGGTTACTGCTACCTATTTATTATCCAACCACTGGGTCCCAGGTTCAATTCCCGGTTGAGCCTATGTTGGATGGCTGTTTCATCCTTCGTCTCATTGCCATGGTTCCTGCCTGTCCTAATTAGACTATCAGGTGCAGAAATACAGGACGTAAAGTCCTAATCCACCCACCCACCGATTTATTAAATAATTATATCAATATCTATATTTTTGATGAATGTGTACTAACTAAACCATAGCAGGTTCAGAAAGGTTAAGGTCAAATAGCCTATGACTTTTTTGTTGTGTGCGAAGTAAAATAGACTCCGTTGTTTTTCGATAAAGCGACCCTTTAGTGCCCTGAAACGGCTCATAGGACTTGGACGAATGACCTCCTAGCCACTCGTCATCTTCACAGCTTACCCGGAAATGTTTTACCCACGCAGGCTCCATGCAGGCTCTGTGACACGTTTCTGAGGAAAATGGTTATAGCCAATTACGTTTTGTCGAGCCACTATGACATCCTGGCAGCTTGGAATTTGATATATGATCTATATGCATGCATACGTGCATAGATGCATGCTGTTCTGGGTGGCCAAAGGACTCAGCTATGGAATCTCATAGACAGAAAGCTGTATTATCTCTATATAGAGTTGGGAACATTAGCAGGTTCTCCATTAGCTTTCACAAAGGTGACATGAGCTCATAAAGAACGGAACAATTGTTGTGATTGAAACATGTTGACATGACAATGGCCTTTCATGAAGAACCCATTCAATGTAGTGATATTAATACCCTGTGTAACAATGTGAAGTTATAGGGCAGTCCTACATTAAATTTGTCCAGGTGTCTGGTAGCTGTAAAGAAGATTTAAGGGGGGGGGGGTGGGTTGAAACTGCACTAACCTTACCCCCAAGTACAGCTGTATGTAAAGATTTAATAAATAGAACAGGGTTCCCGTAGTCATGGAAATTCCTGAAATTTTAAAAAGGTCACGGAAAAAGCATGGAATTTCAGAAAGACCAAAAAATGGGTGGTGAGGACGGCTGTAAGGGGTGTGTGGAGGCCATTATAGTTTGCAATCGTTGACTTTGTTGTGCAGATTTTATCGAAAGAAAGTCAGGGAAATTCTGCAAATGGTCATGGAAAAGTCATGGAAAAGTCATGGAATTTAATTTCATGATTTCTGTGGAAATCCTGACAGAATTTATATTTTAACTTGTATACCGAGAAAAAGAATAAAGTAATCATTACTGAAAGTTTTTTCCTTTGACCGTGTTTTTAACTCCAGCATTAAATTAACAAGCTGTGGGGCATCATCAAATTTCCATTAATTATTGTGCACAATGACAATGGTAACAGATATTCTGATCTTTTTAAATTTGCAGATTAATTTAGCTTACAGGTATTGCAAATGGATTTCAAATAAAAATTATTGCTGCCAGGGCATTCTTTTTAAAAAATAAAATAAATTAAAAACTCTGGCTTGAAAACCTTGTGATATCTTACAAAGTATGGCAATTTGCTAAGAAGACAAAATACATAAACTGTCCAAAATAAGAAACGCAAAAGTACAAATCCCCTGTTATAAGAAAAACCAGAAAAAGAATCATGCCATAATTTCTTATACTTGTTAAACACAGGTTGACCTTGCATTGAAAAAAAAATTAAACCTCTGACAGCACTCAACCGTGACCAGACAACCACAACAATGCAACACAGAAAATTGGCATTATGCAACAACAATCAATCAAATTGACTCCTTAATCAATTCTTAAGGAAGGTTCAGTCCTTAATTGAAAAAGGCCACATCTTTCATTTTCCTGCAATCAGGGATAAAGATGCCATGCCTTTCCAAATTTCAAAGAGAAAGGGCATTGGGTTTAATTGATCTGGTTGGAACCTTTCCAGAATAGCCAGGCACTTCAATGTTGCTGTATCCACCATTAGCAGGCTGAGAGACAGGATCATCAGATGACCGTCCTCGCAGTGGTGCTCCAAGGGTAACGACCCCTGCCCAAGACCGCCATATCCGATTGCAGCATCTCAGAGATCGCTTCAGACCTGCTACTCGAACTGCACCTGCAACACCCAGCACACATAATCGGCAGATTTCAGATCAAACTGTCCGGAACAGGCTTCATGAATCAGGGCTGTGGGCCCGACGCCCTTGTGTGGGACATGTCCTAAACCAGGGTCGAAGAGCAGTACGTAGTCGGTGGGTGGAACAGCGAATGCGATGGCCTGCACAACGCTGGAGATCTGTGCTCTTTACAGATGAGTCAAGTTCGATTTTTTAATTGTCAAATGATTGTTGTTATTGTTTATATATACCATGTTATATTTGTGCCTCATGGCTTATTAAAATTAAATTGCAAAATCAATTTTGCGTTTCTTATTTTGGACAGTTTATGACATTAAAACATATTGCTGGGCCAGGTGCAATTTTCTCAGGCACGTCCAACATCCAGAATTACGTTTTACAAAGTCTTCTTTTACACGAAAAGAATTTGGATTCTGCAGTTGTATGAAACTGAACAAACAATCTCCCTATACAGGGCCAAATGTGCCACGTGCGTTTTCCATGAGAAGGATAAACGCATGGATAACGCATGATTTTTAGCCAATTATAATGAGGCAAAAGCCATGCATTTTCCAGGCGTTTATCCTTCTCGTGGAAAACGCACGTGGCACATTTGGCCATGTACTCTCAGGGTCATCTTTGTAGGAGAAAGGCAGTGAAACAAGCCAGTACATGTATATTGTATTGTATTGTATTGTATTGTATTGTATTGT
Source organism: Alitta virens (assembly GCA_932294295.1). Lineage (NCBI taxonomy): Eukaryota > Metazoa > Annelida > Polychaeta > Phyllodocida > Nereididae > Alitta > Alitta virens. The sequence goes on from OW028586.1 coordinate 2,851,191, forward strand.
ATTGTATTGCATTGTATTGTATTGTATTGTATTGTATTGTATTGTATTGTCTTGTTTTATTTAATATAGGGTGTGGACAAATCACTTGCAGCACTCAGGGATGTTGCTATACTGTCAACGCGATTTGTATATTTACTAATTTGTTTGATTGTTTTGTTTTAATGCCTTTATTATGCATAAACAGTTCAGTTTGCACTCAGGAGGGAGTTAACTAACATTTTCGTTGGTTATATCCCGCAAAAGAACAATAGAAAAGGTCTCGTAGTGGAGTATAACTGAACATTATACTCCTGTAGTCTACTATGTCAGACTCTTGGGGAAAAAAAGGCGGATAATAAGGTTCCCTCCGAAGTAACAATATGAAACAAAATGGATCCTGGCTGTGAGATTATACAAGGCATGTGCACAAAAAAATAAAATAATTATCACTCTCTGTCCTATCCTATGGGGGTGGGGGTCTAGCCGGGCTTCCAACCGCTGGGTCTCGGGTTCAATTCCCGGTTGAGCCTAAGTTGGATGGCTGTTTCATCCTTCATCTCATTGCCATGGTCCCTGCCTGTCCTAATTAGCCCAACAAGTGCAGAAATACAGGACATTAATCTCTATTCCACCCACCCACCTGTGCGAACAATTGTCCTGGCAAATTTCTTAGCTGCTACTATTTAGTGAAGACAAAACCATGGAATTATGTTACCAGGTCAGACAAATTACTATTAAATACCAAGGGATCACTTTCGCTTAAAGACTGTTATTAAGTGTAAGCAATCATTTGTATTATCTTGTAGTTTAAACAAAGTGTGTTGGTGTTTGGATTATTGACAAGCACGCACAAACTTCATATATATTTTGGCATGTTCGTATATTGCAGGGCCAGGTGCAATATTCTCAGACACATCTCAGCATTTAGAAGTTTTACGAAGTTTCTTTAGACACAAACAGACATCGCATTTTACTGTTGTGTGTAAACTGAGCAAACGAGCTGACAATGAAAGCTTATCTAGGTGGCAAGGCCTGCTTGCAAATGTCACAAGTAAAACGTTTGATGTATATCTCAGCACTTAAACAGGTGTGGAAATCAGTTGTTATATCTGAATACCTGTCTAAAAAGGCTATATGATAAGATAATAAAGCTTGAAGTAAGGCTTAAACATCCAAAGTTTACCAGTTGAACTGATTGAACGAATGTACAGACAGCATTATGTACAGTTAGTTTCATAAAATATGGTCGACACTAGCTGTCTGTAGCGACCTCTACCTGGCTGTTGTCTGAACATGCTAAAGCCAGCTGCTTCTGTCTACTTCTATAGCTAATAATCGGCTTACATCTATCACCAGATAAATATAAACCTTGGTAAATTTAAGAAATTAATCTAATATATCATAAATATGTACTTTTAGATCATGTTTTGAGTAGCCAGCTATGACAGATTTGTCTAGTTTCAATTTGACGGGCTGTTTTAATGAAACTAACTGTATTGTCTTAATGTAGTCAATTTATATGACCAGCTGCTGGAGGCAGAAAGTTTAATGATGAAATTATAAGTTTGAGACTCTACATCAAGTTACGCATTTAGCCTCAGAGCATAGACGCTGAGTAGAAGTGTACAGTCGACTTCATCCTTTGAATGTACAGTTAGTTTCATTAAAATCAGCCCCGTCAATTGGAGCACCATTTGGTGTATAAGTTGAGAGTAATGCATATTTTTTTGTTGTTTGTCTATTGCACACACATATTTGTGATATATTAGATACATTTCTTACATTTACCAAGGTTTATATTTTTTCAGTGGTGGTAGTTGCAAGCTGACTATTAGCTAGAAGTAGACAAACACAGCTGACTTTAGCCAGGTATAGCTACAGCCAGGAATAGGTCGCTACAGCTGTCCGGAGTCGACCATATTTTATGAAACTAACTGTAGGTCATGAACAAAGCCATGACCAGCAATCATTCCCTGTATCTTTAGTAGAACTGGAAATTGTGTAAAACTGATTGATGCCTTGACCACTAGGCCATAAAAGTCCCGGGGCCTCCTCACGGCAAGGGTGGTGACACTGCGGGTGAAGACCTCAAACCCCAGTGGCCAACACAGGGCTCTGCGCAATGCACACTTCAGTTATGCCTGTCTAGCTATCCCATGCATAGTACAATCAGGAATTTTGTTACAGGCTAAAGCTATGTTTACATAGATCCTTTTATGTATGTGTGTGCATGTGCATGTGCTTGTGCATGTGCCTGTGCAAGTGCCTGTGCATGTCGTGCACCTCAAAAATAGAAACAGTGCATTGGTAAGTCAAAAGTTTCCTTTTTTTAATTTTGGTCGTACCTGCACACGAATATTGAAACGGACCAATGTAGATGTAGCTAAACACTTCATTAAACGTAATCTAACCAACTAGCTAATGTTTTGAGCCTATCTCCAGAAATCGGACCTGAAACATTGCTTCACTGAGCCTTATGAGATATCAAAAAGTTCTTTCTTGTTAGTGGTTTGGTGAGAAAATGACACTATGGGGTATTTGGAAGCTGGGCGGAGTATTCCTGCAATAATTTTCCCTTCCTTCGAGAAAGAGAGGGCCATAACTCAGCATCGTTTGCAGAGGATAGCGCTCTGTCTTGGACTTTTACTAAGCTCTTTATGCAAATGTAAGGGGGCAATCAGGTCCTGTGGTAACTCCTTGTAAGGCCACAAGCCACAAGAAATAGACTCAACACTTTTTTTTCACTCTCATAATACTGGCTTTGTAGTATTTTGAAACCTGAATTAAGAAGCAAAAGTCTGTGCTTTATAGTACTGGTGTTCTAACTTCTGCACACGATGGTGGATCCATGTTTACAATATTTGATATATATGTATTTCCATATGATCATTTATATATATATATATGCTATAAAATACTTTGCAAATTAATTCTAAAAATCATCATCATTAATGACTTACAGTTAGCTAGAAGTCCCCTGTCCATAGGACAGGATAACAACGTCATAAAATGAAAAAATCGCGAATTTTGACTGTGCTTGTGTGGGAACTAGCCTTTTAATAAATATTTGCCACACGATATACACCTGCTCTAGGTTTACACATACCTGTTTTCTATTGTATAGCAACCAGATATGGTCAATTTTTTCCAATTTTAATCAATTGCTGTAGCATATTTGTATTCACATTTCGTTGATAATATATGACAGCATGGCCACCTAGTTCCGCCAAAACTCACAAGAGGGCTCCGGCAACATTTCAACGCCCATAGTGGATAATAAGATTCACACTGAATAGTGCTGCCAAGTCCTTAGTTCCGTCAATTTGATACAAAACATTAAAATTACATCCACATGATTTCAATTCAATAACAAGCAAATGGAGTAAATTATTCACCGATTTTTAACATCAACAAAATCCGAACAGGCACAGTGGCGCCACCATCATGTGACTGGTGGGGGGCGTTGCAACAGCAAAAGCATGAACTAGCGAACGTAAATTTATATAAAATGCTTCTTAAAACAACTTTTTCATGAATATGCGAGTGCGATGCAATAGTAAACTGAGCAGGTATGCTAACGGGTTTGTTAAAAAAGTTAGTCAAAAATGTCAAATTCATAGAATTCCTGTACAAGTTGTTCTGACCCTACATCGCATCTAATGCAATGTAGGTCGGTTCTGGCTAACTTACAATGTGATCATGGTGATAGGAAGTACGACTTTTAATTGTAATTTTAAATACTATCATATACTAGGCGGTAGATTGTATAAGTCACTCTTGTGTGAAACCTGTTTGCGTTGTCTAGGCAACCGTCTGGCAGCTTTACCTAAAACGCTGAAACCATTAATCCAGTCAGTTCAGGCTTGATTTCCTCCGCTTAACTGACCAGAAAATGCTGTTAAGATGAACCAGATGTCCAGTTAATGCTCCAGGAGTCACTTGGCTAGTCTTTACAGGAGAAACCCTGTCCTTTTTCTGGAAGCTTAAGTAATCTCCTATTGATATACATGCCACTACAGAGTCTCTCACTGGACCTATGGTTCAATACTTCCAAGCAGTCCTTATGCACGGCTCACAATCCCTATTGCATAACAGCAGGATTCCATACAAATCTGCCCGAGTGAAAGTAATTGAAATCAAATTTGAAGCAGCACTCTTTCTGTTGGCGCGAATATTGCCTTGAGGGTGAACAGTGAGAACCGCGTATGATGGGAATTTTTCCATTAAGACTAGCCGAAACAGAGATACTGTCGGGCGAAATTAATTTGATTCCAATATATAGTATTATATACCAGAAAAATTTGAATTCTTTGCCATGTTGTTGCAAATTTCATTGCATCAAAGGTTTTGTCATATCATCCAGATTCATGAAAGAATTTGTTAATTGAAAGACAAATGACTATCTCCTGTATCTAAAGATACTCGTTTGCATATAACCTTCAACTTGAAACTCAGAAATCAGACAATTCTTGGGGTATCAAACATGCTCTAGACATCTCAATCAAAGAGAATGTTTTGTCTCTATTGAATTGATTACTTTATGTTCCTCTTGCTAAGGTTTAATCAAAGTCTGTGATCTAAGACTGTCACAACAAAATCACTAATATGATTTATCATCTGTCTATGTCAAATACTGATCACTGATTGGTCAAAAGCTGATTGATTTCTGTATTCACAAAATGGAGTTTAACATCTCCATGCGCCTTTAAAGCTCAGCGCTGCTTGTTTGAAGGTCTTTCTGTGATCAGAGTTAACATTTTTGCTCATATCTTTATAATGATAGAGAGTAGAATCTTAATTGGTATTAAAGTATTCTCAAAGGATTGTAGATTCCATTAATAGGTTGAACATAGAACACTCACAAGCCGAGCAAACCAAATTTTTTATATCGTTATTTTTCCGCCTTTTTAGCACTGTGGATTTAGAGGGCAGACTGTCAAATTAATTTCTTTAATTTTTTCCTGCGCAAAAAGAGAGAACGAGTATAAAATCGTTATCATGTGCTGATATTTTGAGAATACAGGAATTTATTACACGCAGTTGTCATATTTCACTCAGCCTTCGGCTTCATGAAAATGTCGACAACTTTATGTGGAATGAATTCTTGTATTCTCAAAATAAACATGTGATAACTTATGGTATTGAGATCCATTCTGAATAGTGGATTTTCACTGCAGTTTCTTGACATTTCCACCAGGTGGCTACGACAGTATACTGCAATTCTATTGGCTATAAAAGTTCCCATACTTTACTGTGATTGGCTGAAGCAAAGCGCATCCCAGCAGCAGTATTTTGAGTGCATTTTAATTTATATTTGACAGCTTATCATTCAGTGATTTTAGTTATTTCCCTCAGAAATTTATATTAATTGAATGGGTTATTTATGATCTTCTATGTCTAAAAAGCAAAATGATTAATTAGAGGGGAAGAAAGACTTACAGCGATGGCCATAACTCAGTCAGTCAGCTTATGTACAGTGGTGGAAACACGTTTTTACATACTAGATACATTTTGGATCCATGGATTGTACTAAATCTGTTTATGTGAGTGGGTGGATTAGGGCTTTACGTCCTGTATTTCTGCACCTATTAGGCTAATTAGGACAGGCAGGGACCATGCCAAAGAGATGATGGATGAAACAGCCATCCGACTTCGGCTCGACCGGGAATCTAACCCGGGATCCAGTGGTTGGAAGCCAGGCACACTACCACTGAGCTAGGACCTCACTCTTAATCTTTTATTTGATAAATATATTAATTATGATGATACAATGGACGTTTTCACTAAGTGCCTCAAACAATTAGTCCATTCATATGGAGAAAAGAACTTAACCTGGTTATTTTAAAATATCAACATATTTCTCATTTAATTTTCATTGTGCACTGAGCAGATCACAGGGAAATATGTCACAATGAGTTATATGCATTTCAAAAAGTGGCCTTCACATGGGATATACTTTAATTAGAGTAAATATTAAATGTATTGTCATGCAAATTAAACACTTTAGGCCACCTGTTGAGTCCGTATTATCGTGTCTCTGATAACATTTTAACATCCATGAAAGCATGTTCACAATTGAGATTTTTTGTCAGTAAAATTGACATAAAAGTAACAGATTACTTTTTTTAAGTCCAAAATTAATTAATAATTCGTTGATGGTTCAACAACATATTCATCAATTCTAACAACACCAGGACCCACACTTGAAACCGTTTGGAAAAGCATGCCCACGCACTGAAGATAATGACATTTAGCAGAATTTGTAATGGGAGAATTATCATATTAAGCGAAAAGGAATTGAATTAAAACTTCTGTCTTAAAGGCATAAATCGAATTATTAGCTAAGTCTGGGCTAAATCCTATATTGGAGAAAAAGTAAATTTCTCTGAATGTGTTGTAATAATTGCTGGGGACAGAGTATTCTTTAGGAGGTGGGGGCCTAGCTCAGTGGTAGCGTGCTGGGCTTCCAACCACTGGGTCCCGGGTTCAATTCCTGGTCGAGCCTAAGTTGGATGGCTGTTTCATCCATCATCTCATTGCCATGGTCCCTGCCTGTCCTAATTAGCCCATCAGGTGCAGAAATACAGGACGTAAAATATCTAATCCACCCACCCACCAGAGTATTCCAAACTAAAAATACAGGGAAAGCAACCTGAAATGAACTTAATATTAAAATGGTATTTCCTTGAAGGCATAATCATGGTGGCCTTGATAAAGAGGCATAGATAGATAGATATGAAAAGTGCTGCCCTCTAAGGCAAGTTCTTGCCGCTATCGAGGGTTGATTGATGAGGTGAGGGAGACAGGAGGAGTCCACCCGTGTTACACATTTACCCAATGGGTGGGGTCTTTCACTTGCCACAGCATAGACACCGAGCGCAAGGGACTGCCATTTTAACATCTCATCCGAGTGACATTCAGCTGGGATGTTGGTCACGATGAAGACCCGGGTCTGGGATTGAACCCAGGTCCTTCAGAGGAGCACGTGAGCATCTTCCCACTAGACCACCCCGCTGAGTTTCTATTAATGGGTTTCTACTGAAAATAACTAACGAATATTCAGTAATGACCATGAAATGATTCACACACTTAACCCCGTGTTACAGTTCGACCTCCAGACATCACAAAATGCATGACACGTTCGTGTAGATTATCATATTATTAATCAATTTCTGATGGTAATGTTAGTTCCAATTTGGTATAATTTCGATACCTGCCATGTAATAATGTATTAAGCACAAAAATTACTGACTGACATCTGTAATTGACAAGTGTAATTTTGATATAATTGATTGTGATACAAGTAAATGCTTAATGTGGCTTTTTTGATGGATTGATGTGACATGACATGGCAGCTGTACAATTTTAATTTGTTTTTTACGAGGATGATTTGAAAGTATAATTCAGTCTACCTAAATGTGATTTGAATTATGACTATGTATGTTAAGCTATGTGCCAGATGAGCCAATATAATGATGAATATCTCACATAATAAGTCCAGTCCACACAGCAGTGTTTAATCCGTCAAAATATAGCAAACTGTTACGGCAGCTTTCATATACTTGGAAACTGAACTCCAGAGGATGTCATATGAATCCAGGACTCCCATTGGCTAAGGGACTGCTTTAAATAGGAGTCAAATGACAATGGGAGTCAAATGACATCACCTGGAGTAGTTTAGGTTCAAGGTCCATGGGTTCGGCTGTAATACTACATGGCCAAATGTGCCACGTGCGTTTTCCATGAGAAGGATAAATGCATGGAAAACGCATGGTTTTTGGTCTAACTAAAATGAGGCAAAAACCATGCGTTTTCCATGCATTTATCCAAACGCATGGAAAACGCACGTAGCACATTTGGCCATGTATAAACAGCTAAAGTGAATGGACTGCACCAGTATTTTCATGTTTTTGTCCTTTCTTTGGTGACAAGCAATATGGACTAGCATTACGTCACCTTCTTTATCCATTGGCTTGTTTACAAGCAATCTGGACACCAAACATTCAATGGTACCACTGACGTTATTGCGCCGATGATTGTTATTGCACCGTGATGCTGCGGCTACTTCCCATGGCTACAGGCACACCATCGTCCATTCTTTGTAGGACTTCTTCTCTTATTACCAGTAGCACTCTAGGCTATACCTTAGAGACTTGCTCTCGTACCTTGCATGGTTTTGCATACAGCGCTGAGTGCCTGTAGTTAAGCGATTTTTAGGAATCTTAGTAGGGGAATAGGTAGGGAAGAACTGTCTACATTGTTCGACCGTCACCAAGATCAATGCAAACAATTTTTTAAATCCATGTTAAGAGATGACCATGAACTGCAGAAATATACCAATTGATCTAAGCCACTCAGTGCCATATATGCTAGTCAGAGCAAGAAAACAGAGACTCCACAATAATTTTGTGCCTTACTATTTGAGACATTTTCTTTAATTAATTTTTACATTTTTTTACATATCCTGTTTTTAACCAATTTTAGTATTAATAATCATTCTTGTATTTTAGTCGTTTTTATGTCTGGTACCACTATTTATCATATTGTATTGTATACTATATTTCAATGATGTAATATTACATTTGTGTCCAAATAAAATATATTCTCTCATATGTTTCAGTTAGCTTACGTTCCAACTCTCCAGGACGGAATTTGCATCGTTTCGCTAAAACAGCCACCTGTTTGCGGGCCAGTGGCCAAACATGTTCTTAAATGTCAGTCCTAAAATGCACTTTGCTATTCAAGACAGGTGTCTGTTTACATCGAATTTCATAGACTTGGAAACAGGATTTATATTGGCTGAGTGACTGCCTTAACCAATGGGTGTCCTGCAGGGTTCATGTGACGTCCTCTGTAGCTCATTTTCCCAGTCTCTGAGATTGGTTTCGAAGTCTATGAAATTGGCTGTAATGAAATATGGGGTTGATTCTTGTATCATCTGGACTGTCCTGTACATAAAGAAAACTATTTACGTGAGGTGCATTTGATTGTATTTGGTAAACAGATCACCCATTCAAAATAACCAGACGTTTATGGGACTTGTAATGACAAGATGCGTGAACTAATCTTGTAAAATGCGGGCAAATTGTCTAGCTGCATGCGTACTTCGTGTTACGTGTCTGCGGATTATGGTTATGGCTCAAGAAAGCAACAGTTGGGTGACTTTAATATGGAAAAGTGGGAAATACATCAAAGTCTTCATGGCCATTTAATTCCATTAGATGACAACTATATGGCAACTGTCTTGCCATATCTTGTGCAACAATTGGTCCAGTAGGGGCACATACCATCATATGATCACGGTGCTCTGGCATGCATTGTGGAGTTGGCGGATGGATTATGTCCTGTATTTTTGCACCTGATGGGCTAATCAGGACAGGCAGAGACCATGGCAATGAGATGAAGGATTAAACAGCCATCCAACTTAGACTCATCCGGGAATTGAACTCGGGACCCAGTGGTTGGAAACCCAGCGCGCTACCGCTGAGCCAGGCCACCATCCTCACATGCATTGCGGAGAGAATCCTTATGAGCCTTACAGTGGGTGCTCACCATGTTATTTATATGGGACAGTGTTATGACTTTTTATATGGGACTGTTTCATGTCATCTACTTCAATTACTTTGATGGTTTTATCATTCTAAACACGAGACTTTATATGACTACTAAATTCTGCTTAGCTATGGCAAGGCACCCATTTCATGAAATGAACAGTCCCTCCTTATAGCCATTCTTGAAACTGCAATATACATTGCTAGGTAGATGGATAGATAGATATGGGAAGTGCAGCCCTCTAAGGCAAATTCTTGCTGCTATAGAGGGTTAATTGATGGGGTGAGAGGGAGAGGAGGAGTCTTCCCCTGTTACATATTTACCACATGGGTGGGTTCTTTTACTTGCCTCAGCATAGACACTGAGTACAAGGGACCACCAATTTAACGTCTCATCCGAATGACATCCAGCAGCTGGGATGATGCTCATAAAAGGTGCCTGGGACTAGGATTGAACCCCGGGTCCTTCAGAGGAGCAGGCGTGCGTCTTACCACTAGACCACCCGGCTGCAAATGGATCAGCGGTAAATCCAATGAGTATGATATCAAAAATTTAATTCTGAAATAATTATTTTAAGGGCATTTTCCTGCACATTTCACAGCTGATTAAATCATGCTTAGAGAGAAATGAAGGAACTAGAAACTGGTGTGATAAACAATCAATAGATAACTGATATATTTGTGATTTCAGTTTTGCAAACAATCTGAATTAAATTGATTGAAGAGTCACATATTTCTTGGAAACCCATCAGAGTCAAAATTATTGCAGTGTATCAGAGAAAATTCATATTACACCATATTAAAAGCACAGTGACTTAAAAATACCGAAATGTCGTATTAATCAAGTTTATATAACAAATGTTACGTTCGAGACTGATGCATATTATTCTGTAATGTGTTGTTTTATCCCAAAGGAAATTGTAATTTGGTTTAACATGGTGCATTCTGTCTCTCCAGAATAGAGTCTTTTCACTGAGAAGCCCTGAATTCAGGAAGACATAAGTCTTTCCTCTCCTCTTATTACACATTTTGCTTTTCAGACATGGGAGTTCAAACCTAACTGATTCCATTACTATAATTTTCTTAGGGGAACAACAGAAATTAATTGAATGATAACATGTCAAATATACATTATGATGCACTAAAAATACTGCTGCTAGGATTCACTTTGCTTCAGCCAATCAGAGTCAAGGGCAGGAACTTTTTTCAGCCAATATAATTGCAGTATCCTGTCATAGCCACCTGGTGCAGATATACAGAACCTTCCGTGAAAAATCCACTATTTCGCTGTCATGTTTTGTTAAATAAATGGCTTCTAAGTGCAAACTCATAATTCTCTCACATCCACCAAATGGATAGCATTTACAAAGACATTTATCTGTCCATTAAATCGCTAGAATATCTCAAATGGTTATTGATGGAATCCAATGGTATTGTTGTTGACAGATTTTGTCATAAAGAGAGCGATTACGTTTTGGAGATGAAATTCGACAAACACTTCATGACACAAGCGAGGAATGTGATTTGAAAACAATGCGATTTAACTAGTATCATGCAATCTGGAACTCTGGAAAAAGATGCCTTGAAAATGTGAATTCATATAGATTTAAAAGTTTATCCATGTTTTTGCATGGCCATACGTCGATCAAGTGTCATATCAAGTGTAATAATCTCAGTCTAGTAGGCCATTTTGTTTCTTGTGGATGTTGAAGTGTAGAAATATTGAAAACTTGAGCTGTTTCTATTTTCTTCTTTAAATTCATATAAATAGTGGATTGTCAGCTTTGCAAATCATTGTTGCATTTCTTTCTGCTTTGTCATGTTCATTACCCTGACTTGATCAGACATGCTGATGGCCTGCCATGTTGGACTGACCCATACCCACAAGTGCAAATGTTCTTGATGAACCGATGAATCAAAAATGTAGTGCAGCGGTGTACTTCAGGGATCTGTTCATGTTCAATCACTATTTCATCTGAATTGCAGGCATGTCTTTAATGACCTTTAGCCAAGTGAAGGACAGTCTTTAGTGTATGATAATATATAAGTCTAAGAGACTTATATTCTGTCAAAATATTGAGAAATACACAAAATTGTGTTCACTGATTCCTACAATTACCATTATGTGAGCATGTGACATTCATATGTCAAATGTCACAAAAAATCATTCCTTTCTATTATCAAATAATTGACAAATGTCAGTTTCATGCTGAAAGTGACAAGTCACACTTATACACACAAATAGCTTATAGATTTACATGCCTTAATGTTTAAAATATGCATTGCCAATAACTTTGTACAAGAGACAGGTAATATGCAAATATGACAGAGTTTAAAATCCATTCATAGCATGTCATTTAGTAAATACGAGAGGTCTATACTTCCACGTTCTTATCAAACATTAATAGCAACAATTTATCCATTAATTTTCTATTTTCCTGGAGTGAATATAAATATGTAATTTCGTGCACAATTCCCAAACCAATTACATACAGAACAGCCAAAGGAAATGTGTATCATTTTGAGCATATCCTGCCTGATTTAATCAGAAATTCCTTTCATATCTTGGTTATATACTCAGAGTGATGCATAGCTGGCGTGTTTTCTTTATTTGCTAATAAGGCAACTTTGTTGAAGCTAAGTTTCATTTACGTATTGTGAGTCAGATATATTTCCCCACTATAGTTATATATAATAAATAAAATTTCACACCTGATATAATGAGCAAGAAAGAGTGTAAATATTTCCCTATTTAAATGTTTGTTTTGATGGACTATTTGCCAGTGCACTTGATAAGTTTGTCTCAGCATTGTTATCAATTTGTTTGTCTTATAAAAATATTAATACAATTAAGAAGATATTATTAAGTGAGCTAAAACATAGTTCCCACCATTTCATTTCTTGTATGCTAGACAAATCTATTCAATGCATAGTTTGAAAAGTCACCTGATTTTTTTTCCTAATTAATTGTTGATAAGTTTTCTGTATTCTGCATACAATACCCATGCTGCTGTTGGTACACTGAAGGGTGTTTTTGCACCACTGGGTTGGCCCTGCAACTTTCGTGGCAACAATCACTAGGTTGTGAGATATTTTGTGTAACTTCCATCCCTTATTAACCCAGGCAAGGTAGCATACAAGATTACAGTCTTTTTCCTGGCAAGCAACTGGTTCCCTACAATGAACACCTCGCAGTCTCAGCATAAAAACGAATTTCTTAGTTGTGTATTAGCAGTACCAAGAAAGAGCAGCTAGATGGCAATATTTCAGTATTACTTCTTTCTGTTTATTTTAAATGTGTTTTTGGCAGCCAAAGTGTGCATTTGAAGAGGTTAATTAATTATCTAAATGAAAAAAGAAGTGACTGGTGAAAGGAGGAAATGTAATCTATCTTTGTATGTCTAGAGTTTACTAGTGTCTGACCTTTCAAGTCGCCTAAATCACCTGATTAGAGAAGTATGGCCTGCATATATTATGCAACCTGTTGACATGCACAGAAGAATCCAAATTGTACACATGTAAATCATTTGGTTTTTTGTGTATACATGGCCAAATGTGCCACGTGCGTTTTCCATGAGAAAGATAAACGCATGGAAAACGCATGGTTTTTATCTAATTATAATAAGGAAAAAAACGTGCGTTTTCCATGCGTTTATCCAAACGCATGGGAAACGCACGTAGCACAATTGGCCATATACAAAGTATATCCTTTACTCTTAAATTCAGTTGCCAGGCTTGTTGTTTGGCTGCAAATCGAGGATTGACTGGCAGCTTAGCGTGGCTGGTGATTAAGGCGTGTAGAGCCCCAGGCAATGAGATGAAGTATGCCTTCCTGGAATTACGAGTACGCCATATATAAGTGAACATACCGTATACGTCAATGGTGTGTCTTCATTATTCTTTTGTCTTTGCTCAGAATGGCACATTATTACACATATGAGGGGTGGCTAGACAGTTATTGCCATCTGATCGGATCTCATTGGAAGACTGTGAGATTATCAATTACTCTAATTAATGCCTACATAGGATTTCCCGCTTTACGTCAATATGTCTATATTTAGTGTTTAGAGCGCCGGACAGGCAGAACTGGAGTGTGCATTGCGCAGAGCCCGGTGTTGGCCACTGGGGTTCGAGGTCTTCACCCACAGTGTTACCACCCTTGCCATGAGGAGGCCCCGGACTTTGAAGGGCTTCATATTTTTGAAGCTTGGATATCATTCTCTAGTTTTTATGTTGTGGTCAAGTTCCACTCAGTGACATCAATACCAAGTTATTACAAGTTTGGGAACTCTACCAAAGTAGTGAAGACCCACAAATCCCTAAAGATAAAAACAATCTTGCACCACAGTTCAGCAGGGGCATATAACTCAAAAGTGACCATTCTAGCCTACAGCTATAGGATTTTCTTTGGAACCCCTCTTCAGAGTCTATCTCACATAGCAGAGTGACAATGCCCAGTGATGCCGAGTGCCTCAAAAATCAGGCAGTCGGGAATACTCAGCTTTGCATGCCAACCGCTCTGGAAAAGCTCAGCAATACTTGTAGACCGATCGTGACCACTCTTGTTTAGTAGAATAAGGACCCACCAATTTTAAACATGTTTAAAATTTTCTAAGAGTGTCGCCGAGCAACTTTGCTCTGGAATCGCTTGGGATTTACACAGGGTAAACTCGCCATGCACTCGCTGTGCACTCCCCGTGTACTCGGTGAGTACACTTGGTCCCTCAGCGAGTACTCTTGGTCATATGGAGTGCTGTGTGGACGTGATTTCCTCGCCGAGCGGTCGGCGTGTAAAGAAGAGTTATTGGCTTGACACTCGGGACAATAGTGCTTAGTCGGCAAGTTGTCGGCAAGCGGTCGATGAATGGTCGGCGAGCATTTGGCATGTTTTTGCAGAGTGCTCATGTTCACTCTCCTTCATTCCTGTTCACTCTTTGTCACACAGCAACAACACTGGGTCCACACTTGAATTAATCGGTGAGCTGTCGGCGAGCAGTGGGCGAGCAATCGGCGAGTGGTTGCTGACTCGCTTTTTTCTCATTGGCACTAGGCATCAAATGACCAAGAGTGAAGCCGATTCATTGCTTGCCAGCAATCGTCATTACTCGGCATTGTCACTCGTCTATGTGAGATAGTAGCTTTACTGCCTTTATGGCACTTTCATGTCACACGGTTTCATGTCCCTTTTTGTAATCTTGATAATTTCATCATGTTGCCATGCCAATTCATGGTAAAAAATCCCATATTATTCTCATGAGAGGAGATGCCCTTCTGCCATGTAACTGGTGATGAGAGGTGTTAACGCGATATCGCTTCACAGTTTCAGAATTTAGGTTTGAGGACTCACCATAATCTTATAAATTAACTGGAAAAAAATATTCTAGGCAATATGAAAACATAACCAGTGATCATTTTTGTAGTGCATATTGAATTAAAAAAAAGATGAAAATACTTTATAATATTCATAACATACCATTCGTGTATGTCATCATTGATGAAGAGCACTGTTTATATCTTTGTTTTGTTAATTTGAAATAGTATAGAAAATATTTATGAATCTTTAATCCCTGTAGGTGGCCCCACGATAGCGAAGGGATACCTTCTTAGTGGGGTCTCCCCACATTATGTACAAAATGGTTCGAAAATTAAATTTATAATATATGTTTTCAGAATGTGAAACAAAATGAATGAATCTGAATCTGTATATTTTGTAAAGGCTGATGAGGATTGTACTAATTTCTAATAATGGATACTACAAGTAGCTCACTTGCCGTAAGCAAGAAATTTACAAGCATTCATGTATATACATCACATTTCAAGGTGTCCATAGACTGGCTGAACTGTCTTTTATGCTTTGCCATTGGTCACAATCCCTGTCTGAGCCAGCTAGCTAGCACCAAGGACAGAATATAAATTGCTGGCATTTCCTTTGACTTCCTTGTCTACAAGACATACTGACTGAGTCGACAATGCTAATGGCTTAGTAATGTCCACCTCGTAGCATCAGTGATGATTTATGTAGTGAGGTCACTTGGAAGTACATGAATTGCATAAATCTAATGATGTACGACTTTATAGCCTAATGCAAGGAAGTGTGGTCAAGTTCACCTACAGTTAGTTTCATAAAACATTGGCTAATATGTCCTTATTCTATTTTGGGTCTTGATGACTTATGTAGTGAGGTCACCTGGAAGTACATGAATTGCATAAATCTCATGATGTACGACTTTATAGCCTAATGCAAGGAAGTGTGGTCAAGTTCACCTACAGTTAGTTTCATAAAACATTGGCTAATATGTCCTTATTTTATTTTGGGTCTTGATGACTTATGTAGTGAGGTCACCTGGAAGTACATGAATTGCATAAATCTCATGATGTACGACTTTATAGCCTAATGCAAGGAAGTGTGGTCAAGTTCACCTACAGTTAGTTTCATAAAACATTGGCTAATATGTCCTTATTCTATTTTGGGTCTTGATGACTTATGTAGTGAGGTCACCTGGAAGTACATGAATTGCATAAATCTCATGATGTACGACTTTATAGCCTAATGCAAGGAAGTGTGGTCAAGTTCACCCACAGTTAGTTTCATAAAACATTGGCTAATATGTCCTTATTTTATTTTGGGTCTTGATGACTTATGTAGTGAGTTCACCTGGCAGTACACGAATTGCATAAATCTCATGATGTACGACTTTATAGCCTAATGCAAGGAAGTGTGGTCAAGTTCACCTACAGTTAGTTTCATAAAACATTGGCTAATATGTCCTTATTTTATTTTGGGTCTTGATGACTTATGTAGTGAGTTCACCTGGCAGTACATGCATTGCATAAATCTCATGATGTACGACTTTATAGCCTAATGCAAGGAAGTGTGGTCAAGTTCACCTACAGTTAGTTTCATAAAACATTGGCTAATATGTCCTTATTTTATTTTGGGTCTTGATGACTTACGTAGTGAGTTCACCTGGCAGTACACGAATTGCATAAATCTCATGATGTACGACTTTATAGCCTAATGCAAGGAAGTGGAGTCAAGTTCACCTACAGTTAGTTTCATAAAACATTGGCTAATATGTCCTTATTTTATTTTGGGTCTTGATGACTTATGTAGTGAGTTCACCTGGCAGTACACGAATTGCATAAATCTCATGATGTACGACTTTATAGCCTAATGCAAGGAAGTGTGGTCAAGTTCACCTACAGTTAGTTTCATAAAACATTGGCTAATATGTCCTTATTTTATTTTGGGTCTTGATGACTTATGTAGTGAGTTCACCTGGCAGTACATGCATTGCATAAATCTCATGATGTACGACTTTATAGCCTAATGCAAGGAAGTGTGGTCAAGTTCACCTACAGTTAGTTTCATAAAATATTGGCTAATATGTCCTTATTCTATTTTGGGTCTTGATGACTTATGTAGTGAGGTGACCTGGAAGTACATGAATTGCATAAATCTCATGATGTACGACTTTATAGCCTAATGCAAGGAAGTGTGGTCAAGTTCACCTACAGTTAGTTTCATAAAATATTGGCTAATATGTCCTTATTCTATTTTGGGTCTTGATGACTTATGTAGTGAGGTGACCTGGAAGTACACGAATTGCATAAATCTCATGATGTACGACTTTATAGCCTAATGCAAGGAAGTGGAGTCAAGTTCACCTACAGTTAGTTTCATAAAACATTGGCTAATATGTCCTTATTCTATTTTGGGTCTTCGATTTTCTACATCATACCCATGGGATAAAGTTAGTTCCATAAAATATGGTCGACTCTAGACAGCTGTAGCGACCTATTCCTGGCTGTAGCTATAACTGGCTAAAGCCAGCTGCTTCTGTCTACTCCTAGCTTATAGTAGGCTTACACCCACCTCCACTGATAATATATAAACCTTGGTAAATGTCAGAAATGTATCTAATATATAAATATGTATTTGCAACAGACGGCCATCTTTTCAACAACAAATGACAAATACGCGTAACTCTCGGATGGTGCTGCATGTACTTTTAGATCTGGCTTTGAGTAGCCAGCTATAGACAGATAGTTCCGTTTAGTGGCAGGTAGCATCGTATGGCAGAAGTTGTCTAGCTTTGTCTGGGTTCAATTTGACAGGCCGTTTTTAATTAAACCAACTGTAGGTGGTGTTCTAGCAACGTAACCTCTGTTTTGAATTACCGGTCATCCATGTGTAGATGGTTTTTTGTTTGAAGCCAATTATTGCCTCTTGTCATTAAATTGAAAAACCGCCCAAGCAAAGATAATTGGATTTGGCTGCGTTCATTGTGTAGTATATAAGGGAAATCTTCTACCTCAGATTAAATCAATGGGTGAATTACAGAAGGTAGCAAGCTCCAGATGGAACAATTTGTGCAATTAGCTTTCAATTTATTGAAATATTCAGGTTTTTTTTTCTCTTTTTTTTGGCATTTATCAACATAAGACTTGGGTTTGGTTTGGAGGCAGTTGTTGCAGATTTGATAATTCTGTAAAAATTGGATTTTGCCCGCTATTGTATGTGTGAGATTCATTTGGCTATTTTTGGTAAAAACAGACATATCAATCCATGAAAATCTTGAAATTGATTTGGCGGAAATGAATAGCAATCAGCCTTACTCAGCTTTGACCATTGTTCGAATCAGATGCAGCCTTACAGCAGCCTGGTAGTAATTGCAACCAGCTTCCAAAGGCATCCTGTGATTGTATCCATAGATATTCCAACTGCAGGGAAAATTACTATCATCATGTGGTGTAATCAGGCTCTATCACCAGCCTGGTTTTTAAGACCAGAACTGAATTAGCCATTCTATTATCTCAGAGAAGTGTTTCATTGGCCCATCTTCATTATTCCGGACCATCGTGTCTTAGGGACGTGCTATGGGATAAACGAGGTGCAACGAGGCTCTACATTCCCTGGTACCTAATTTTGTCAAAGAACAAGAGGGACTATGACTGTAAATTACCCTATTAAAAGCCCGGCCAGCCTGCAAATCATTCTCAATGACAAAAGTGTGGTACTTCTATCTTGTACATGTAGCTGTCAGGAAAGTTTTAGGCCCACTTCTCATACTTTATAGCATGATCGGGTTATAATAGATCGCTCCTCTTGGCAGCTGGGTGGTCAATTAGTAAGACTATTAGTAAGACGCTCGCCTACTCCTCTGAAGGACCAGGGTTCAATCCCAGGCCCGGGCAACCTTTCATGAGCAACATCCCAGCTGCTGGATGTCTTTCGGAAGAGACGTTAAATTGGCAGTCCCTTATACTAAAGTGTCTATGCTGAGGCAAGTAAAAGATACCACCCATGGGGTAAATGTGTAACATGGGTGGACTCCTCCTCCTATCTCTTTCTCTCCTCTTCAATCAACCCTCGATAGCAGCAAGAACTTGCCTTAGAGGGCTGCATGCACTTTCCATATCTATCCTCACACGTACAAATCGCTAACTTGGGACGGAATTAGGAAAACGCCAATCACTTCCATCCAGTAGTTCCCAAGGCAAGTGCTAAGTGATGTAGCCACGGTTGAAAAATAGGTGGCGAATCATTTATAGATATTAATAATTCTTGTAACAATTTAATCCCCATTTTGTATCACATTCATCTTATTCGAAGACCTAACAAATAAACATTGATTGACATAGCGGAAATAATTTCCTCATCAACGTCTTGGAGTCATTGAAGTAACGTCCCAGGTACAAAATTATTTTTCACTTCATACCCCTGTAGACTGAGTTGATTCGCAGTGATTTTAATGCATAGTTTGGACGACTTTAAACAACCGAACATGGATTATTTCGTCCACTGAAGTTGAGGTTAGACCGAGCTTGTTTGTCGCTCATTCAGAATCTGCGGCGTGTTTGTCACCATATCCATCATTATTTCAAGGTCGGGGCGCAACGTTCATTAAACATTGATCAAAGATGTTGACACAACATTTCAACGTTGGGGAGAGACGTTAATCAGACTTTGATTGAACGTTTCCGGATCGCTGGTAAGGTCATCCCTGTTTGCTGATCGACCCCATGTTGGTCAAGTTAGGCACGATATGGATGTTGTCCCAATTGGCCATACTATCAGCATGATCATGTCTGATGAATGTGTAGGTTGGGCAGCTTTTGCAGTGATAACATTCAGGGTATTATCACACAGTGCTGATCAATAGTCATGAGCACGCCCTGGTTACTGAAATATTTATGGAGCCACCTTGAATTTCACCCTCTGCAATTAACTGAATAATACGAAATTACAGTACATATAAAGAAATGTCAAATAATTCAAGGAAAATAATTGTGCTGCATTTCACACTCTCATCTCATCCAATAATAGAGTGCATTCTACAATGCATAGAGTTTAATCTATTATATGGTATTCTAAATGAGAAAACATTGAAAGTTAACAAATTGACTCCATCCAATGCAATATCAGACTACATTCTCTAATACATAGCTTAATCTACTATATCTTATTCTAAATAAAAACATAGAAAGTATCTGAGGTAAATAGTGAACTCAAATGTCCAGCAAAGTTCTGAACTAAACTTTTGGCCAAGTTTGGTGATAAATTCAGCGCGGAAGTTTTCTTGTTTGCTTGTAAAACAAAAGCAGGTGAGTTTGCTAACATCAGTATTTCCCCACAGTATAGATGTTGTTAACATACAACAGTTGTGCCAACATATTTTCCTCTTGTTTGCAGTTATTTTACGTAAGATGGCAGTTTCGTCAGGGACGCGAGAAATCCTCATCATGTTGGCAAATATTTGTGTCCCACAAGGAATTATGTCACCAGCGTTAATTCGTCCAGTCAAATATGGTTGATGTTAATTCATCATGCTTGACCTTGTATGGTAGTCATATAAAATACACTCTAAAACTTTGACTGGTGAAGATTTAACAATATATATTCAGATATACAGTTATTTTCATAAAATAGTCAACTATAGCTGTCTGTAGCGACCTGTAGCTGGCTGTGGTCTAAACGTGCTAAAGCCAGCTGCTTCTGTCCACTTCTATAGCTAATAATCGGCTTACATCTATCACCGGATAAATATAAACCTTGGTAAATGTAAGAAATTAATGTAATATATCATAAATATGTACTTTTAGATCTGGTTTTGAGCAGCCAGCTATGACAGCTTTGTCTAGGTTCAATTTGATGGGCCGTTTTTAATGAAACTTACTGTACATGAAGGATGAATATCTTATCTGGTCTAGGAAGGCAATATGCTGTAGGCCATACGTTTTCTGCCACCCCTATTCTTTCTAAAGTCCCTATAGGTCCTGGGCCTCCTCATGGGAAGGGTTTTAACACTTGGGGTGAAGACCTTGAACCCCAGTGGCCAACACAGGGCTCATGTCATTATATTAAATTACATACCTTCTTTAAACGAGTTCATTCTCAAAAACCTTTCTTTTAGTTGTTACCTTGTGTTCATATTTTTGTTTAATCTACTAGATTGTATTCTAAATATAAAGATAGAGAGTATCTGAGGTAAATAATGAAGTTCAACTCAAATATCCAGCCAACAACTGGTATATATATGGCTTTCAAAATCTTCTCTTTCCTCTTCGGTAGGTTCAATTACTGGTGATAGCCTTAAGCTGGTTTCTTAAGTATAATTAATCACCCAATTAATCTAATATAGAGTAGGCCATAGCACACAGCAGAACAGCATGCAATTCTGTTTTCATTCAGTTCCTGTGTAGAAAGTCTGCAGAAATATCGAGATTGCAATTGGACAACACATACTTTTGATTGATTGCAAGGACGCTTACATCTAAAAGGGTGACACCCCTCAGTACACCTAAAGGTCAAGGACTGTTGCAATGGAGTATGGGAGAGGGTATTTCATCCTAGAATATAGACCATGTGGAGCTAAAATAAGACTTTCATTTGTCACCTCTGTTTAAACGCAATTGGTCTATATGACGTAACAATAGCCATGTAAACAGACAATTGGTCAATTACAATCAAACTAATGTCACCTACCCTGCTTAATTGAACAGTGTCAAATTAGGGAATTTCTTGACCCCTTGAATGCTTTGATATCTATTTTCAATGCCTTGTTTTCTTTAATATGAAGGTAAACTGATTATTAATAAGAGTTATTAAATTATGATTAGAATTTCATTACATTATAGATCTATTGATCAGTTGATGTGATGAAAATAATATATTTTTTCAATGTTATTTCATCGAAAAGACATTTCTGTTGGTGGTGATCTAGTACAAATGCATTTTAGTCCTGTAGTACTAGCTACCACGTGGTCCAACATGAAGTTTATGGCCAAGAAAACAGTTTTGTGGTGAAGGGGACTGCAGGGAAACGACCCCTGTGAACCAGGGGACATAACTTGCCCAGGATATCGTTAACCCAGGCAAGTGGAAGAAAGCAATATGTAGCCGGATTCCAGCACTCTTTCTGGCTCTGAAGGAGGTGTCAAGCCCAATGAAATCAGGCAGAAGCGACAGCGAAGTAAGATAGCCTTTTCTCCTCCACTCACATGGAATAGATCGCAGATGCTACAAGTATTTTTTTTACTACTTCTGTTTTACAGCGGCTGACACAACCCTTCTCACATAATCACAAACTTTTTGCCTTGGGTTATTACAGAATATAAATTGCCAGCTAATGGACATCTAATTAAGTTGTTTTCAGCTATTAAATCACGGCATGCATGAGACCCAGGCGTTTGGCAAAAATTATCTAAATTAATAAATCTGATTTATACGTTTAACACTGTATAAGCATAAGCAGATTCTGTATATAAATAACCCATTTAATGACTAATTCTAAAAAATAAATTTGAAATGTAATTACCATGGTACGGTGGAATCTCAAATGGCCAACCTATATAAATGTCACCTTGACTTGACAACCAATTTGCTATAGGTTACTCAGAACATTTTACAAAAGCATCAAATATCAAGACTGCCTCATGAAGACAACTTCAATGACTCTTAAAAGTTGTACTAATTGTTGATTTTTATTGCAAATATAGCAATTTTTACCGTTCTTACATTTGTGCTTGCTGGCTGCCAATCCATAGCTTTTAAAACATCAGCCGGGCCGGGGGCCTAGCTCAGAGGTAGAGCTCTGGGCTTCCAACCGCTGGGTCCCGGGTTCGATTTCCAGTCGAGCCTAAGTTGGATGGCTGTTTCCTCCTTCGTCTCATTTGCCATGGTCTCTGCCTGTCCTAATTAGCCCATCAGGTGCAGAAATACAGGACGTAAAGCCCTAATCACCCACCCACCCTTGAAATATCAGCCTATCAAATACCCACAAGAAAAATGCATACATGACATTATATATCTTTATGGACATGTGATCTAGCACCTCTGAAATATCAATGTGCCATATCGATGACCCAGACCTTTGCTATGCCTAATATTGGCATATTTGTTTATCAGGTTAAATATGCATAGGTTCTGTGTATGTTTACATGGCTTTTGTTTATCTTATTCCCTGTTTCGACTTGCCCCTTTATATGTCTTTCTGTTTCATCTGTTTGTCTGGCCCAACAAATCATGTATTTGTCTAACAATGGTCCACAAAATCGGTCCATCTCTCTTTGGTAGAATCTTTCTTTTAAGAGTATCTCTCTGTCTCTCTCTCTCTCTCAATATATATATATGAATCAGTCTTTCTTCTTCTCTGACCTTGTGTAGTGCTGTTTCTCACACTGTTCTGAGAAGTGAAAAGAAATCTACCCACTGGCATGACTGTGACAATTAAGTGAAGCAAGGTGAATGAGGGGCAACCTTGTGAATTGACATTAAAAACAGTGATGGAATTACGTGCCAATTAGTTTCTGAAATATCAGTGGAGTCATTTTGATAACAAATTATATATCTGCATAGGACAATTGGTATTATAGGACACTTTGGAGGTTTTCTGATATGTTTTGATTATGTACTGACATTTGGCAAACTAAACTAAACTAAACTTTCTGTCTCTTTCTTTCTCTGTCTGTCTCAATCTGTCTCTGTCTGTCTCTGTCTCTGTCTGTCTCTGTCTCTGTCTGTCACTTTCTGTCTCTGTCTGTCTCTTTCTGTCTCTTGATGTCTCTATCTCTTACTTTCTCTGTCTGTCTCTGTCTGTTTCTTTCTCTTTCTGTCTCTTTCTTTCTCTGCCTGTCTCTGTCTTTCTCCTTCTGTCTCTTTCTTTCTATGTTTTTTTTTTCCTCTGTCTGCCTCTGTATGTCTGTCTCTTGCTCTGTCTCTTTCTTTTTCCGTCTGTCTCTTTCTGTCTATTTCTTTCCCTTGCTTTCCCTTCCTTTCTTTTTCTTTCTCTTTCTTTCTATTTCTTTCTCTTACTTTCCCTTTTTTCTTTCTTTCTTTATCTTTCTTTCTCTGTCTGTCTCTTTCTTTCTGTCTCTGTCGCGCTGCCGTTTTGTCTGTCTCGGTGTCTGTCTGTCTGTCCGCATTCTTCCGTTGTGGCATTCGTGTCTTTTATTTAGTCAGGAACAGGACAGGTGCAGGACATGTAAAGGACACCTCATCAAACAAACCTATTGTTTGTTTGGACACGTGATCAAACAACGGGTTGCCTTGGGGCATCTCAGTGGGGTGCTGCTGAAATATTAATGCCCCTAAATCAAAGCTAGGGTGGCGTAGTGGCTTTCGAGTACCAGTTATCGAGTTGGAGAAACTGAGCGCTAGGTAAATCAGTCGGTATATCAAATGCAAAGCTGCTTAAGCCTTTTTTCGTGAGTGGTACTTTTGACCTACGAGGCGTCTTAAATCAGCCTTCAAAAACTGCCTTTGATGTTTCATATTTACGAGACGCACAAGCTTTTAGTCAAAACCTGAGAATATTGTTTCGTAACTGTAGCTTCTCTCCTAACACTGTGTCGTCACCTCACAGCCCAGGGACCTAATTATGTACATATTTTGCTCATTTACTCATCTAAAGTAAATTAATCAATTTCTCTTATAGTCTATAGGCTGGCTTATGGCATTAAAGGTCTAACAATGAAATTAGAGAATAATTAAATGTTCATGTGCTGAGTTTATGCAATTCTTGTTCTGACAAGCAGGCAATTCAGAAAAATTGCCTTAACTAAAACAATATGAATCCATTTCTCTTGCATTTTTAAGAGAAAAATTCTTAAGTCTATACTCAGCCTATCGGCTACATAGTTTAACCAATCATTTTGTTCAACTAAGTAAACTAGCAGAGAATGTCCATAATTAGGTCGCTGATGACTTACAGTGATAATGATTCCCGGGCAAAGATCATTTCCCGATTACATGCTAGGTTGGCACATTGTTGGCCCCTGTGTTCGACTCCATTGGCCCAATGTTAGCGCCAACCTTGCCCGATCTGACACGTAATCAGGTATAAATGATTTATAAGACTAAAGGGTTTCACAATATATAATATGGTTTCCACGTACACAGGTCTAAGCCTGTTCTGTGGAAACGGATTGAAAGGTAAATTAAAAGAAATAGAAAAAGGAATTTATGGTGACTAATACATAGTTTAACCAATAATTATGTTTTACTAGGTAAACTAGAAAATAATGTCCATAATTAAGCCACTGGGCTGTTAAGTCACAGCGCACAGTGTTAATAAATATTCAAGGTCCATTGCAATAATGACGATATGTATTCTTGTAACATCTCTGAAAACATTTGATATCTGTTTACTCTATTTGTCTTCTGATTTCTACAACATACCTAAGGGATAATTTCAAAACCATCACCCCTTTCACCTCATCATCTTTGCAATAAATATGTTCAGATTTTAGCAGACAGACAAAGACATTTATTTACACAAAGAGACACACATTTCATATACAGACATTGTTTGAAACATACATAGACAAATAGACAAATAAACAAGTAAAGAAACATTTAAAAAGTATTTTTCTCTATGTGTGGGAGGCCTCTCTAAGGTCTTAAGACCGCTATCGAGAGGCCACCCAGGCGTTTAAAGGTAGGCTGAAATCTCCTGAGTCACCGATTAGCAAATGTAATCATGAACAATTCAACAATAAAAACACTTGGAAAATGATAATATGAATGATTGAATGGTACAGCATGGAATGAGCAATGAATCATATTCTAGAAGTGTGAACTTTGGCAACATGTGAACTTATTTTTGGCAGGGCTCCTAAAATGAGAAATATATTGCAACACCATCTAGGAATGCACCGTTGCACAGACAGTGAAGTTCCCACAGACAGTAGTCAAAAGGGCAAATTATGACATCTTTTTTACCCGTTAATAAGGGTTTTTAAAAATATAATTCATAAATAAGGTGTTTTTTATACAATGAATTGATCAAATTTGAAAAAAATTAGGCCTTCTATTCACTGTTTTTCTTCAATTTTATGGAAATTATTGTAATCATACGCCACAGTCCATGGTTCGGGAATGTAGCAAACAACACAATTTTAGCATTTTTCCACATTTTCCATAATCATGAAAAAAATTAAGCTCTACTATGTGCCAAATTAATTTGATCATAATAAAAGTGATTTTATCTAGACCTTCTAAATGCTAAATTCCAAGTATGTTGACACGGAGAGGTTTGAGAAAATATGGCGAGGTTTGAGAAAATATGAGGTGCCAACATTTACCCCTGCTTTATGCCTGCTTGGCCAATGTCGAACATATGCAACACGATGTCATCTATGTTGGAGGTGTAATGATCCCCCAGAACCGCAAGATCAGGAAAAAAGGGCCAAGGTATTAGTCTTCAGATCCTTTCCACACTTTTTCACATCTTTCCTGTCTCATCTGCAGTGTGTGAAATGCAGCAAGAGTCGAAGGTAGGAACATCATATTATGCATGTCTTGTCACAAACCAAATATATACACGACCTGCCAAAAGTACAGCCAGCGGTGTCCTTAAAAGCGTGCAAATATGTTCTATTTTTTTCTAGACTCTAGAATTTGTGCTGTCACATGTCTCTATTTATGGCAGCACGTTTTACATCATATTTTGGTGTGGTATACTGTAACACTGAAAAAAAAGAACATTTCAGCATGTAAATCGTGATTTTGTGGTCTTATAGTTTTGAAGGGGGTGTCTCAACTTGATATTTCAATGTTAGTTTGTTTGATATCATTTAGGTGGTGGTGGTGGTGGTGGTGGGTGGATTAGGGCATTATGTCCTGTATTTCTGCACCTGATGGGCTAATTAGGATAGGTAGGGACAATGGCAATGAAATGAAGGATGAAACAGCCATCCAACTTGTCAATGGGCTCGACCAGGAATTGAACCCGGTACCCAGCGGTTGGAAGCCCAACGCACTACCACTGAGCATTTAGGAACAAAAAGTAAAATTAATACACAAATCTATACCACCAACATTTTGGTTAGTTCCAAAGTATCTTTGCAGTAGTCACTTCCAATAATATTTAGGACTGGTTACCTTGAAGTTTAGAGAATATTCAGTTCAAAACACAACGCATAAATGTAGCCCTGCTGGTCATTTCCTTCATATAATAGGTATACCTAACCCCCTGGGGTTCCAAGTTGAAAACGACAGAAGACCCCCAACAGCATAGCAGATCAGGTTTAGAATGTACACCGAGCCAACATTGGGCCGATGACGCTGACATATGTCCAACATTGGGCCGACGTACCAGGTTGCCCGGCATTTCATTATCAAGTGCCGTTGATATCAAAATACAGACTGACTAATATGCGGAGAGACAAACACAGTTAACAAACACTTAATGCCAAAAAGAGGCCTAGATAAACCTCCATTGGCAGCATCACACACACGCTGTATGTACATTTAATTTCCAGGGTTCACGACAGATGGCACTAGTGTCATCGCCTGATAATAGAGGTCGCTTTCATAACTTCCGGTTCAGAGGAGAGGGCAAATATGGTGACGCTTCCATTAAAATCGACAGAAAATAGTCCCCTGAAAAGTAGTCCCTAAGAGCTGTATTTTGTGTCTACATAAATATTTATCCCATCTTAATCTCAAAACTGGGAAAGTTCAATATGAGCTAAAACTTGTACTTTCAGCTTTTCTTGTCCGGGTACAATGTTTTGTGAAGCTTTAAATTGCCTTTGCATGTCTTCCAAATAACTTAATCGGGTTATTTCGATTTGATTAGTATGGTGGATATTGGAGAAGCTAGCTGGTGGAATATTCATTTCATAAATGTCCTCCATTTTAATTCCCTACATTTTAAAACCTGCCAACAAACTTACAGTCTTAAACAATACAATACAATACAATACAATACAAATACAATATAGTACAATATAGTATAATATAGTACAAAATAGTATAATATAGTACAATATAGTACAATACAATATAGTACAATACAATATAGTACAATGTACAATATAGTACAATGTACAATACAATACAATATTGTACATTACAGCACAATACAATACAGTAAAAATACAATATAGTACAATACAATACAATATTGGACAATACAGTACAGTACAATACAATACACTACAATACAATGCAATACAATAGCTTGTTCATTTCCACTTAGTCTACTAGAGCCAACCCTGGCTACTAATATATGCCTCCCACGATGCAAATTACCCCTGTTGGGACTTTACCCCACAACCCAAAGGTTTCAGGGTACACTCCTCTTGTCTTCAGATGCATTGTGGGACACCTTTGAGGTTACGGGGGGACTGGATTAGAGGTCAGGGAGAAACAGAATGAACTTCTGGAACCGAATTGCTGGCTGCATGAAATAAATCTTGTTTAACTATGATCAGAGGGGTAAAGTCAGAAAGAAATAAAGAAAATGTTTGAATGTACAGCTTTTGTTTGATGAAGACTTGATGCATGTAAAGTGATGGAAATACGTTTTAGGACACTTTTATTAATTTTTTTTTATATGAAAATATAAGAGAGTGCTACTCTTAATAACAGCCTAATTGCCAAAGTTCCCAATCTCAAGTGCACTGACAAAATAGTTCATTTTTCACAAACACAAATAAAATACAAACAAGGCAGAATAATGCTTAATTATCTGTTTTATGGCAGCGATGTTTTTATGATCCAATTATCACGTGTGATGCTAACAGCAACTGAGCATGTTCATCCAATTAACATTCTCCGGTCAAGCAATTAGGCTAGGCGGTCAAGCTGATCTCAATTCAAATCACAGAGTGATTCTGTTAATACCCTCTGTGATTTCCCATGACCCTGACAACAGACAGCAGGGTAGGCAGCCCAACAGCCAGACAGATAGATAGATAGATAGATAAATAAGTATAGATTGATAGATAATATAGATAGTATAGGTAGATAGTATATATATATATATATATAGATAGATAGATAGATAGATAGATAGATAGATAGACAGACAGACTAGACAGACTAGACAGATAGACAGACTAGACAGACTAGACAGACAGGCAGACGACTAGACATAATAGACAGACTAAGCAGACTAGACGTACAGACAGACAGATATACATATAGACAGGTAGATAGATAGTTAGGTAGTTAGATAGTTAGATAGGTAGACAGACATACAGATAGATGGATAGAAAGATGGATAGATGGATGGATAGATAGATAGATAGATAGATAGATACATAGATAGATAGACAGATGAACAGACAGACAGATAAAGAGATAGACAGTTAGAGAGATAGATAGGTATATAGATAGATAGATAGATTACATTACAAATATGTGTGGCAAGATTGATATTTCCTTTTGATTATTTTCAGAAATGAGTCAGGTTTCTTATTAGCCGATTTTACATCTCGAATAATCTTCAAATTATGACGAGGAATAGAAATATGAAAGATTGAAGGGTTGATCAAAGCGCTTGTGATTATCTGTAGATTGTTCTTTTAAACCCTTTCTTGCAGTGCTTTGAAATCTTGTTAATTCGAGCGCAGAAATATTGAAGTGACTTTTTCCAAAGATGTAATATTTCGTTGTCACAACGAGATTAAAGCGAAGATTCTCTTTTGAATTATTCCGCAGAAGGAAGTGGCTTTTCAAGCAACACTGCAAAGTCATCAGCTGCGGTGCAAATAAGGCTTCTTTGATTTAGTTTTGGACTTTTCCCCTCAGCAATATTAAGGTAGAATATAGGGCAAAGGAACTATATAGATAGATAAATTTTATTTTGAGTCGTATACAATCCGAATAAATATAAAAATACACATATATACAGCACATTTTACATGATATCCAAGCATTACGCTTCTGTACGACTATAATACTGTTAAAATGTATATTAAATCAAATCAAAATAAAACAAATAGTATTTGAAATTAATAACTAAAATCTACATACAGTTCCTATCTAGTAGGGTCAAAGTAATATTTATCTAGGCTACATGACAGAGCTTGGTAATATATACATATTTAGTACCTTTGGCATATAGCACCATACAGTTCATAGTCACCCAAAGGCAATACATTTATATACATAATAATTATAACGTACTTCTATAAAAGTTCTAAATTTGACACATTTTCATAGTTTTGTAACCATTGTGTAAGAGCAGATTTGAAACTAACAAGAGTTTGTATCTTTGATATCTACAGGTATAATCGACCATAATTTTGCCCCGTAGTATCTGAAGCTTTTCTTTCCATAAGTAACAGTTTTGAATCGTGGAATATTATATACATAATTGTTTCTCATTTCGTACCGAGATTCCCTATATATGTTTTATTTAAGGCCAGACGTGGGTGTTCTTATTAACGATGTGGCTGCCAAACCATTAACATTTTAATCATACTTAAGGCAAATATTCAATCCAGTACAGGTATATCTACAGTTATGCAATGCTTGGCATCTTCTGCTATTTGATACTACCTACCACTAACCAGAACTGTCTGGTTATAGCTGGCTACTCATAACCTGATCTAAAAGTACATGCAGCAGCATTTAGCGCATAAGTTGAGAGTTACGTATATTTGTACTGAAAAGATGCATGTCTATTGTACATACACATCTATGGTATATTAGATAAATGTTTTACATTTACCAAGGTTTATATCATTTCAGTGGTGGTGGATGCAAGTTGACTATAAGCTAGGAGTAGACAGAAGCAGCTGGCTATAGCCAGTTATAGCTACAGCCAGGAGAATAGGTCGCTACAGCTGTCTGGATTTGACCATATTTTATGAAACTAACTACATGTATATCTGGGTCTTGATAGCTATGTGGGCACAAGGCCGGCACACATGTATATCCATGGATCTAGGGTTGCAGCAGTAAGATGGCCATTACCAAGATAAAAAGAGCAATAATGTCAGAAGGGGGGATCTGGATGGCTATGAATTCAGACACCTGGCAATTACGGGGTTCCAGACTCCCGAGCATCTGCATCTGCATCTGCATGGAAGATGTCGATGATGTTGATGATGCTGCTGATAGGTGATGCCATTCGCGTTGAACATGTGGACGTATGGATCAAAATGAGCAGAATAGAAAATGTCGTGGAAAAAGGTCTATACACCCATCAAATGAGAAAGAGGAAATTCCGATGTAAGTTTTTGTCGATGTATACATGAACTCCATTCTTTTAGGTTTTGTATATGGTGTGAGAAAACCGTCTTTAACACATGGTTGGTTGGTTACCGATAGTCTTCTTTAAGAGGAATATTTGGAATGCATTTCGCATTGCTTAGAAAGAGCAGCAGCATAGTGAGTGGGTGGATTGGGTGGATTAGGGCTTTACAACCTGTGTTTCTGCACCTGATGGGGCTAATTAGGACAGGCAGGGACCATGACAATGAGATGAAGGATGAAACAGCCATCCAATTTAGGCTCGACTGGGAATCGAAACCGGGACCCAGTGGTTGGAAGCCCAGCGCAATAGCACTGAGCTAGGCCCCCACCCCAGTGAAATGCCTTAGGAAATGCAATGAAAGGGGAAATAGCCTAGTGAAAGGGGTTTGGATAGCAATAGCATTGGAAATTGGATAAGGGGACATTTAGTAGATGGCTAGTGTTGGTGGTTGATTAGGGCTTTATGTCCTGTATTTCTGCAACTGATGGGCTAATTAGGACAGGTAGGGACCATGGCAACGAGACGAAGGATGAAACAGCCATCCAACATAGGCTTCACCGTGAATGGAACCTGGGACCCAGTTGTTGGGAGCCCAGCGCGCTACCTGAGCTAGGCCCCCACCCTCAGTAGGAGGATAGAGCATTTTAATAATAGTCGAAAGAATTTGAACAGAAAGAGGAATAGCTTATGGAATAGTATGGGGTTTAAGGGAAAGGAGAGAATGAATAAAAAAATATATATATCAAAAAGAAGAAAGTAAGGAATATGGTAGCCTGGTAGCAGTCCTGTCATTTCGCATGGTATTTTGCAACAGGTTGAGTAAATATTGCCTAACAGGATACATGCATCAGTGCCAACTATCACTATTTCAGCTAATTGAAAATGAGTAATTAGGTTTTATCGGCGATGACTAAATCATCAAGTGATAACATTATAAAATGTTAAGAGGCAGAAGTTGAAATTGTATGTCATGAAAATTATGAATATGGAAAAATAACAGCGCGTCAAGATTAGTAACAGTGTGTGCGCTCATTATTTTTCAGTATAAAATAGATTCGGGTAGGTAGGAAGGCTGTAAAACAGTGTGCACATATAATCCAGCGAAAATATATAAAGACTGCTGCATGGCCCTCATTCTGCGAACTCGGACGCAAATGAGGACCATGTTTGCTTGGCTAGGAAACTGGTGGGTGAGTTATAGTAAGGAGAACAAAACAATATAGCCATAAAGATGACCAAATGTGGCAAAATCATTATTCTACATTCCACAAAATGTGTTCAGTCTAACTGCTGAGGTGACCTCAGTGGAATTTCTACAGCACACATTTTCATTCTGACCAGGACTTTCAGAACAGCTCAATGACTACCATTAGCTTGGAAAGTCCTTTATATGAGACTATCAGTGAAGACAGTAAGACTGGGACACAATGGAATCTGATTTCAGACGACCCCACTTGTAAGACCACATTATTTTTGAAAAATAATGATCTCTTTTGTATTTACTTCTCCATCAACTGGGTGGTCTAGTGGTAAGATGCTCAACTGCTCCTCTGAAGGTCCCAGGTTAAATACCTGGCCCGACACCCATCATGAGCAAATTAGTGATCTATGCTGAGGCAAATAAAAGACCCCACCCATGGGGTAAATGTGTAACATGGGTGGACTCCTCCTCTCTCGTACCTCATCCATCAACCCTCGATAGCAGCAAGAACTTGTATTAGAGGGCTGCACTTTCCACATTCTATCTATTTAACTACCATCAAGATACCTCAAGACAAATCCTTTACAGTGTGTGGTCTAAATTGCGAGGCAATACTTCAATTAAAAACTAGTCCCTATTACGAAAGCAATATCAGGGACACATTAGGAAGGCACTATGAGAGCTTCTATGGCACACCTCTCCATACATCTACAGACTGTGTCACATTTAAAGGGAATGCATTTCCGAGCTCAGCTCCCCCATATCTGCATGTGACAGATTAATGTCTTGCCATCATCAGCTTTGGCTGTAAAAGTATTCCTCATGTGACAGAAGTCGAGATTCTGACTCCCAAGTTAAAATTAGTTTTGTTGCTTAGTACTTTTAGTGTCCTTTCGTAAATTACCTGTCACTTCATATAATGAAACTGCATAATACATCTTTTTTTATCCATTCTTTCCTTGAAACGAAGAATCAGATTTGTCTTGAACAGAGTAAAATTCATTTTAAGACCGCATCATTTATGTATTATCTCACTAGAATAAGTTAATTCCTAACTTCATACTATTTGACTTAACTCTAATGACAACCTTCCAATCAAAATAACACAATTTAGAAATAAGGTTAGTCCTAATGGCGAAATTTTTTCCATATTTCATATAAGCTCTGTTTCTCAAAACGTTTTATCTTTTCCTCAGAAATATTATCTGTAAGTATAGCCTTAGTCACATGTCTATATGTCACGCTTGTGGGGCTTAAATTCAACGTAAAAAGCCTCAGCGATTTAATTAAAACTTTCAAACAAACCCTTTTTGTGACATGTGATTCTGCAGTGTGACTATCATTTTTATTTTCTGATAATGGCAGAAAAATACTTCAAAAAGCTCAAAGCGTTTGTTATAGTATCCTGAGTACACCAAGGTGTCATTTAGAAGCCGTGACAAAGCATCTACTTACAGTACAAACAAAAAAGAATGTTCAGCTATAGAAGCAACTACCTGAAGCAAGCTAAAATCTAGCCATTCCCTGCTGGATACATCAAAGGTGGAGATTATATACATTTGTGTAGCTTATAGACAAGCCATGATATTAAACATCGGTCTTACTGATGTAAATATATATCACAGATTATTTAAACATATTTTGTATTTGACAAATGTATGAGTACTGTGACAATACATGCATTCACACACTATTTCAGCACCATTGCTATGCAATTATTTCTGAAGCATTGGCAATATCGTTGAGGATCAAGTGGCCTGCTAAAAGCCACAAACTCATGCCCATCTTCCAACTGCCGTGACATCTTTCTTGAGGTGCATTTTGTCAGCCATGACATTTCGAGATTTCTCTTTTCATCTCTTAGTGCACATGTAATTTTTGAGGCATCTAAGCTGGCTGAGAACCCTCGTGGACTTGCAGAACATTTAAAAGGCATGCATTAGAATTTTCTCAGATAATGAAAGAGTAATTTCTCCCTTAAGAGTGACATTTCTCATCCAGACATGCTTTGTAACAAGACTTTAGCATGGCATCTAATGCTGACATGCTTGAGCATTTTCTCCGAGTCATTGCTCAAATCTTGGCTAATTAATCCAAGCTTGCATGACTCTGCCTCAAACCATTTCTTACAGCAAATCTACTCAAATATTGCTAGTAGGAAGTGAATAAACAGTCTAGAAATATTCTCTTCTTTTGAAATGTTGACTTAGCATCTGTCTTGAGACACTAATGAAATTACTTGCAATAACCCCGGCTGAGTAATAAGTGGGCTTGCAAGAAACAAAGTACAATTCCATTTTCTTGAAACTTATACATTTTTGTAGGTATATACAAAAATATAAGGAAGTTTAATAATATATCAGACTTCAGCTAAATTAGGTGATCAGGCCAGGAACTAAATCCAAGCACCAATGCCTCAACTCAAACTGTGAAACATCTCATATTTAAGAAAGTTATCATGGATAGACAGGATGTAACATTGCTATCCACAGTTGTCCCAAGAAAATTTTGTGCCATTCAACCACCTACCTTAAGAAATCACATTTATTGCGGACTTGCTGTCGAAGAATAGTGAGGACTCTTGTGAAGTGAAGTAGCTTTACCAAAGTTGTAACAGAAGAACACAACAAAATCACATCAAAGTATCAAGGTTTCTTTATATAGAGTGCACTCTTGGCCACACAAAAAGATGTGAAAGAAAAATCGAAAAAGGAAAGTACAAATGTCTTCACTAGAAGAGCCTTCTATGTGCAAAAACAAGAAAGTCCTAAGATTGAAAGCATTGAGACTACCACAACCTCACAAAGATAGCAAGGACACATAGGAATACTATTGCAGAGCGGTAAGAAAAGTGAATGGGTGCAACTCTCTTGAGATCAGAAAGCCCGATTGCAAAGCACAAGTGCCAATGAGTGGTAGACACGAAAACCCGACAATTTGATGATCAATGACTTTCGCAGACTTTCTCTAAAATAATTACTTTTTCGCATTTCATGTGCCCTATAAACTCTATGTTGGCCATTTTAGCACCAATAACCCAATGCTGGTCCAGTTTAAAGGGATTTTTAATGCTGTTAATGTCTTAGTTTTTACGAAGAATCTGTAATTTGAAGAAAGATAAAAGTGCTTGCTGACCAGTTTGTATATTCTATATTATACTGAAATATCTATGTGGTATTGAGGGTGAATTT
The DNA here is from genome assembly GCA_932294295.1 of Alitta virens. Taxonomy (NCBI): domain Eukaryota; kingdom Metazoa; phylum Annelida; class Polychaeta; order Phyllodocida; family Nereididae; genus Alitta; species Alitta virens. The sequence goes on from OW028586.1 coordinate 2,886,610, forward strand.
CGTTTGTTGCAACTGGCAAAATGAATGCATCTTTTACAGAAATTAGACAAACTTTATGTCTGTTGCTGTATTAAACATATTCTGTCTTACTAATACAAGGAAATAATGTTTATTGTAGAAGTCAAACAGGGCAGCCTCGTACATTACTCATGAAACGCATCTCATATAACAGAAAACAGTGAGGTTGCCGCAGTACAGAAATTGCGTCTAGCCACCAAGACACCATAAAATGGAATCGGTGAGATCATCGTGACATATTTGCAACCACCAGAGTTCTCCGATGAGAGCGAACACGCACGCGTCGTCATCTCTGGCAGTTCTACTCAATTTCCCACCATATTACCTGCACAGTGTAGAGTTTCACAAGAGTTCGCCAACACCATATTGGAGCGACAACTCATGGGACCAAGACCTTACAACCGTGCGATCCGCTGCAGTGACATTTTTGTGACACATCCATGGGCAGTTAGTCAGGGCAAACACAATTTCCCAGACAGTCATGGGATAACAACAGAAGCTTTTTGAACTATCCAGCACTTCGTATACATTACAGCGGCCTGGCTAAGATGAAATACATAGGCTCTCCGAACTGAGTTAGTGACAAGTGTATGCAAAACTTTACATCAAAGAGAACACATGATAAGAACTTCTCATCAAAGAGAACTATAACAGTTGTGAGGCAAAGAAAATGAGATGACAGGCTAGTCTGTCTACTTGACAAGTATTCTTGAAATTTTTCTTAGAAGTTCTATAGTATTTGCCAATGTGATATCAGTGTATTTCTAATTTAATTTCATGAATTATGGGACATCTTTCATATTGCTACAAGACTGCCAGAGAAAAAACTAAGTCAATTTGATTCCAACCTGAATGGAAATGCCCTTGAAGTGCTGCGCACAATTGCAAAGTTTTAAAGGACTCTAGAAAAACCTTTGCCATTTTTATTCCACCTTTTCCTTTCTGCCGTCCAGATGCAGTGGCATGAATGTACCATTCGAAGCTGTTAGATCAATAGGTTTGGGTGAATTCTGTTCACATTCCACTGGTCAAATGGGGGTTTGAGAATAGTGTGGGCAAACCTCTGGGTCTGACAATAGCCTAAGCAAGAGTGGCAAAAGAACTGACCAACCATACTTGCGCATATATGTCTTCAATCAATTTACATTACACATAGGACCTTTTTCAGCCTCATGGTAAATTGAATAGCACAGACTTTGTTAGGATTGGCAAAACTAACAATAAAACTGGCCCATACAGACGGATAATTTGATCATCCCCTGCAATCTGTGCAATGGTGGAAATACGATTTCGCAGACCAAGACTGGTATATTTTGTGTCCTCCCAATCGTATTAAATGAAAAAAAATGGCCGCCTTATGAGTGTCATTTCTCATCCAGACATGATTTGTAACAAGACTTTTGCATGGCATCTAATGCTGACATGCTTAAGCATTTTCTCCGAGTCATTGCTCAAATCTTGGCTAATTAATCCAAGCTTGCATTAGTCTGCCTCAGACCATTTTGTAAAGTAAATCTACTCAAATATTGTTAGTAGGAAGTGAATAAACAGTCTAGAAATATTCTCTTCTTATGAAATGTTGACTTAGCATCTGTCTTGAGACACTAATGAAATTACTTGGAAATGCTAAGGCGGAGTAATAAGTGGGCTTGCAAGAAACAAAGTACAATTCTGTTGTCTTAAAACTTAAAACAGCCATCTTGCATAGTATTATTGCAGTTATGTATACACAAAAAATATTATACCATCCTGACAACAGTGCAACTACTTAAGTGGTCTTGAATTAAGGAAGGAAGTTAAATATTATATCAGATATTTCAGACTTCCAGCTAAAATGAGTGCTCAGGCCAGGAACTGAATCCAAGCACCAATGCTTCAAATCAATTGTAAAAAATGCCTCATATTTAAGAAGATCATCATAGATTTCTACAACATAGGCAGAATAATTCTATGCATGAGGTATTGGTTATGTTATACTAGCATTCATAGTTATCCCAAGAGAATTTTGTGCTATTCAACCACCTGCCTTGAGAAATCACATTTATTGCAGACTTGCTTTCAAAGAAGAATAGTGAGGACTCCTGTGAAGTGAAGTAGCTTCACCAACGTTGTAACAGAAGAACAATATCAATCTTTCTTTAAGCAGAGTGGACTCTTGGCAACACAAAAAGATGTGAAAATCTATATAAGAGAAATGAAAAGGACGATACAAATGCTTTGACTAAGTGTGCCTTAAATATGCAAACAAGAAAGTCCTAAGACTGAAAGCATTGAGACTACCACAACGATAAGATAGCAAAGACAAAAAAGGAATACTATTGCGGAGCAGTAAGTGAAGGGAATGGGTGCGATTCTCATGAGATTAGAAAGCCCGATTGCAAAGCACAAGTGCCAATGAGTAGCAGACAGGAAAACATGACGATTTGATGATAAATGACTTTTGAAGGCTTTCTCTGTATTTAAACATAGTTTGCAAGAAGATATTTTTATTTTCATTTTAAGTGCCATATTAACTCAATGTTGGTCCATTTTGCACAAATGACCCAATACTGGCCCAGTTTGAATCAATCTGTACCGCTGTTAATATCTTACTTTTTACAAATAAACTGTAATTTGAAGAAAGATCAATATGTTTGTTGACCAGTTCGTATATTCTATATAACATTGAAATATTGGTGTGGCATTGAGGTGTATTTCAATAGTTGCAACTGGCAAAACGAATGCATCTTTTACATAAATCAGACAATCTTTATGCCTGTTCCTGTATTCTGTCTTACTAATACAAGGAAATAATGCTTATTAAAGAAGTCGAACAGGGCAGCTTCATACGAGGTTGCCGCAGTACAGAAATTGTCCAAGACACCATAAAATGGAATTGGTGAGATCATCGTGACATATTTATGACAACCACAGTTCTCCGATGAGAGCGGACATGCACGTTTCATCTCTAGCAGTTTTATTCAATTTCCCACCATATTACCTGCACAGTGTCGAGTTTCACAAGAGTTCGTGAACACCATATTGGAGTGACATTCAGGTTGGAACTCATGGGACCAAGACTTTACAACCGTGTGCTTCGCCACAGTGATGTTTTTGTGACACATCCATGGGCAGTTAGTGAGGGCAAACACAACTTCCCAGACAGACAACAGAGGCTTTTCGAAATATCCAGCACTTCGTATACATAACAGCAGCCTGGCTAAGATGAAGTACATAGGTTCTGCGAACTGAGTTAGTGACAAGTGTATACAAAAAATTGACATCACAGAGAATACATGATAAGAACTTCAAGAACACCGAAGAGAACTTAAAACAGTTGCGAGGCAACGCAAATTAGATGACAGGCTAGTCTGTCTATTTGACAAGTATTCTTGAAATTATTTGTAAAAATTCAATAGTATTTGCCAAAGTGATATCAGTGTATTTCTAATTTAATTTCAAGCATTATGGGACATCTTTCAAATTGCTACAAGACAGCCAGAGTAAAAACTAAATTCACTTAATTCCAACTTGAATGGAAATGCCCTCGAAGTGCTGCGCACAATTGCAAAAGTTTTAAAGAACTCTAGAAAACTTTTGGCATTTTTATTCCACCTTCTCTATTTTTGCTGTAAGGATGCAGTGGCATGAATCTACTACTTGAAGCTGTTGGATCAGTGGATTAGCTTGAATTCTATTCACATACTGTTGGTCAAATGGGGGTTGGAGAATAGTGTGGGCAAACCCCTGGGTCCGACAATAGCCTAAAAAAGAGTGGCCAGAAAAACTGTCCAACTACACTTGCGCATATATGTCTTCAATCAATTTACATTACACATAGGACCTTTTTTCAGCCTCATGGTAAATTGAATAGCACAGACTTCATTAGGATTGGCCAAACTAACAATAAAACTTGCCCATACAAGCGGATAATTTGATCATCCCCTGCAATCTGTACAGTGGTGGTAATAAGTTTTCGCAGACCAAGACTGGTACATTTTGTGTCCTCCCAATAGTATTAAATGACAAAAAATGTAACAGCTATGCTGTGGTATATTTGATTTCGCACACCAGATAGACTAGAACTTAATTTCCACCACTGTTCCTGCAGTAACTTTTGTGTCACAAATATTTGTTTCTCCCTGATGGCAAGCCAAATTGTGCCACCTTTTGGATCGATAGTGCCAATCTGTCAATGCTTGGCCAACACTGAGCTAACTGTGCCAACAACATTGGGCCAACGCTGAGCCGTCATAGCTTATATGGCTACAAGTGTCTTTCTAAGCCCCATTCTAAATACGCGTTACTCACGTGGTAATTGCTCTTGCGTCCTTGAAAAATCTCCCAAATGAACAATACCCGATGCACGAAAAATGCAACCGCTTGGAAATTTATCGGCAACATTTAGAGCGGCATGCATCTTTCTATTCTGGCTAATCTCTGCATAATTGTCTTGAAAGAGCAAGTGCTGTCTTGGGACCAGGTTATGGCTGCTGAGCATCTGTCTGCATCTGTCTGCAGAGACAGTTAATATAGATCAAATCTGTGTGATATATTTTGCACAGCAAAGAAGTATATATGAAATTGTGCCCAAGTCTCCAGTGATGTCTAATACATATAAGCCACAAGCATCTTTGACATTATGCTATACTGTGATTTATGATAGTTTTTGGCTGAAGTATGAAACCTTTGCCAGCATCCATCATCAATCAATGTTAATTGGATTGAATGCAATGCAAAGTGATTGACTCCATTTATCCGGGAATGTCATCCGGAATGTCATCCAGGAATGTCATCCGGGAATGTCATTCGGTAATGTCATCCAGTAATGTCATCTGGGGATGTCATCCGGGAATGTCATTTGGGAATGTCACTTGGGAGTTTAATGCAATACATTATTATTGTGAATTAATATATCAGAATTACATAGTTTCAGTCCAAAGTAACTAAAGTGAAAGATGTATGCAATGCCTTAAAATCGAGGATTAGCACAATAATAATCATGCTTCATTAACAATAACGGCATTCATCTGGCAAACATCCAGTCCCTTCCAGTGGAGATGCTGTTCTTTGCTCTGTCATTTAGCACAGGAGCAGGAGCTGACTGGAATTCCATGCATTATTCAATGATGGAATACCTTGGGTCTTTTAGACTTGCAATAGCAATTTGCTTTCATTCATTGTCATTTAAGCTGTTGCCTTTCACAAGTATACTCTACTGTATATACCATGACAAGTTGTGATTTCCATAGCATAAGTTCAGTCATCTTACTTTTGGAAGAGCTTTGTGCTGTTCTACGATCTTTTTCAGAGAATGACCATAGATCGGCAAAGTTTCTCTACACTGTATTGTTTCAATGCTACGGGGTCTGAAGCTTAGTTGGCTTATATGACTATATACTATAGCTGCCAGAGTTAGACATAATAATGAGATGATAAGGCTTGGAGTCCACACCATGCTACACGTTTACCCCATGTGTGGGGTCTTTTACTTGCCCCAGCATAGACACTAAGTGCAAGGCAACAGCAAAGGTAACATCTCATGAAAGGGACTTATGAAGAGTGCACGTTCGGATTGGGAATGGCATCTGGGGCCTTCAGCAGAACTGCCCAGTGTGGAATTGGTGAAAGTCAGTAGTGAAGATAGTTGACCGTAAGGCCTAGGTACAACAAAATCCATGAGTTCGAAAATGTATTCTGAAAGAGTAAGTCAATTTCGTCTACATCCTAAAACTCACATTTAACCTTTTCCTTAAAAGAATCAACTTAGCAAATCTGAACGACAATTCTTCCCACAAATCTATTTGGCATGATCTGGATTTCTTGGACATTCTTATTCCAACTTTGCCAACAACAACAAAAAATATTGCAAAATTAATCTACAATACACTGGCTTGAAAAAGTGAATATAACATATATGACAAGAACTGGAGTCACTTTCCTGAAGGTTCAAATGTGATTATGAGCCAAGTCCAGGTTTTAATCTGGCAACTAAGCTCTAAACAACTCGCCTGCCTTAGAACCTTTGACGTAATTATAGTGTGAGAATGTCACAGGTTAAACTTGTTAGAATCACTTGGCCCTTTTTAGTAAATTGCCACCGATCAATAAGAGGCTTGATAAATAGGCAGAGCTGTTATGGTGTAATGAAGACTAACGCATGCCTTTAACTGCCCTGAAGAGGGCGGGGGCCTAGCTCAGTGGTAGCGCTCTGGGCTCCCAACTGCTTTAGGGAGTAAATTTTGTGCATGATGAGTCATCAGTGACCCATGTCCCTATCTTTTCTATTGCTAATATAATGTGTATGCTGTATGATGACTCATGGTAGGGCGGGGACCTAGCTCAGAGGTAGCACACTGGGCTCCCAACCACTGGGTCCCGGGTTCGATTCCCGGTCGAGCCCAAGTTGGATGGCTGTTTCATCCTTCATGTCATTGCCATGGTCCCTGCCTGTCCTCGTTAGCCCATCAGGTGCAGAAATACAGGACGTAAAGCCATAATCACACACCCACCCTTATTCCCCTAAAGGTTCAAGGTTGTTATGAAAGGGTATCACCCCTGCAGTCTGGGTTCTTCTATCACAGACCCCACAGTGAAACCAATCATTACAGTGACATGTGTAAGAGTGAAGAATATTCCTGCTTTAGGGAGTAAATTTTGTGCATGATGAGTCATCAGTGACCCATGTCCCTATCTTTTCTATTGCTAATGTGTATGCTGTATGATGACTCATGATAGGGCGGGGACCTAGCTCAGAGGTAGCGCTCTGGGCTTCGCAACCGCTGGGTCCCGGGTTCGATTCCCGGTCGAGCCTAAGTTGGATAGCTGTTTCATCCTTCATCTCATTGCCATGGTCCCTGCCAGTCCTAATTAGCCCAACAGTACAAGGCACCTCCGATTTAACGTCTCATGTGAGTCGATATACTGTAGGCGAATGAGACCTTAAGTTAGGAAATTGTTTTCTACACCAAAAATATCGCTCATTTAAAAGGTGTACAGAAACCCAGTGTAATGAATTAATCTATCTATCTTTAAATGGATAAGGCATTTTGGTACACCAAATATAACAAAGCTGCCTTACACCTTCTTGAGATACGGTTTTCTCGAAACTATCGATCTTATTATGGGCCTGTTTTAGGCTGGGAGGAGTCAAGGCCTTTCAACATCAGATTTATCATTATCACCCTGCCACTTATAAACTAGCTACTGGAGACAGGCAACTCTTGCTTTTCAAGTTATAATGGGATGTTCAGGGCACAATTAAGTATTGCGCCATATTTATCAGTCCAGGCAACGGCCATCCGTCTTGTCTGTCTGAAACTTCCTGCGAGCCCCGAGGGACAATGTACTTGCTGGTTGGGATGAGAATAGTACAGTTCCTGTATCACATTATACAGCAGCACAGTACCTGCTACCTACAGCACAGTATACAGCAGAGTACCTGCTACCTACAGCCCAGCAACTAGAGTATAACTTAGATTATACTCCACTTAGACTTTTTTCCTATTGTTCTGAGCGGGCAATAACCAACGAAAATGTTAGTTAACTCCCTCCCGAGTGCAAACTGAATTTGTCTTGCATAATCAAGGCATTAAAACAAACAAACAATCAAACAAATTAATATGCATAATGGGGTATAAGTTAGTTATATCCCTCATATTTGGGAGTAAACTAACATTTTTGGTGGTTATCTCTCGGCCTTTGGCGTCAGGATATAACCAACAAAAATGTCAGTTAACTTCCGACTATAAGGATTAGAATTATCACTTCCTACCGATTCCAAATACGCGCCATTCCAAGATAGCGTGTTACATTGGCCGACGTTGGCCCAGTTTCCGCTGACATCGGCCAACATTAGTAGGATGTAGAACTGATCTGGCCAATATTGGTCTGATATGGAACCAATCTGACATGATATCTGGGTTGCAGAAGTGACCGAGCTGAAATATGCATAATGTCAATGCATTGTGAGCGGATATATAGATGTGGAAAGTGCAGCCCTCTAAGGCAAGTTCTTTCCGCTATCTTGGGTTGATTGAAGAGGTGAGAGAGAGGTGGAGTCCACCCATTTTACACATTTACCCCATGGATGGGATCTTTTACACGCCGCAGCATAGACACTGAGTGCAAGGGACCGCCAATTTAACGTCTCATCCGATCGACATCCAGTTGCTGGGATGTTGCTTATGAAGGGTGCCCGGGCAAGGGATTGAACCAGGGTCCTTCAGATGAGCAGGCGAGTGTCTTACCACTAGACCACCCAGAACTAGTAGCCCAATGTTGGCCCTGCTTGACATTCTATGGGGGACACTGCAGTTGTTCAACTGTGAACTGGTCTTTTTCAGGAGACCATCTTGATTGGCGCAGTAATTACCTTAACAGGAAGTACATTAGGTATAATTTTACACTTCAAATAAAAACACACCCAGTTTTGACAACCAGTAAGGTACAGTTGACTTCAATTTCTAAATGTCCAGATTAGTAATCGGTTTACTTAGAAACATTGGGGCGGGGGCCTAGCTTAGAGGTAGCGCTCTGGGCTTTCAACCGCTGGGTCCTGGGTTCGATTCCCAGTCGAGCCTAAGTTGGATTGCTGTTTCATCCTTCGTCTCATTGCCATGATCTCTGCCTGTCCTAATTAGCCCAACTGGTGCAGAAATACAGGACGTAAATCACTAATCACATACACACACACTTAGAAACATGGTTTGTTTCTTGAATTCTCAAATAATGTCGAAACCTGGTAAGTGATAGTCCTCTAGTTAAAGACAAGTATTATATGTTGATCTTCTCACCAATGCCTTGGAAGTAAGCCAATGCCATCACAGACCAAAATATCTAAAAACTTAAGATGCAGCATAATGTTCAACCCCGGGAGAGTGTTGCAGGCAATGACAAAATGCTTGTGGTATACATCTCCATTTTTGTAAATCCTAACTTAATCAAAGTGACTGGCTTTTAATAGGAAATACGAGAATGAGCAGAGCAAGCGTCTGGCTTTTTGACATTGGAGCGGCTGTTTTATTTTCTTTCTCAATGAGAATTAAGTACAGAAGAGAATAATAGGCGAGAAAATTGTGCAGTAAGTGAGTATATTTTTAGAGGTCTATGCAGGAGAATATGTGAGAAAGCAATTAGTGAGTATGCAAGTCACAAATAAGTGAGTAAATAGATCATTTGGATTCAAAACAAAATTAAGGTCCAATATGTCAATTGATAATAAATGTCAGTTCCTCTGAACCGCTGTCTTGTTGGTATGCGTTTGACCTTTTCAAGGTCACTTTTGACCAGGCCTCTAAACGAGACCAGCCTCTATTGTAGAATTGTATTATCAAATGTAATCAAATTTGATAAATAAGCTTCTGCAGTCGACATCTGGGTTTTATAAAACTAAAAGAAATTGTGATTACTGAATAAATTGGTTTTTGAAGGTAGCCATACAAGTAGCTACAGCCAAGTAGGTGACAGGGGCGGATCCAGAAAATATTTCACGGGGAGGGGGGGTTGACAAGTCAAAATGTACTGGGGGTGACCAGTTTTTTGTTTCTAATTTTCCAATATTAAACATATTGTTTTAAAATGTACTAGGCCAGGAGGGGGGAGGGTTTAAACCCCCTAACCCCCCCTAGATCCGTCACTGGGTGGATGGATTGGTAAGTTAATTGAGTGCAAGTGTTTTGTGTTGTAGCTATCAGTGTGCCCATTGTGTCACGTCGTTTAAGTTGGGAACCCAATTACCGCGAACTGCAACTTAATTAGGCCGCAAGGGTTGGGGAAATACCATTAATTAACGCTAGGTGATGTTATTGTAGTCACTCTGGTGTCATCCTTTTCAGTACAATGGCGGCTACTTCCTGTGTACCGGACGGATGTTTAGTGACATCCTGAACTCCTGCAGGGGGGTAATCAGTAATGCATTGTATCACATTGTATCACAGGCAATATTTACATAGCGATTGCAATTTGGTAAGACCAGCTGCTGCACCAGTTTATAGACACTGCGGGACCTCGCTATCAAGAACACTGTTGGTGTGAATGTTAACTTAATAGTGAGGTTGTCTTAATAGTGATGTGAAGAAATATTAAAAGTTGGCATGAATTCAAAGATGTCTACATTATGACAAATTCTTAATATAGTGGATTTTGTAGGGAGGTGGTCTTATGTCCAAGTTCCATAGTGCACTCACTTAAGTGTCTTTCGATAAATGCTGCTAGCTACACTTCAGCACACAGCACCATTTGGGTTCAATGTTGTCCCAGCTAATGAAGATGAGCTTTGCTACAAACTGTTTGCACCACTCTGCCAGTTAATCCAATCCTGCCAGGCCATTTACCCCACACATGGGCTGCTGCTACTTCCCTCAAGCCTCCAAAACTGCCAACTCATTTAATTATCACAAACTTGCCAGTTGTTTAATGCACTAACAAGTTTATGTAATGTGCTATATTGCCTTTAATCAGCGCTAATGCATCGAATAAGATTGCATTTATTAATTTGGTTTAGTAACACTAGTAGTTGTGGTGTTTCCCCTGTGCCATGGAGTGAATCTTTGGTGAAATCACAGGCGTTTGCCATCATGACAGCCCTTAGCTAGTTTCAGTCAATAATATCATATTTCACTTCCAAAATGGCTATATTATACACAAAAATAATTTTCCTTCTCATTCTAAGTGATAACTTCCATTATTTATGGGTATTTACCACTTATATACAAGGAATTCCTTGCCTGTATGCTGGGAAATGTTCAATTCTCATCTCTAGTGCCAGATTTGCATATTTCACCATCTACACACATGATGGTGCTTCCCGATTGGCCAATATCTCCCAAGCACAGTCTGCTGTCAGCTTTAAGCCAATTAAGTGACCTAACTGAGTAATCTTTGTTTAAGAATTGAGTGTAATCATAGTCAATGCAAACAAAACAAATTGATATGCAATCTGTTAAACATTCAATGCCATAAGCCAGCCTATATGCTATTAAGCTAATTTGTTTGTATTTAATTCTAACTGGTAAACTAGCAAAATAATTGCCATCAAGCTCAGGGCATTTCCTAATGTATTCAGCTACATTCTGATTGGCAGTTGCAAATGACATAGGGGGCTCTTGAGATGAGAAGCTAATTAAGGCAGTCAGTAGCCTTGGTATTAGTTAAAGTATAAGTGTGTCATCACTGAGCAATGTCATATATGTTGGCAAACGCCTGTGGTGAAATGGATAAGTTATTCACTCCCCATGCAAAAGATCCTGGGACCTGTGTTCAATACCAAGGTGGGGCACACTTTTCTTGTTTTAGCTGCTCAGAGAAATTAGGCGAGCAATATACTTTTAATTTGCTTGGATGGAAGTGTAACCATGTTCAGCTGAAATATATTATGATAATATAGTGGTGGTGAATTAGGGCTTTACGTCCTGTATTTCTGCACCAGTTGGGCTAAGTAGGACAGGTAGGGACCATGGAAATGAAATGATGGATGAAACAGCCATCCAACTTGGGACCCAGTGGTTGGAAGCCCAGCACGCTACCACTGAGCTAAGCCCCCACCAATGTAATATTGTAGATACATTGTGTTCCGGAACAATAATCAATGCATGGTCCATATGAAAAAAAGTCTGTCTGATATTTGCAAGGTTTGATAATTTCCTTAGTATGACAATTTTAATCTTGGTTGCAAACCGTATTTAAATATTGGTCCGCGACCTTCTCGCGCGGATTTTCCATTATGGTATTGGTATTTTTCACTTAGCCACCAATGCGCAAATGTGGGATCCTATCCAGGTAATATAAGGAAGGATAGAGCGACAATCCAAAGAAGGCCAAACTTAATTTGTCACAGAAGAATATAAATCCTATTTGCAGAAAGAAATGAATAACAAAACGTTTCTGCGAGTGATAGGGGTATTTTTGTGGACCACCACAGTTGCAATGACAGATAGCTCAAGACGCACGGTAAAAATACTGTCCGCTAAGGTGTTGCTCTTGATTGATTCCCTCACACCTCTAGGCAAGAAAATACAAAAATCTGAAACTTCCAGGGTTCAATTTCAGTTGATCTATTCCCTATTACAGTCAAGCCCATATAAAAGTTCTCATATACGAAGACTTGCATAGCAATTTTCCTGTCTATTTCATTATACTGCAAGATGGCATGCGACCATGACCGAACGTTGACCTAATAACAACCAGATCTTGCATGCTCTCTACATTTGTACAGCCCAGTGACCTAATTATGTACATGTTTTGCTCGTTTACTCATCTGAATTTCTCTTATCGTCTCTAGGCTGGCTTATGGTATTAAAGGCCTAACAATGAAATTACAGAATAATTAGATGTGCATGTGCTCAGTTCACGCAATTTTTGCCATGACAAGCAGGTAATTCAGAAAAATTGCCTGAACTAAAAATATATGTATCCATTTCTCCTGTATTTTTAAGAGAAGATTTCTTAAGTTTATACTCAGCCTATTGCCTTCATAGTTTGACAAATCATTTTGTTTAACTAGGTGAACAATTAGTTCGCTGGACTGTTAAGTGAAAACACACAGTGATAATGTGTCTAATGGGGAATTTCAAAACTAACCACATAACATGCCACACTCCCCTCAACAATCAGCAAAGTGTGCGCGGTGGGGGCCCAGCTCAGTGGTAGCGCGCTGGGCTCCCAACCACTGGGTCCTGTGATAGATTCCTGGCCAAGCATAAGTTGGATGGCTGTTTCATCCTTCATCTCATTGCCATGGTCCCTGCCTGTCCTAATTAGCCCATCAGGTGCAGAAATACAGGACGTAAAGTCCCACCCGAACACCCACCACCCATCAGCAAAGTGGGTTCACCAGATCGGCTCATCGTCAGACCAACGTTGTCAACCTCAAGCCGACATGATATCTACAACATCGTCCCAATGTTGGCATTACACAGGTGATATATCAGATCAGGCAGACGTTAGACCAACCACTGGCTGACGTTACGGAAGTGGCATCTCGATGTTGACTTTGGCAACTGTTGAGGTAGGACTACCTCTGAATCAGGTAGGGCGGGGCCTAGCTCAGTGGTAGCGCTCTGGGTTCCGGGTTCGATTCCCGGTCGAGCCTATGTTGGATGGCTGCTTCATCCTTCGTCTTATTGCCATGGTCTCTGCCTGTCCTAATTAGCCCAATTGGTGCCGAAATACAGGACGTAAAGCCCTAATCACACACACACACACACTCACACAGAGCTCTGAATAAGGAGCAGCTTTGACATCTTCATTCTAGAAATTTTATGTAATCTGTTTAGGGCCTGAAGTGGTCCTAAAACCGAGGTGGATTTAATACTGGTTGGTCTTAATTAAGAGTTCCATTGTATCCAGAAGAGATCGGGAATGTCACAATAACTTCATTAGCTGAAGACGACACCAGCCCCATGGGGTGGCTGCACCCAATGACCTCTTGTCAGGTGCAATCATGCCTCCCATATGATGGACCAGCAAGTGGCAGGAAGATGCTCAACAAGACCTTATCTATTTCCTCCTACTTTTTGCCAACACTGACAGACCTTTTAGGAACGTTGTGGATAAGATCTAGTGGAAAATGTGCCAGGTGATCGAATGAGCATCGATTACATTTCTCAAAATAATGCAAAATCATCAATATTTTGTGTTCGTTCATTACTAATTATGCTAACACGCCTAAAATGTTGGTTTGCTTATTCTTGTTAGGCAGACGTGCATGGTAGCTTAAAATGAATCCTGTCTAGGGCCAGCAATGAACATTTAAATCCCCAAACAGATATAAATATTGATAAAATACACCTCAAATGAATATAATATAATGTGCTTATTCAATCTTTTACGAGCTAGACTGTCCTAGACTGTCCTAGACTGTCCTAGACTGAACTAGACTGTCCTAGACTGAACTAGACTGACCTAGACTGAACTAGACTCACCTAGACTCACCTACACTGACCTAGACTCACCTACACTGACCTACACTGACCTAGACTGAACTAGATTGAACTAGACTGAACTAGACTCACCTAGACTCACCTACACTGACCTAGACTCACCTACACTGACCTAGACTGAACTAGACTGACCTAGACTGAACTAGACTGAACTAGACTCACCTAGACTCACCTACACTGACCTAGACTGACCTACACTGACCTAGACTGAACTAGACTGACCTAGACTGTCCTAGACTGAACTAGACTGACCTAGACTGAACTAGACTCACCTAGACTCACCTACACTGACCTAGACTGACCTACACTGACCTAGACTGAACTAGACTGACCTAGACTGAACTAGACTGAACTAGACTCACCTAGACTCACCTACACTGACCTAGACTCATCTACACTGACCTAGACTGAACTAGACTGAACTAGACTCACCTAGACTCACCTACACTGACCTAGACTCACCTACACTGACCTAGACTGAACTAGACTGACCTAGACTGAACCAGACTTAACTAGACTGACCTAGACTGAACTAGACTGACCTAGACTGAACTAGACTGTCCTAGACTGATCTAGATTGACCTAGACTGAACTAGACTGAACTAGACTGACCTAGACTGACGTGGACTGACCTAGGCTGACCAAGACTGACCTAGACTGACTGCTACCTGCCACTGACCTAAAAACCATCTGATGTAGCTCTTCATTATAAGCTACAAATGAAGTATCAGAATTAATAAATGGAATTCTTATAGATGCATGGTCTCCAGCTAGGCATGGCTTGATTTTTTATTCAGCTTGTTAAGAATGAAGGTATTTGTTCCCAGCTCTGGATAGCACAGAGCCCCTAAGAGGACATGGCAGAACAAAATATAATTTTCCCGTGCGCACGAGACACATTTTGTGCGCACAAATTCTGTATAAGTAGTTCTGCATTTGTGCTCAAGTTAAAAATGCTGTTCCTTGCAATGAAAAATAGTCCCTGCAGTAAACTGCAATGAACAAATCAATCAATGAGTCACACATATGGTATATCAATTTGTCAATAATCAATCAATCGATCAGTCAATCACACATGTAGATGTTATATCAATTGGTCAATCAATACCTATCAATCTATCAATCTATCTATCTATCTATCTATGTGTGTATAAGTATAAGCATGTATGCTTGTTTATCGAAGATGTTTGTATATGTGACTACATGTATGTAAATGATTATTGAATTAACAGAGCAAAAGTACAAATACATGTAGATATACAAGATTGCCATCTTTTGGTAGAACATGTAATTTCATGTACTTAATTGAAAACTCCATCTTTCTTGCACTTTTAGTTGCTGAAATACAACACCTAATTGGCTGGGGTCACTGAGTGTACTTCACTACAGAGTGCTTGGCCATTGAATGGAACAGCATTTTAAACTCCTAATAAAAGAAAAACTATTATGTCTAGATAAGAGATAGTGATAGAAGTGTGTACCAGTTTTCTCGTGGCACGAGTTAATTAAATCGCGCGCACGGGAAAAAAATATAAATTTCTTTAATTTACTCGTGCGCACGGGAAAATTATATTTTTTTTTTGCCATGTCCTCTTAGGAGCTCCGTAGGATAGCTATAGCTGGATTTGTTTATTTTTGTATGGGTGTGATCATTACAGTGCACTGACCTGATATGTGAGCCTGAAGATCATCGCGGCCCACATTCAACCAGCCTAGCACCCTGATAACCTCCAGTAAACACACAACACTAAGACAAACGTCCTCTGAAATTGACTGCAACTGTGATTTGCTGTCTCTGACTTGACGTGACTACCCCAGCTTCGATTTACAACTGTTTATCACACCCTATGTTTGTTTTTCACACCTATGTTTTGAATTTTTGTGTATTTTTTGGTTTGGTGGCTTAGGAAGAGCTCATTGGCCGAGTGGTTAACATGGCCCTACTTGATTGAATGCATGGGTTCAAACCTACAGTTCAATGCATAGCTCTCAGGAAATTTGTGTTTACATATGTACATACTCGGTGGGATAAAAAAATATAGAATTGCCTATATATATGTGTGTGCATATATATATATATTTTTTTATTGACAACGCAATATCAGTGCAGATACATGTGTCATAAAAAATAAAAATAAAGTAAAGGAAGAGAAAAATAATAATATATATACGTATAAATAAAGAAAATATAATAAAATAAAGGCATGACATTTTTCTAAAACGCTATAATAAAAATATAAATAACTATATACAGTGCTAGGTAATGAACTAATAATAAATATATGTATCTTTGAGCACCTAGTACAATTAACACAACTATATATGTACAGTCCTACATGGCCAATTGTGCCATGTGTGTTTTCCATGCGTTTGGATAAACGCATGGAAAACGCATGGTTTTTGCCTCATTATAATTAGCTAAAAACCATGCGTTTCCATGCGTTTATCCTTCTCATGGAAAATGCACGTGGCACATTTGGCCATGTATATGTTGAGTTATTGCCGGGTTGCCGGGTTGATTGTGAAATCGTCTTTGAATCAACTTCAGTCGATACGTTATTCGGGGTTTTATGCTGAATAATGGAGAGGGAATACAAAAAAAATATTTTGTTTTAAGGCAATAATATCCTAATCGGACTAACTTGTAATTGTTGGTATTTTAGATTAGTTTTGCCTAAAATTTCTTTAGCCTTTGAAGTTGATATGGTGTAATGGGTTAGGTTGTTTTGTGAAATTATGAAATTTGATTTATGGATTGCACGCATTAATTAAAATGGCCCATCACGTACCATGATAAAAAGCTAACGTTTCAATGAAAACTGCTAATTAAAATTGATTCTCACGTAAACAAGAAAATAATGGACGTTAAAATACATTGGCAAAAGGCTAAAAACGCCTCAAAATAAGAATATGGTAAGGAGCATTAGGAAATTAATCATTCTGATATTTATGGAATCTGTCACACCTTAACTGGAGTTCTCGTGAGAAAATTTGCTTTTGTTACGTAACAATGGTTGATCCCTTAAGGTCAGATTTAGATTCGCTGATGTTGTTTTCCCATTCATAGCAGAAGAAGCTATTCTTAGTTGATCCAAACCTCTTTTCTGAGCAACACAATGGGCTATTCTGCAAAGATTTTTTTAATAATATTCACAATGTGGGGTTCATGCATTGTGTACAGGTGCAGGCAGCTGAAATGATTAATTATAATGTTCAACAAAACGAAATAACAACAACAAAAAACATGCCTGTTCAACTGCTTTCAGATTGAAATCAAAATGCAAAAGAAAAATAATTAAAATAAAATAGTAATTAGCATGGCTGGACACCATAAATGTCACTAAACGTTCGCAATATTGTTCTTTAGTAATCAATTTGTTTCTCCTAATTTGCAGGGTTAGCTTTCATTCCTTATCTAAATAATTGCAATTGACAGCAAAACTTTAGAGTAAAGAATTTAGCATTGAATAACATCACTTGGGTAACTTACCTACAACTTTGTATTTTCTGAGCAGTATTTTGTCAGACTAGACTATCTCCACTTTCATATACCTCAATTGGCCCTTGTTTGTTTACTCTGAGCAATTATATGTGTACAACAGAGCAACATAAGCAATGGTGTGTGGCCAGTTATTCGACAAGGCTATATACCATGAGTTTTGTTTATATGACTGGCTGTCCATCAGCCGGTGGCCTGCAAGGTACAAGCAGGTAAATACATGCATGAACAGACAGATAGCCATTCTAGCAGTTAGATAGATAGATAGATAGGAAGGTAGGTAGTTAGACAGATAGATAAATAGATAGATAGATAGATAGATAGCCAGGTAGATAGATAGGTAGCCAGATAGTTAGATAGATAGATAGCCAGGTAGATAGATAGATAGCCAGTTAGTTAGATAGATAGATAGATAGATAGATAGCCAGATAGATAGCCAGATAGATAGATAGGTAGATAGATAGATAGATAGCCAGATAGATAGATAGTCAGATAGTTAGATAGATAGATAGATAGATATAGCCAGATAGATAGCTAGATAGATAGATAGCCATATAGATAGCTAGATATAGATAGATAGCCAGATATATATATATATATATATATATATATATATATAGATAGATAGATAGATAGCCATATAGAAAGCCAGATAGATAGCTAGATAGATAGATAGATAGATAGATAGATATATAGCTAGATAGATAGCCAGATAGATAGATAGATAGATAGCAATATAGATAGATAGATAGATAGATAGATAGATAGATAGTTAGATAGATAGATAGCCGAGTAGATAGATAGATAGCCGAGTTGATAGATAGATAGATAGATAGATAGAAAGATAGCCGAGTAGACAGATAGATGGATAGATAGATAGATAGATAGATAGATAGATAGATAGCCAGATAGCCAGATAGCCAGATAGATAGATAGATAGATAGATAGATAGATAGAGTTTCTGAGATTTAGTTGAAATTGCCTTGGAGGGCTGCAATTTCATATCTGTCTATTTATCTATCTATCTATTACTCAGATCTGCAAGTATTTGTGGCTCCCTCACACAACCACACAAGTCTATAGTACCAATTTATGACACGAAATGGAAGCACTAGTTCATGATAATGTTAGGATATAAGCAACAAATGATCTCTTCTCTTCTGTCAATGTGCATGGTAAAGGCCATTAATAAGGTTTATCACAAAGACACTGACAATAATCGTAACAGTAACTTGGAGAAGGGCTGGTGGAAGTTGTGAGAAAAATAGTAAATTTACCGCAGTGGCTCCTCAGAGCAGCACACATACTGCAAATGGTATGGACTTATTGGAGAGGTGGTCCTAATAGATAAGGATTCAACAAAATGTAAATAATCGCCATTTATCAACACACAATTCTGACAAAATTATGATCTTAATTATTAGGGCTTACTGTATTGTGGATTTTCACGGAAAGTTCTCTATATTTCCACCAGGTGGCTATGACCGAATACTGCAATTGTATTGGCTGAAAAAGTTCCCACCCTTGACTGTGATTGGCTGAAGCAAAGCGCATCCTAGCAGCAGTATTTTTAGTGCATTTAAATGTATATTTGACATCTTATCGTTCAGTTGATTTCTGTTATTTCCCTGAGAGAATTATATTAATGGAATCAGTTAGTTATGATCTACTATGTCTGAAAAGCAAAATGAGTAATTAGAGGAGAGGAAAGACTTATGTCTTGCTGAATTCAGGGCTGCTCAGTGAAAGGACTCCATTGATATGCCATTTTCACTGTAAATAAATGTGCACATTTTTTGCAATCTTTATCACGATAATTATATATTAATTTAATGTATGCGAGTCAAACAATTTGGTTTGTAGTATTACTTTAAATTAATAGTAATGTTTTTCGGGGTTTTTGTTAATTCAATAACCTGATGGAATATCAAGGAAATGTGAGAATGCATTACTTAGATATAGAAATATGACCATTGTGTATATGTCTGCATTGTGATATCTTCCCTAGCTGTTTCATGTTCTCCTACAAGACAAAGTATCCCAATTTGCAAACAATTTATGTGCGTAAATAATGTATGTGCGACCTTAGCACAGCCTAAGCCTGGATCAACAAGAAAATACATGCATAATGTATTTATCGAAAGCTGTGTTGATATTTATATAATATTAATTTTTTGGTGGACAAAAATGATTTTGCATCTTCAGGACATATGTGGTAGTATATACATATGTTCAAATTTAAGTGCAATACTGCCTTAAATGCACTTTAATAAAATCATTTAAATGTATAAGCACAATTTTTGTGGTATAAAATTAAGATTTTCTAATTTTAGGTTATCTTCTACTATGTATAATTGCTTTTTTGCTATTTTTACACTTTAAAATTCAGTTGCAGTTTGGTCATTTACCCTTGTAATTCAGTTGCATTTTTGCAAATTTACCCCTGATAATTTAGTTGCAGTTTGATAATTTTCCCTTTATAATTCAGTTGCAGTTCGGTAATTTACCCCTGATAATTCAGTTGCAGTTTGGCAATTTACCCCTTGTAATTCAGTTGCAGTTTGGTCATTTACCCCTATAATTCAGTTGCATTTTTGCAAATTTACCCCTGATAATTCAGTTGCAGTTTGGTAATTTACCCCTTGTAATTCAGTTGCAGTTTGGCAATTTACCCCTTGTAATTCAGTTGCAGTTTGGTCATTTACCCCTATAATTCAGTTGCATTTTTGCAAATTTACCCCTGATAATTTAGTTGCAGTTTGGTAATTTACCCCTTGTAATTCAGTTGCAGTTTGGCAATTTACCCCTTGTAATTCAGTTGCAGTTTGGTCATTTACCCCTATAATTCAGTTGCATTTTTGCAAATTTACCCCTGATAATTTAGTTGCAGTTTGGTAATTTACCCCTTGTAATTCAGTTGCAGTTTGGCAATTTACCCCTTGTAATTCAGTTGCAGTTTGGTCATTTACCCCTATAATTCAGTTGCATTTTTGCAAATTTACCCCTGATAATTCAGTTGCAGTTTGGTAATTTACCCCTTGTAATTCAGTTGCAGTTTGGCAATTTACCCCTTGTAATTCAGTTGCAGTTTGGTCATTTACCCCTATAATTCAGTTGCATTTTTGCAAATTTACCCCTGATAATTTAGTTGCAGTTTGGTAATTTACCCCTTGTAATTCAGTTGCAGTTTGGCAATTTACCCCTTGTAATTCAGTTGCAGTTTGGTCATTTACCCCTATAATTCAGTTGCATTTTTGCAAATTTACCCCTGATAATTTAGTTGCAGTTTGGTAATTTACCCCTTGTAATTCAGTTGCAGTCTGGCACTTAACCCCTTATAATTCAGTTGCAGTTTGCCAATTTACCCCGTATAATTCAGTTGCAGTCTGGCAATTAACCCCTGATAATTCAGTTGCAGTCTGGCATGCTTTGCTGACAGTACCATGCTCAATTTCTCCAGGATAATCAACAGTACCTCATGACCTCTGTGAACTAAATCCTTCAATTAAGTGATTAGAACTAATGTCAGATTAAAATCTTAATCCAGGAGCTTTGAATGTGAACATAAACAGCTGGCTGTCTTTTAACAGTGATTACACTGAAAGTACCTTTATGATCAGTGTCTATGCTGAGGTCATTCAAAGACACCACTACTACATGGCCAATTGTGCCACGTGCGTTTACCATGCGTTTGGATAAACGCATGGAAAACGCATGGTTTTTGCTTCATTATGATTAGCTAAATACCATGCGTTTTCCATGCGTTTATCCTTCTCATGGAAAATGCACGTGGCACATTTGGCCATGTACTTGAACTGACAGCAGGTTCTTCTTCTCTTTATATCATTTATGTCTTTTTTAAATTTACATGTGATAAAATTATATTTAGATAATTTTTTTATTATTTTTATTATTATATATAACTTTTCTTAATTATTTAGTATAATAATATTGCGGGGGTGCACAATTAAACATTGTTTCCACGAAACTCTTGTGCATCCCCCTCATCGACATATTTGTGTCATTAATGAAATGTCTTAATAACCATGTATGTTTAAATTTCGATGAAAATAAAGTATCTATCTATCTATCTATCTATCTATCTATCTACATTAAAAGTGAAGGTTTTACCCTATTTATGGAAGATATTGTGCATAATATATACAGTGAATAATGTCAATAATACATGGCCAAATGTGCCACGGCGTTTTCCATGAGAAGGATAAACGCATGGAAAACGCATGGTTTTTAGCTAATTATAATGAAGCAAAAACCATGCGTTTTCCATGCGTTTAGATAAACGCATGGAAAACGCACGTGGCACAATTGGCCATGTAGGCACCCAGTGACCAGGGTAAATATTTAACTACACAATCAACAAAGCTGAGATCTGTAGATGGAAGTTTCAGTCTGATCCATTAGCATTGTCCTCACTTTCCATCAGATGAGTAAAGCTGTCAGAAATTGTCTTTGACGAAACTAATTGCTTGTAAACACATTTATAACCTATTGGTACACCTATTCCTGGCTAGCTGTAGCTATAACTAAAGCCAGTTGCTTCTGTCTACTTCTAGCTAATAGTCGGCTTACACCTACCACCACTGAGAAAATAAAACTTGGTAAATGTGAGAAATTGATCTAATATATATCATAAATATGTACTTTTAGATCTGGCTTTGAGTAGCCAGCTATAGCAAGTGCCAGGTAGCATCGTATGTTCAATTTGACGGGCAGTTTTTAATGAAACTAACCGTACCTTACAATCTCAGTATTTAGTCCTTCCTTCATTAGTGCCACCGCTAGAGGGCAGGACCAAGCGGGTCACGTGATACCTATTAAACAGGCCACCCGTCGAAGGCATTTGTCTGGTCCTTGAGGGCTCCTGGGTAGCAGCAGTGCGGTATTGGTAAAGTATTGGAATTTAGTCACCATGGAAACATACAATCAATGTTACAAAGTACATAGAAGCCTAGTCTTACCATATCATCATAACATCTGCCTCTGCAGGTAAAAGTTAAGTGAAAAGGTGACATACTATATATTATTTTCTTTTGTAATGCTCCCAATATATTTCAACAGCATACAGCATTAATGTTGGATATTGTCTAAAACAATGAATTATTTTCGTGAACGTGATTTATTATAAAAAATTGCCAAAAATGGCATGAGAAATTTATACCAGACCACGAATTTCATGAAATGACCAAAATACATAAACATGAACAGCAAACGTGAACATTACAAATTTGATAAGATTAATTCTGATTTTATGAGTGAAATCTCTTGTTAAAATGTGATAGGTACATGGGTTTTTCAGAACCAAGCCATTAGTAATATGATGGTGTTTTTTAAACCTTTATATATAGGTACTTGGATAAATGGAGTACCATCCCATCTTCTAAGGAAAAGACCACATTAAAATGATCTGTCATCTATCTTTAAGCCATCATTATATTTAATAAGAATTCAAATATCCGCTTGCCAAATATAATATATAGGTGACAATTTGGTGTATTTATAAATATGTATACATTTGTACTGAGATGGAAGAATTACAGTGGCGAATGAAGATAGATAGACAGACAGATAGACAGATAGATATATATAAAGATAGATAGATGAATAGATAGATAGGCATCTTAAAAGTGCTGTGATAATTTATTTTGACCTTGGCCAATTTCGATGACCTTGGCCAATTTCTATGACCTTGGCCAATTGCTATGACCTTGGCCAATTTCGATGACCTAGGCCAATTTCGATGACCTTGGCCAATTTCGATGACCTTGGCCAATTTCGATGACCTTGGCCAATTGCTATGACCTTGGCCAATTTCGATGACCTTGGCCAATTTCTATGACCCCGAGTGTACATTGTTGCTGGGAGGCCTAGTGTTATGAATTACATAAGATGTTAATTTATGGGGTGCCTTGCACTCAGTGTCTATGCTGGGGCAAGTAAAAGATCCCACCCACGGGGTAAATATGTAACATAGTGTGGACTCCAAGCTGTATCATCTCAGCATTACTCTCTTTATTAGTTGGTCATATAAGTTAACTAACTGGATGTCGTCAGGATATGAGACGTTAAATTGGCGGTCCCTTGTGTTCTGTGTCTATGCTGGGGCAAGTAAAAGACGCCACCCATGGGGGTTAATTTGTATCATGGTGCGGACTCCAAGCTGTTTGATCTCAGTATTGTAGTGAACCAATACCCCATATATACACAACACAATATAACACAGTACAATATAATAGAATGCTGGTCTGAACTGGTCATTAGAGAACTAGCCCAATTTCTCAATGCAATTCTACCCACAGAGTGATGTATTACGGAGTCTAGTCAGATCTGCTTTGGAAGAGATCAACCAACCAAATAGAGTCTTTTCACTGAAGAGCCCTGAGTTCAGCAAGAAATAAGTCCTTCCTCTCCTCTTATTACTCATTTTGCTTTTCAGACATAGAAGATAATCACTTATTCAATAAATATAACTTTCTCAAAAAAAATAAAAAAAGCAACTGAATGGTAAGGTGTCAATATACATTGAAATGCACTAAAAATACTGCTGTTAGGATGAATTTGCTTCAGCCAATCACAGCCAAGAGCGGGAACTTTTTCAGCCAATAGAATTGCAGTATTCTTTCATAGCCACCTGGTGGAAATATAGAGAACCTTCCGTGAAAATCCACTATTCTTGATTATCGGTACATGCAAGTTCTATTCTACTGTACATAGCAAATCTACAACTTTTTATAAGTCAATATTTCAACTTTATTGACTTTTACAACTGTATTCACTATTCACAACACAGGGATCAACTAAGAAATAAATAATAATAATTAATATACACTCGACAGCAAAACTAACTCCTAGTCTTTAAGGCCTTGTCTTTAAGGCCTTGTTTGTTAGTATACCGTTACACTATTCTCGTCCTACACAAGAAATCAAGGTATACTGTGAAAGCCAAAATGTATTTTATTGGAGCTAGTTCCCTATTAGGACAATTTTTTAACAAGTGCCATGCACTGATAGAACATACAGCTGTCGCAATCATACTGCGCCATTCAAATTTACACTTGAGTGGAGGGGCGGGGCCTAGCTCAGAGGTAGCGCTCTGGGCTTCCAACCGCTGGGTCCCGGGATCGATTCCCGGTCGAGCCTATGTTAGATGGCTGTTTCATCCTTCGTCTCATTGCCATGGTCTCTGCCTGTCCTCATTAGCCCAACTGATGCAGAAATACAGGACGTAAAGCCCTAATCACCCATCCACCCACACTTGAGTGGAGTGGAGCATTGGGTTAGGGATTTGCTCAATTCCTCCATGCCATGGCTGGGTTTGAACCCACGACCTTGCACATATGAACCCAATACCTTCTCCACTGGCCCACAGCACCCACCACATAAATCAATCAGCTTTTACCAGAATCTAAAGGTAAGCATAGAGCCTTTCTCTTGTGACATACATTCATTGCCTTATCAAACACCCTACAGTGGCACAGGACACTTCAGACTTAGTAGCTAAATCGCATTTAGCCTGATGTCAGCTTTACACACATTGATGCTATAAATATTAAAGAGTGCGAATTTTTTGCATATTTGTCTTACATATTGTAGGATATACAAGTATTTCTTGCACATAGTCCAAACAAAAGCTTGGTATTTTCATTGTTTTGCATATTGTAGAGTTATAGGTTGACAAAGTATATATTTGCACGCTCAACTATGGCCACCGTGAAATGTATGGCTTATACATTCAAAATGCGGGCTAAGTGACATAATATTAGCTCTTGGCTAGGTTCAATGGAGGGCAGCAATTAAGACTATTTACCCTATAAATTTACCCCTGGAGGCATCATGCCACACTGGCACAATGTAGATAGATAGACAGACATATAGATATTTAGACAGACAGATAGATATATAGATAGACAGATAGATATATGGATAGATAGGTAGATAGATAAAAAGATAGATATAAAAAGTGCAACACTGCCCTACCTCTAAGGCAAGTTCTTGCCACTATCGAGAGTTGATTGATGAGGTGAGAGAGAGGAGGAATCCACCCATGTTACACATTTACCCCATGGGTGGGATCTTTTACTTGCCTCAGCATAGACACTGAGTACAAAGAACAGCCAATTTAACATCTCAAACGACATCCAACTGGGATGTTGCTCATGAAGGGTACCGAGCCCGGGATTGAGCCTGGGATTGAACCCGGGTCCTTCAGAGGAGTGGGCGAGAGTCTTACCACTAGACCACCCAGCTGGCCCAGTGATCCCAATCTCCATTCAATGTTGGCCCAATATCAGCAGTGACCCCTGATAGCATACCAGACGTTGGACTGACGTTGGACTGACGTTGGACTGACATTGGACTGACGTTGGACTGACGCTGGACTGACGCTTGACTGATGCTGGACTGACGTTGGACTGACGTTGGACTGACATTGGACTGACATTGGACTGAAGTTGGACTGAAGTTGGACTGACTATGGACTGACGTTGGACTGACGTTGGACTGACCTTGGACTGTCCTTGGACTGACGTTGGACTGTCGTTGGACCGTTGGACTGACGTTGTTGGACAAAAATGTGCGAAAAACAAAATCAACCGAAAAAGCACTAGAGTCATCTTACTCCTTGGCCACGAGAATACAAATGGCACTGCTGTAGTGGCATCTTTGCACTGGGGTAGCCAGAAACGTCTTTTGTAAGCTGCAGGTTTTATCTCCTGTTTCCAGAAGTCAGTTCACCCTGCTCAGCAACAGCATTAATACCCGGAGCTTTCTGATTTAATTCCTCACTGCTATGGAAGGTGCAGCTGTCTCCCTATGCACCACTGCCCTACCACAATCAAATGTCTACTTAATACTTTAGCTTTTAAATCAGAATGAAGTTCACAGCTCTCCAGTTCGAAAGGTAGATGCCCCAGCGTGCATACAAAAGCATCTTCTAATCTTTTGAGATTGGGTCCAAGATCAGCTCATGCCTGCTAAGGTGTCAAATCACTTCCATAGCAGCTCATTGTTACCCGCAGTAGCTCTAGTATCCAAGGCAAAACTTTGAGAGCAATTGTAAAGTTGTGTCATGCATATAACAGCTGTTTTCTGCTAGACTCCACATTAGAATAAGGTATATGTAAGGTGTATGTAAGGTCTTGAAACTACTTTACAAGACTCTTCGTGATCAAGCACCATCTTACACGAAGGAACTAATTCAGGTTGATGAAGTGAGACGACCTGGCCTTCGATCACATAGAGCAAACAACCTGAAAATCCCAAGAACTAAAAGACAGACTTTTGCAGGTCACTCATTTAGTGCCATGGCCCCCCATTGGTGGAATAATTTACCAACAGATTTAAAGGCAGCAGAAACTCTAGACTTATTTAGAAAAGGACTAAAGACATTTTTATAAAGTCAATTTTAAAATAATATCAAGTGATTTTATCGATTTACATATTATAAATTTCTTTCCTCAATTTTAATTTTATTTTGATCTCACATTGTACAGCGCTTCTGAAAATGTATTAATTTTAAATTCTAGACAGCGCTATATGAAATAAAACAATTTACAATTTATGTATTCCTGTTATCACAATTATCCTTAAACAGCACAATAGACATTCAGTCTTCACTCCAGTATACACTTGTTTAGCTACCATGAATATCAATGCGCAAACCTACCAAAGTGATAAACAGTTGGGCTTGTTTGTTTGTTTAGCGGCTTCATCATTTACTCTATTCTATTGTATACAAACAGGTGAGAGGCGTGATGGGTGGATTAGAGCTTTATGTCCTGTATTTCTGCACCTGATGGGCTAATTAGGACAGGCAGGGACCATGGTAATGAGATGATGGATGAAACAGCCATCCAACTTAGGCTCGACCGGGAATCAAAGCCGGGACCCAGTGGTTGGAAGCCCACAGCGCTACCACTGAGCTAGGCCCCCAACCTCCAGGTGAGAGAGGCTCAGTGAACGTGGGTTAAGGCATCACCATGTTATATACAGCAGCTGAGTGGTCTAGTGGAAAGATGCTTTCCTGCTCCTCTGAAGGACCCGGGTTCAATCACAGGCCTGAGCAACCATTCATGAGCAACATCCCAGGTGGATGTCATTCTGATGAGACGTTAAATTGGTGGTCCCTCATACTCAGTGTCTAAGTAAAATACCCCACCTATGGGGTGTATGTGTAATATAGGTGGACTCCTCCTCTTTCACCTCATCAATCAACCCTGGATAGTGGCAAAAACTGATTTTTAGAGGGCTGCACTTTCCAAATCTATCTATCTATCTATCTATCTATCTATCTATCTACCTATCTTGAGACCATCTACCAGCACACGGGATGTTGGCACTAATAAGGTCTTAGTTATTCAATGGCGAATTACCGTCACCCACAATAGTCATATGTGAAGAAGTTAGTCAGCTTTGACTAACAATTTATTAGTCAACTTTATCTAACGAGTGTTTATTTGTCGTTATAATAAATGAAATATATGACACTGACAAATGCTTGCCAATGAAATGAACACATTTCTACCAGTCATAATAGACACGGTCCAAATACTTAAACAATGCCAGTTTTTTTTAATGGATTTTCAGTGTAGAGAGACCGGTGTTAAAACCTGAGACAACTCATATTAAAACCTGAGACAACTCATACTTTAAAACCTGAGACAATTCCAACTTTAAAACCTGAGACATGTCATACTTTAAAACCTGAGACAGCTCATACTTTAAAACCTGAGACAACTCCAACTTTAAAACCTGAGACATGTCATACTTTAAAACCTGAGACAACTCATACTTTAAAACCTGAGACAACTCATACTTTAAAACCTGAGACAACTGATACTTTAAAACCTGTGACAACACATATTAAAACATGAGACAACTCATACTTTAAAAACTGAGACAACTCATACTTTAAAACCTGAGACAACTCATACTTTAAAACCTGAGACAACTCATACTTTAAAACCTGAGACAACTCATACTTTAAAACCTGAGACAACTCATATTAAAACATGAGACAACTCATACTTTAAAAACTGAGACAACTCATACTTTAAAACCTAAGACAACTCATACTTTTAAAAACTGAGACAAACTTTAAAACCTTAGACAACTCCAACTTTAAAACCTGAGACAACTCATACTTTAAAACCTCAGACAACTCATATTAAAACCTGAGACAACTCCTTTTATTTTTTTGGATATTTCTGTTTGTGCCTCTCATCAATGTATCTCTACTTATTTTGCAGAGGAAGTCAAGGCTGTCTAAATTGGATGACTTTGCTCATTAAGAAACAGATCCATCTCCTACTATCATTCTCACTCTTCTAATTATGGTGTCTGAGACTCACAAAATAGATCCACAATCTTAAGAAAACCGTGGAGTGACACTTTAATCACTTCTAGGTGCAAAAAAGTAAACAACTGTGCCGTCACAGCTCTTTGGTCTAAGTGGCATCTTTAGCTAAAATCTTTTTGACTAACATCTTCTACCAAGTCTAAGATGACTGTCCCCCATAGCCATTTTGACCAACAAAGTCTGAATTGATGCTAGATGGGTGGTCTAGTGGAGAGACATTCGCCTGCTCCTCTGAAGGACCCGGGTTCAATCCCGGCACAGGCACCCTTCATGAGCAACATCCCAGCTAGATGTCGTTCGGATCAGACATTAAATTTGTGGTCCCTTGTACTCAGTGTCTATGCAGAGGCAAGTAAAAGACCCCACCTATGGGGTAAATGTGTAATATAGGTGGACTCCTCCTCTATCACCTCATCAATCAACCCTCGATAGTGGCAAGAACTTGCCTTAGAGGGTTACACTTTCCACATCTATCTATCTATCTATCTATTTATCTATCTATAATAACTATATCTATAATAGCAAGTCAATCAGATAATCTAACAAGCTTACTAAGGAAGTTGAGCCTTTGTTAGATTACCTTCGATGAGTTAGCTATATTCTAGATTATCAAAATGTTAAAATAAACAGATATGATAGCTGCCTTGTAAGATTTCATCCAACAACAAATTTCAGTCTACTGGCTCGAGGTGGGGGCTTCCAACCACTGGGTCCCGTGTTTGATTCCCGGTCGAACCTATGTTAGATGGCTGTTTCATCCTTCATCTCATTGCCATGGTCCCTGCCTGTCCTAATTAGCCCATCAGGTGCAGAATTACAGGACATAAAGCCCTAATCCACCCACCCAGTCTACTGGCACAGCATATACCCATATAGCATTCCAAACTGCTTCAACGTCGGCATAATGACGGCGTTGTTAACACGATATTGTAATTACAGTGGCCTATATGGAAACGATGGTTGGCCTATTTGAAATGCTATCCGGGTAGCTGCCTATATGACACGCTTTAAACGAATGGCCAGCATATTACAATAAAAGATAATAAATGTTCTCCATATTACTGCATAGCATTGCTCAATAAAATGGCTATGGTATTCACACATGTGTAATACTCCCATCAACACAATGGATAACATTGGGATGGGGGACCTAGCTCAGTGGTACAGTAAAACAGCCATCCAAGTTAGGCTCGACCGGGAATCGAACCCGGGGCCAAGTGTTTGGAAGCTCAATGTAATGTTGTTGTTTCCTCTGATACAACTGTACAGTGGAAACATTAGCACTTCATCTAGACACAAGCGAAACTGTCCATTTTACGAACATTTGAGCCAGGTCTAATATTATGAGTAAACTATATGTAATTTTGATTAGTATATTAATCCATTATGTAATTCCCATAGTACTAGTTACACAGTTAATTGGTAAATATATTACTTGACAACGCTTATTTATTAGGTAAACATAACAATATATTTCTATTTAAAAAATTACTATTCCTGTTTTTGGCAAACTCCCAGTGTCACTTTCAGGTATAGAATCGATTGCTCCCCTACTGTTTGTTGTAGAAAAAAACAAGAGTTTTTACCAATCATGTGATCGTGACACATAGTATATGGCTGCTTTTTTATGATAATGGCATCAATTTACGATAATAGTGTTCGTCTTGTGTTACATTGTTTCTGAAAAAGAAGAAATACGCCAAAAACGCTTGAAATTCTATATACATCCATTAACGGCTAATTTACCATAGTCCCACAGGAAGCGCTAAAACCCGATATACTGCTCAACAGCATATTTCTTAAACCATTGGTTCCAAAAGTATTCTCCTTGCCTCGTATTCTGGTATACGCCGACATAGATTGAACAGCATCAAAATTTTCTGAATGTAGAGAGTGAATACTTTTTAAACCCACTGTAAATTTATTTATGTGATAATGTCAAGATTGTGTGACAATTCACAAAACATGGCTTACTGGGGGTGGGTGAATTAGGGCTTTACGTCCTGTATTTCTGCACCTGATGGGCTAATTAGGACAGGCAGGGACCAGGGACCATGGCAATGAGACGATGGATGAAACAGCTATCCAACTTAGGCTCAGCCAGGAATTGAACCCAGTGGTTGGAAGCTCAGCGGTTTTTGCAGTTTAGATACTGGTCAATGGCATGTTTTATGGGTTTAAAATAATATTTATTTATATATATAATTTGGACGTATTCAGTCAACTATACTTTCAAGCAATTGCCAGGCCAAGCCAGAGTCTTTCTCAAATGGTTGCTCATTGACAAGTACCCATTATAGTGGGGTGAGGCAGTGGTTGCAGGAGGATCTGCCCAACTCCTCTACGCCATGGTGGGGGTTCGAACTCACAGCTTCTCATTTAGCAGGCAACCCCTTGCCATTGGACCATAACATCATATGGACTAATATTTATTTTGTATAACATTGTTATATATATTTTGCCTGTCTTCTGCACTATAACGAGACCCAGTTATACCGATTTTTCCAGCTTCTCCAATGGTTCGTATTAAGCCGGTCAGAGGGTACAGCGGGCCATTCATGAGGTCTAATATGCATTTCCTGTTTCCTCTTTATTGGTAGAAAGGCCAGCTTCACAAAAGACCATTACCAGAAGTAACCCGATTCTATGACCACGAAAGGACCATAGAGTAAAAAGCACAAAAGGCAAATATATGGATGGAAAAATTCGTTGTTGTTACTACATATTGTCAGTCCACTGTTTGACTTTGTCCGCACTATTTTGTTATCTTAGGAAGATGGAATGGTCTGGAATGGTCTTGAATTTCCTTTGGCAACTTCAAGAGCTACATTGTAGGTGGTCAAATGTCACTGCCCACTGTCCAGTGTTATATCCAGCAGCAGCAACAGCAGCAGCAGCAAAGAGTGGACAGTATGCATACCATTGGACAGTAAACTTCAAAGTACCATACATAGTATACCCAACTAAACACTGCTATTTTATGCTGGGCTGTCAAACGGATTATGTACCACTGAAAAAGCTATCCATATAAAAGAAAATATTTCTAATTGACAAATTCAAGAACTCACATTGTTTAGATTGTATTAAATAAGAAAATATTAATGTACATCGACTTTTTTTTATTTTTTATTATTTATAATTATCCATTGCAATACCCCACTATTACTATTACTACTACTACTACTATTACTATTATATCAATATGCACAATTCCTGTGTTTATCACGAAGAATAAAATGTAATTAATTACACAAAGTCACGCTTCATATTACAATTATGATTTAGCTTTCAACATGTAATTACTGCACGAATAATAACATAATACACACATTGTCCAGTAGTCTATGTTGGATTAAATGGGATTTTTGGTCACCCTTTTCAAATTTACCCATGCAGCTAACTATGCTGATTATTAGCAATAGTTCAATGGACTATAATTACAACATAGCCTATGAATTCTACACCAAAATTGTAACAGCCAATCAGAACACAGAGAGACTACCATGTGACAGAAACAATGAATAAATACTTATAATTATCGGTTGTATTGTATTATATAGAAAATAACCCCTGTTAGTTTCTTCTTTGAAAAATCAATTATCATTATATTTTTCAGCAATATCATAGTTTTATCCTTTCCTTATCTAATCTCATCTTATCTCATCTATTCTTATATCATATCATCTAATTGTATCTAATCTTATCTCATTTTATCTAATCTTATCTAATCTTATCTTATCTCATCTTAATCTCGTTATCTCCTCATCTCTATCTGATCTCTATCTCATCTTATCTCATCTCATCTCATCTCTATCTGTTATCTTATCTTTGTTTTATCTTATCTCATCTTAGCTTATCTTATCTTATTGTAGCTTATCTTATCTTATCTCATCTCATTGCTATCTCAACTCTATAGCATCTCATCTCCATCTTATCTGATCTGATCTCATCTCATCTCATCTCATCTGATCTCATCTGATCTCATCTGATCTCATCTGATCTCATCTCATCTCATCTCAACAATTAGTCATGGTAAAATTACAAATTCATTTTTCATTACCACATACAATAAAGTATACATTAAATTGCCCAACATCACAAGGCGCTGTTTTAGTTCTGTAGCCAGCGAAAAGGCAAAATCGTATCAACACTAGGCCAGTGCGAAAATGGCAGAAACCCACGAAGTTGCAGCGGGTATAATCTAGAAGCTGTGTATGGCTGCCTGTAAGGGCATTGGGACAGTGAAATTACTGCTGTTCGGTTGTACCACAAGGAAATGCATTAAGCCTGGGTGTTTTACTCGGTATCGTATACATTTGCGGTAGCAGCTATCTGTGTATTGGATCCTGGCAGAATGCCACATGAAAATCATATCTGATTAAAGACTACAGGTGCAGATAAATGAGAACATCATAATTTTGTTACCAGTTAGGGGGTTTTTTTTTTTTGTGTGTTTTACTTCGTTATTTACCACACTTCGCAATTAAAACTAGTAAATAAGGCACCTGTAGGAGATTCTTAAAATTCAGAAATATAGATATATTAGTAGTCAATATATATGAGGTCAAAGTCCCTCTGACTGCAAATATGTATATTGGCAGTCCCTAGTATTAAAGTACATGTGTGTACTTCATGTAGAAAATAAAGCAAAAACAAATATGGTGAAAAAGTCCATCTGGAAAAACTAAAAGTTTCGCTATGTTAGACTTAGTTTGTCATGAAATATGAGGGACAATTTTGGAACAATTTCAGCATGATTAATTTACTAGTAAATACATACTTTTTGTGTAGGAAGCCAATTCCAGGAATTATTGAGCAGTAAATCCCTAGAAGTAAATACAGATGGTTGGATCGTTTAGCTATTGTTAATTATTTTAGCGTTCTGGATTATATTGGCATGAGCCGTTAAACGCTAATGCCTTCTATTCTTCATCTATGCCGGGGCGAGTAAAATACCCCACTTGTGCTGTAATGATACCATCATTCGTCCAATCAGACTGAGCGGCAGATTATTACAGCCAAATTATCTTGTCAGATATATTTTCTCAGTACACAATCTCGTATAGCTTGTTGCCAAATTCCGTGCATCTAGAATTGCTTATATTGCGGATCCCTGTTTGATACCATCACAAAACTACATGATGCCTGATGCTACATAACCCAGCTTGCAGAAAAGCCATGCAGCCTGGAGTCACTTCAGAAACATACATCAGCAGCATTCTGACAATTTGGACTGTATCTTCCATGATATATGACCTTGCGTGTGGTCCGAAGGCCCCCAGCCACAATTTAATTACAGCTTTCGAAAATTTGCATATATACTATGGTTACGGTAATAGACAATAGATTAGTGCATTTTTTATCGGCAAAACTATTAGCCTAAGTAGAAAATGCCAGTACAAGTCAATTTTGCATGTTAGCTTGCAACTGGAAGCCATGAAAATAAACAGTAGGACTAAAACTGTGCAACACCATAAATGGAAAATGACCTAAAACGCACCATTCCACATCGCATGTTGCAGTAATGATAATATTTTCTTGCCTGAATTTTTTCTTCTTTAGAAACGACCTTATTTTGTAATAGGCTGCCCACACTTTGAACCTAGCTACAGTGCCGTTCAAAAGTTAGGAATCATTATTCAGAAAATAGCTGAATGCAGCAAATAATGTAAAAAATTACGACACTGTTTAAAAATGACTTTTGAGTGATTTCGTATAAACGCCGTTCTCTTTTAGAAGCCGGGGCAAGGTATACACTTCGTAATCTAGACATCTGTATAACGTCACAGCCTATAATGAAATAAGATCGCCCCGTTCTTGTAGCCAGATAAAAGACAGATTCCATTCAAAAGAGTAAGTTTTTATTGCATTCAAATTTAACCGACATCTTTATTTTTAACCCGATTGCATGACCAGTAATTTAGCAGCGAATTTCTTACAGATTAAATCAGAATCTGAGGCAGTGCTTAATTTGAGACAAGTGTGATTGCACCTTAATTTCCATGACGAGAAATTTGCATGACGTTGTCATAAGGACGTCGTTACCACGTCAACGCAGCGTCAATGACTAAAAAGATTTTCAATTTTCAACATGTAGTGGGCCCACCTAATAAGTTGAAATATGTAATTCATCTTCATAAAGTATTATGATATTTCTTGTTTGTTGCCATGGCGATAAATTAGATCATAGGTATATCTATATCTCTATTTTAATGAAATTTTATCAGATTTTGGTTGTGATTTATCCATTGTCATTAGTTGCCGTTCGTTTTTTCCTCGGCTTAAAATAATTTTACTAACTAACTAACTAACTTACTTACTTAATTACTTAATTACTTACTTACTTACTTACTTATTTACTTACTTAATCTGTTATCTTTCTTTCTTGCAGTATTCCTGTAAATTCTGTCATTTAAATATCTACTTACACTTACTTACTTACTTACTTACTTATTTACTTATTTACTTACTTACTTAATTACTTAATTTTCTATCTTTATTTCTTGCAGTATTCCTGTAAATTCTGTCATTTAAATATCTTGCTTACTAACTTATGTACTTATTTACTTATTTACTTACTCAGTTACTTAATTTTCTATCTTTATTTCTTGCAGTATTCCTGTAAATTCTGTCATTTAAATATCTACTTATTTACTTATTTACTTACTTACTTACTTACTTAGTTACTTAATTTGCTATCTTTCTTTCTTGCAGTAAATTCTGTCATTTAAATATCATACTTACTTACTTATTTACTTATTTACTTACTGACATATTTACTTATTTACCTACTTACTTAATCTGCTATCTTTCTTTCTTGCAGTATTCCTGTAAATTCTGTCATTTGAATATCTTACTTACTTACTTACTTATTTACTTATTTACTTATTTACTTATTTACTTATTTACTTATTTACTTACTTACTTACTTACTTAATTTGCTGTCTTTCTGTCTTGCAGTATTCCTGTAATTTCTGTCATTTAAATAGCTTACTTACTTACTTACTTACTTACTTACTTACTTACTTACTTACTTACTTACTTACTTACTTATTTACTTATTTACTTACTTACTTAATTCGATATCTTTCTTTCTTGCAGTATTCCTGTAAATTCTGTCATTTAAATATCTTACTTACTTATTTACTTACTTACTTACTTAATTTGCTATCTTTCTTCCTTGCATTTAAATATCTTACTAACTTACTTACTTATTTACTTATTTACTTATTTATTTACCTACTTACTTACTGATATATTTACTTATTTACTTACTCACTTACTTAGTTACTTAATTTGCTATCTTTCTTTCTTGCATTTAAATATCCTACTTACTTACTTACTTACTTACTTACTTACTTACTTACTTACTTACTTACTTACTTACTTACTTATTTACTTACTTACTTACTTACTTATTTGCTATCTTTCTTTCTTGCAGTATTCCTGTAAATTCTGTCTGTTAATTATCTGGTTTGTGCGTCTGTCAAGTCGTATATCTCTTTTCAAACAATGAAACCATTAAACAATTAACAGGACTTACCTGTTGCCTCCGTGGTAGATGACGTCACAGTGTTGTTTTCCTTATGACGTTGCGTACTTTCCGTTACGGTGGCTTTGGAAGGCTTCGAAGCGTTTCTGTACGTTCCAGGTACGTGCGTACTGTTTGTGACGTCATTTTGGCCGTTTGTGACGTCGTCAGTGGTGGATAAACCGATGCAAATCAGTGAGAAAATCAGCGAGGTGATAATTCTTTGGTGAGTCATGGTTAGGTGGGTATCTTTGAGAACATAATCCAATTTTTTTTGCAGCTGAGTTTTGTATCAAATTGGTCTAGTGTAATTACTGGAATACTTTATTGCGTCATCCATACTTCATAGTGACGTCATGTTGCATGAAGAATCCAATACATATGCTGCAAAATGACATCCCAATCTTAAAAACAAGGCTTGTTAAAATTTCTTTAACATTTAGCCATAAATTTGATACTCAGATGCATGCCATTGCCATCAATCAGCTTCCACAAAATTCTGATTTTTTTTGTTATCTTACCGGAAAGTTGGTGCACGCCACTTTAAAGTTTAGGTCCTTTTAGAACTGGCTGATGTGGTGCCAGGATGTTTAATCCATTGTAAGTTAGTTAGTTGAAAAGACTTTTAGAATCCGATTTAGTCTGAGTTTTCAGAACCTTGGCAGTTGGCAGAAGTTCATCTGACTGAACTGGCTCGACTAATGGTGCAATTTTTTGAAGTCAGCTTAAAGATCTCACAGTCCATGATATTAACGTAAAATCGCTAAATTTTGTGGTTCGTTTTTCTGTAGTTTGTCACATTTGAAAATTAGTAATTTCTCTAAGTCAGATATTATCCAATAACAGAAAAAAATAATCTAAAATATCACCTTTTAAAGTGACTTGTGACTGATAATATCAAAGTCACTTTAGATATAATAACGTCCAAGTTATTTAACAAGGCATAATATGTGGAGAATTCAACAGTTTTGTGTGTATCCAACATGTGTCATGGAGCAGCACTGACAGCAAAGTGTGCCTCCTGAGTTCTGTACCTGCAAAAGAGAAGCCAGCTAGCCTCGCGCGCCAGCCCCTGCCTCAGCAACCAGTCACAATTGAGCATCTTGCACGCCGCATCTTTCACGCATGCCATACTGTTGGATGCTGGTGACTCGCCAGCTGCATTTTCACAAACCAGTGCATGGGATCAGCTTACTTGTTAGTTCAGCATGATGTCCTACTAACATATGATGGTTTTAATTAAAAACAATTCCTAATTTGAAAGTTGAGATCAGGATAACGACAATAATATCATAATGTTTTGGTTCAAATATTATTCCAAAATATTATTTTTAAAAACTACAAATATATTTGTCTGCATTTTGCTATTTTTATTACACGTTTGTTTTTATTTCTTGGTCCTGAAAATAATTATTTCTCAGAAAATATTTAGCTATTCACACCTTCACCCCATCAGAGTAATTCGGTTACGTAATAGGGTGGCCTTGGAAGTCTCGTTTGCCGCGAGGCCTGAGGAGTTTTCTTGTTCCTTCTGCTGTTTTCCATCTATCGGGAGAACGAGAGCTCTGGAAACAGTAGTGCACTTATCCGCCGACAGAGGGCAGCATCTTGCAGTGACCACGTGTGGCTCAGAGAGATTGCAACACCTGCTTGTGTTGCCGTGTATCTCCTTGCCTACCTGATAAGTTTAATGGAAAATTCGTCTACTGTTATTCATTTTCAGCATATTTTTAGTATATATCACCTTTTATTTATTTTTTCGTCATATAAACAATTTACTACATTTTAAGAGGATATATATATATTGATTCCTGCTAATTGCCCTGATGGTGCCTTGTTTTATTCATACGTTTATAGTTGTACATAATTATTATATAGAGGTTTTTAATATGTAAATAAATTATGTTCATGTAGATTGTTCTTTTATTTTACTTCATTATTATATATATGTATATTTTTATCTTTTATTTTGTATTATTATTTTTTTATGACACATGTATCTTTTTGATGTTCTGCGGTAAATAAAATTCTATATATATATATATATATATGGCGTGCGCATTTTTCTCCACCACTGTACATTGTTCACGGAACTATGTTCTGTATTGGATTTTGATATGGACATATTGTAAAAAGCACTAGGCTTTTGCCTCAGCCTTAAAACTGAATTAATTGTATTCTATGTGTTTCTGAGGCTTTTGCCTCAGCCTTAAAACTGAATTAATTGTATTCTATGTGTTTCTGCCTTAAAACTGAATTGATTGTATTCTATGTGTTTCTGATATTCCTATTCTATGTGTTTGGAATTTATGTTTATATGTGTCAACTTTAGGTGCATTATTTTAGTGTATTATTTGTGTCTATGTATTTTGACATTATTAGTGTTTTATAGTTGCCTGTGGAATTCCTTCTCATATTGTATGAATGTAAATATGTAAACTTAGTAAATGTATGTTTGAGTTAAGGCATTTAAAATTAAGATTTGAATGTAATTTATTCACTGGAGGGGTTTCCAAATGAACAAAGAGAACTCAGACAATGGCCACTGGGTTGGCTGGACAATGGCAACTTGGACAATGGTCACTGGGGTGGCTGGACAATGGCTGTGGCTGACCAGGTGGGCAGTAAGGTACTTTGGATTCTAAATTTAGATTCAGGTACAATGGGGTCCTTTTGGTCAAAAGGGTTTGGAAAGAATGGAGTGGCATCCTTTTGCCCCCATTAATTAAACCCCAAGTGCCACAATAGCCATTGCCACCCAGGGGGCATTTTGGTCAGTTGGAGATGCTGGAAATGGTGGGAAAATGTCTCCAGTGAAATTATGTAATGAGAAGGGGTTTTGGAATTGCAGGAATTGTGTGTTGAATGTTGTAGAGTTGTGATTGGATGTGGGCCTTGGGCCAATGGAGAGATAGAGGAGTGACTGGAAGAAAGTCACTTCCTATAAAAGCAATAAACAGAGGAAATTCTTTATCTTTGATTTGAGCAAGGAAAGACCAATCTTACAACTTACCTTTGATTTTGTCTTACTTATTTGGAGAGAAGAAATCTATACTTTTACAACATACTGAATTGTG
Source organism: Alitta virens (assembly GCA_932294295.1). Classification (NCBI taxonomy): domain Eukaryota; kingdom Metazoa; phylum Annelida; class Polychaeta; order Phyllodocida; family Nereididae; genus Alitta; species Alitta virens. The sequence goes on from OW028586.1 coordinate 2,926,028, forward strand.
GACTATGCTGAGTTTTCACCTAAGTACCTAAGCTTGGAGATGGTGATGAAACTTACATTGGTGACCCTGACGTGATGATTTAGTCTCAAGGATAAATGACTAAGTTATCAAGGAATTATTGTGATTTTAACATGGAAGCTAGGAAGCTATCCACGGAACATTTTGACGAAGAAAGGAAGTCCCTTCTTATTTAACTTATTGAAGGAATTCATGTCAAAGCCCATGGCAGACAAGCAAGCGCCACTTCATCACTCAAGTGCGTAACAACACGGAAATGAATGCAGCCAGGTTGGTGTTGTACATGAATTAGTAAAAGAAAATACAGTCTCGCACCAAGGCACTCCTCCGCTTGCCAAGATGAATGAAGACCAATTCCGACAGTTCCTGAGGAGCCAAACTGATGGGCATGGAAATACGGCAGTTCTGTTGCAAAATCAGGAGAAACAGTTAAAAGAAAATGGAGAGAGGAGCAAGGCAGATTCCCAAGCTAAGAGAGTCACCGCTTGTGACGGCTCTTCCACACGCCGGTTACGACAATGGTTCCAGGAAGTGGAACTGACCTTGCCTTATACAGAGAGAACTGTGTATGTGGCTGGACAGACGGCTGAAGGACCTCTACGAGCGGAAGTGGAGATATATCTGTCTTCATTGCCCGACCGGAAGACTGCGGATTGGGCGGGACTGAGAAAATACCTGTCTGACAATTTTCTGTCCAAACACGAGGTGGACCGACTACGAGATGAGGTCGAGAAAGTGCAGCAAGGGGCCTATGAGTCCACCGCTGCTTATGGGAGAAGGTACAGGGAAGCGGCCATTTTGGGCTACCCTGTGGGAACCAGGAATGCTGACCAAGAAAGAGCCATGCTGGGGGCGTATCTCTATGGCCTCCGGGACAAACACATGGTGGAGAGAATGGTGAGGGAAACCAAGCCCACCACGTGTGAAGAGGCGATGAAGGCAGTGGCGGAGTATGAGGGGGATGAATATCGAGTTTATCGAGCCCTTCATCGCTCCGCCCCTGAAGACAATACAGAGGAGCCCATGGAGGTTGGGGCTCTGGGGACGTTTACCAAGGAAGGGGCAAGAAAGAAAGACCCAGTGGAGGACTTGAATCGAAAGGTGGATGGGCTTGCTGCCCAGTTCACTAAGTTGATGGCATCACTGGCCAAACCCAGCCTCCCCAGAGAGCGTGCCTACCAAGGAGGAGGTGGTCCTCCTCTAGGCAGAGGACAGAGGGGGCGAGGAGGTCAGTCAGGTGGACGAGAGAGGTCCACATTGCAGTACACGGAGGATGGGAAGCCCATATGCGCACACTGTGGAAAGATCGGCCATATTCGTCGAGAGTGCAGGACCCGCTGGAGCGAAGCTCGGGGCGGAGCAAGAGGTGCAGTCAGGGGCGGATATGGTCAAAATGCCCAGGGGGGGCGATAAGCGCCGCAGCGGACTGCCAGGCCTATGTGGAATTAAAATTCCATGGACAATGTTTATGGGCCTTGGTGGACACAGGTGCCAGTAGGACTGTGCTGCGGCGCCAGGAATTTGAAACAATTTGTAAACAATTGGGGAGACCCACCATCCTGAGGGCCACTCGAGGATTACAAGGAGTAACTGGCCATGATTTAAAGGTGTGGGGATCCACAGAAATGTGTGAGGACAAAGTGGGGACTATACCCGTAATAATTGTGGATAAAATTGCACACCAGGTGATATTGGGAAGAGATGTGTTGAGTACCGAGGGGGCCAAAGTGGATTATGAGAGAGGAGAGCTCCATTGGAGAGGACTATGTCTCCCACTTGTGTCTGGCCCACCTCCGGGAATTGTGAATGGAATTGCGAGTGAAAAGGCAGTGAGCCTGACCCCAGAGGAAGTGGAGGCAGCTAAGGTCATATCTGAGTGCATGAGACGCAACCCAGACGTCTTCAGTGCGGTAGGACAGCCTCTGGGACGACACTCGGCGATAGAGGTCAAAATAGAAACAACAGGACCTCCAATAAAGCAAAGGGCATATCGAATGCCTTTTATGAAAAGGGAGGCACTTGGGAAGAAACTGGATGAGTTGTTAGAGCAGGGCATCATAGTGCCCTCCAACTCTCCTTGGGCCTCTCCAGTTGTGTTAGTGGAGAAAAAGGATCCATCAGAGGGCCCCCGGTTTTGCATAGACTTTACCAAGGTCAACACTGTGACCAAGAAAGATTGCTATCCGGTCCCTCTGATACAGGATGTTTTTGATCAGCTGCATGGTTCCACCATCTACTCCACTCTGGATCTGAAGTCTGGTTTTTACCAACTCCCACTAGAAGAATCTAGTCAAGAGAAGACCGCCTTTACGTGCTTCCGGGGGCAATATGAGTTCACTACGATGCCGATGGGGTTGTCGAACGCGACCAGTGCTTTTCAAAGGGCCATGGACGAGGTCCTGCGAGGCCTCATCGGTGAGTGCTGCATGATATATGTGGACGATGTAGTGGTTTACAGCCCGGACGTGGTCAGTCATCAACATCACCTCCAAGCGGTAATGGAAAGGTTTCGGACCTACAACCTGACGCTAAATCCCAAGAAATGTGTTTTTGGCCAAGAGGAAGTCAAGCTGTTAGGTTTCGTAGTGAGTGGAAAAGGGTTGAAAGCTGATCCTGATAAAGTGAAGGCCATAGCAAAAATGAGCCCCCCAGACAGCGTCAAGCAGGTCAGATCTTTCCTGGGCATGACAGGTTATTACCGGACCTGCATGCCAAGTTATGCTCATGTGTCAGAGCCATTAGTGGAGCTAACGAGGAAACATTCACGCTTCCACTGGGGAGAGAACCAACAAAGGAGTTTTGAGACTCTCAAGGATTTATTGATTAGTGAGCATGTGATGGCACATCCTCGAACCCGGGACCCATATTTACTGTACACTGACGCCAGTGATCTAGCCATTGGTGCTGTTCTTTGCCAGATAGACCCTGTCTCAGGAGTGGAGAGACCTATAAGTTACCTATCTAGATTACTGTCTCCCACTCAGAGACGCTGGGCGGCAATAGAGCGAGAGGCATACGGGCTGATCACAGCGTTAAAGGTGTTCAGGCCTTATCTGTGGGGTGCCAGGTTTGATGCCTTCACTGATCATAAACCATTGGTATCTCTCTTCACGAAGGAGATGCAAAACACTAAAATTCAGCGCTGGGCTGTGCTTCTGGCCGAGTTTGGATGCAAGGTGCAATACAGGAAGGGAAAGCTGAACGTGAGGGCAGACATGCTGTCTAGAATTAAACCTGAACGAATTGACACTTTTGACCTCGAAGAATGGAAAATGGGGGATGAGCTACCTCCTGGATTGCCGGTTGACCTCCCTCTGCCTATATTGGACAGTGGGCTCATCTCGGAGGATGTCCAGAAGGAACAACAGCTCATGGGTGAATGGGGCGAGGGCCACGACCCGGAAGGTCCTTACGAGGTCCTCCAGGGACTGCTCTACTCCATACTCAGGCCCTACCCCCATGCGGCAGAGTATCACCGTTTGGTGCTGCCTCCCAAGTTCAGGGATGACATCATAAGACAAGCTCATCAGGAAGTCGGCCACATGGCACACATCAAGACAATGAGGAAAATACAGGAAGCTTATGTGTGGCCAGGGATGAGGACAGAAGTGAAACTATGGATCCAGAAATGCCCAGTGTGTCTTACTCACAGCAAGAGGAAATTACATGCGCCCATGGGAGAGATGCCCATAGCTACCAGTGTTGGGCAACTTATATCCTTAGACCTCGTAGGACCACTCGTGACATCTCCGCAAGACAATAATTATATTTTGACCATTATTGATCATGCGTCTGGATATGCAGAGTGTCACCCTCTAGCTCGCAAAACGAGCGAGTGCGTCTGGCGAAAATTACACCAGGAATATTTCTCTCGTCATGGCTATGTGGAGATGCTGCTGTCTGATCTGGGGAAAGAGTTTAATGCTGCTGCCTTCACCCAATACCTGGCGAATGTCGGAGTAAAGCATAAGAGGACAACGCCATATCACCCCCAGTCCAATGGCAGGATTGAACGATTTAATCGAACTCTCAAAGAAATTCTGGCCAAGTTGGTAAACAATGACACCTCGTTATGGCAAGAACAATTAGGCCCAGCCGTACTCTGCTATAATTGCGCGGTGTCAGACGTGACCCATCACACTCCATACTTTCTTCATTTTGGACGAAGACCTAGGCTTCCTTTCAACAAAGCCCTGCAAGGAGGAGAGGCCATCTTTGGTCGTCTGCATGACCTGTACGAGGCACTCCGCACGGCACAACACCTCACCCTGGATTCAAGAAAGCACAACAGGGAAAGGTTGGCCAGGAAGGCCAATGTGGGCAAAGTGGAAGTGGGTGATAATGTCATTATTAAGGCGGAGGAACCTCTGACGCTAACGAGCCGGTGGGAGCCTCAGTGGCTAGTAACCCAAGTACGAGGAAAGGCCCTGTGGTTAACCCATCAGCACACAGGGAAGTTGAAGGTTCTCAACAGAGAGAAAGTACGAGTGGTAGACCCGGAAGTTGTGTGGGATGAGCTGCGCCCCAGGCCTAAGCGAAAGACAAATGCCAAAGGGAGGGCCACTCGTCCATGGCAACTGCCTCCACCAGTACCAGGCCCCACCCCAGCTCCGCCAGCGAACCCTGGTGGCGATGTTCAGCCATCCGGATCAGAGACAGGTCTCCCTGGAGAGGCTGACCCCACCCCACCCAGAGATGCTGACCACTCATCCATGGAGGAGGCGGAGTTGCCAATTCCAGGAGCAGAGCTACCCCTACCAGAGAGCGAGGATTGGACGACGTCAGATGATGAGCCCCTGGCGCCCAGTGCCAGGGGGAGGCGTCGTCCACACTCGACTGATTCAGGGGGAGACAAAACAGAGGGCAGGGTAGAGACTCGTCACTCGGACAAGCGCTTGAGACCTTTCCTACCAAGAGGAACTAAGCGCACGCAGAGGTACCAGGACGAAGACTCCCCACCGCCAAGACGCCGTCGCAGAAGAAGACGCAAGAAAGTGAAGCCCGGAGAGCTGTTGCCAGGCCAGTCGGCCCACCCGGAAGACGTAGTCAAGAGGAAGGCAAACAGCGACCCCGGCTACTCAGACGACCACCGAAGAGAGCCCAAGGACGTGCACAAAGATTTCACATTGATTAAGAGAGCTCATCCTTCATCCAGTGATGAACACCCTAAGCACCGGCGGGGTGGAGACAACACCTCTGACAGTCTTTAGAGGCTGGTGTATCCTGATGGCCCTGGTGAGTTGGCACCGGCAGGTAGCCTCCCAGGACCTACTAGGTGATCCCCTACCGACAGCTTTAGCCGAAGAACCCACAGCCCCGTTCAGTTTACCTGATGGTGTGTTGGTACGAGGGGGGACAGCGTTGCGGACGTTAGAGGCGTCATGGGTGGTTTTGGTGACCTTACAAACCCCAGACTTCCCGCCCCAGTTGGATGGCATGATCAAACTCATCAATGACAACCGCAGGCAGATACAAGTATTTGGATACATCCAGAGGACTTGGGAAGCTAGACTGAACAGACTACACCGACTCGATGGAAGCTACTCTGGAAAGGGTAGACGAGGCCGCTCCTCGACTATGGGACGCCAGAAGAGGGGAGTGTTCGATTTCATTGGGTCTGGTTTGCACGCCCTGTTTGGTGTGGCTACGGACCGACAAGTACAACAGTATACTCGGGCTACCGGAGAGCTCCAATCCCGGATGAAGGATGTAGTGCACTTGTCATCCCAGATGATGTCTGTCATCAATCAGAACCGGTTATACATAAAGAACAATTCCATCGCCATCACCCAACTGAGGGACCACGTCAACCAACTAGATATCTACGTGAAGGGCCTGACGCAGAATCTCCAACGTCGTATCAATAATATTGAAATACGATTGGAGATTCAACGAGCAATAGAAGAATGTGAGTATTTGTATGAGAGTTACACTCAACAAATGCGGTTATTCCAACAGCAACGGAGTGCTCTGGAGCGAGGGGCTCTAACAGAGGATGTTGTGATGCCCAAGGTGTTGGGAGATATTGTGGAGATAATAGCACAGTCAGGCTATGATGTCATACCAGACCTGACCTGGTACTATAGATATGTACAAATCGAAGCAGTGTCGATTTCAGATAATTATTTAATATTTAGGTTCAACTTGCCAACCATTAATAAGGCTAATTACTTACTATATAATATTCAGAGCTATCCGGTGCCTATAAAGAGTTCCAACATGACTGTGCGTATTAAAGTTGGCAGCAGTTATGGGGTGGACACTACTACCGGCCAGTTGTTCGAACCGGAAGTGTGTGTGGGTGGTGACCCACTCGTCTGTAGGGCAGGACCTTTGTATGACTCCAGGCATCAACCATGTGCGAGGGGTCTCATCTTCAATCAGACAGAGCTGATCAGGGCATGTCGTTTTGACATTGTGAAAGAATCAAACGTGACGATTGTGAAGAGAGTATCCCTCAAGACCATTGTGATAGTATCCTGGGGGGAGGCAGTATCAGCTAGATGCCCCGGAAAGGTCTACCCTCCGATCCATTTGCAACCTGGTACGTACGCCATGCACTGCCCAGCACCATGTAATGTTGCTGGTAAGGGATGGAGGGTACATTGCATTCCAGAGTTGCACCTATCAAGGCGAGTGATAATGCCAACCATACGCCTGGAAGGTCAATTTAATTTCACTTCTAGTTTAAGTCAGGAATCTCTTTCTAAAACATTTCCACAATTAAAAGGGGGCATTGCGGCCCAGGTTAAGGATGTAAACCAAGATGTGCTTTTAAATGCTATTAGATTGAGTGAGACAACCTGGGTGAAGTTTCACAAACATGCACCCACAGTATCCTTTATGATCTCCATGTTGTTGTTAAGTTTAGCATTAGTGGGAATGCTTATATGGGTATTTTGGAAATACAACTGGGCCAGAGAGTTAGCAGTCAAAATTATTTGCTGCAAGAAAACGCTAAAGACCCCCAGCAGCAGTATCCGCTATACAAAGGCTAGGGATGATGCTGGGTTTCATTTGCCAGTCGGTACCTCCACATCATTGGAGGAGACCACTGAGATCGCTTGATCCCAGGTATACTTAGAATTAAACTAGGCCAGCATCTGTAGTAATGTGCCCTTTAAATTGTTTATTTTTTAGTTGTTTTTGTCTTGTCTGTATGTTCTATATGTTAGATATGAGAGGGCACTTTTCTGAGTTGGACCTTGGTTTATCTGTGGCAGCCCAGACATCATGCCCTAGGGTCCTAGATATAGTGTTCTTGGCACTCATATGTGCCAATGATGACGTTAAAACAGTCAAGTGATGCCGGACCATCACAAAATGGCTGAGGGAGTGCAGCACTCCAGGATGTATCATAATGTGTATGCCATGATGATATTGATGTGTGGTCAATAATGGCTATGTGTACTGTTGTGTCAGTACAAAGATACAGAGAATGAACACGGTGGTTCACTCTTTCAGTATGTATATTTTTCTTCTAGTAATGTGTAGGTTTGCTTTAAGTAATGTGTGAATGTTTAAAATTCAGCAAGTGCAGATTGGCGGAGGGTCATGTAACCTAGCCTCTGACTTGAATCGCTATCCAGTTTTAAGTATATCAGTTAGTGAATATGCTTCACTTAGTCAGGAATCTGATGTTTGTTACTTTAGGGATTCCTCTAGGGCATTTCACTAACTCCGTAGGGTGAGGCAGTGTAAAAAGCACTAGGCTTTTGCCTCAGCCTTAAAACTGAATTAATTGTATTCTATGTGTTTCTGAGGCTTTTGCCTCAGCCTTAAAACTGAATTAATTGTATTCTATGTGTTTCTGCCTTAAAACTGAATTGATTGTATTCTATGTGTTTCTGATATTCCTATTCTATGTGTTTGGAATTTATGTTTATATGTGTCAACTTTAGGTGCATTATTTTAGTGTATTATTTGTGTCTATGTATTTTGACATTATTAGTGTTTTATAGTTGCCTGTGGAATTCCTTCTCATATTGTATGAATGTAAATATGTAAACTTAGTAAATGTATGTTTGAGTTAAGGCATTTAAAATTAAGATTTGAATGTAATTTATTCACTGGAGGGGTTTCCAAATGAACAAAGAGAACTCAGACAATGGCCACTGGGTTGGCTGGACAATGGCAACTTGGACAATGGTCACTGGGGTGGCTGGACAATGGCTGTGGCTGACCAGGTGGGCAGTAAGGTACTTTGGATTCTAAATTTAGATTCAGGTACAATGGGGTCCTTTTGGTCAAAAGGGTTTGGAAAGAATGGAGTGGCATCCTTTTGCCCCCATTAATTAAACCCCAAGTGCCACAATAGCCATTGCCACCCAGGGGGCATTTTGGTCAGTTGGAGATGCTGGAAATGGTGGGAAAATGTCTCCAGTGAAATTATGTAATGAGAAGGGGTTTTGGAATTGCAGGAATTGTGTGTTGAATGTTGTAGAGTTGTGATTGGATGTGGGCCTTGGGCCAATGGAGAGATAGAGGAGTGACTGGAAGAAAGTCACTTCCTATAAAAGCAATAAACAGAGGAAATTCTTTATCTTTGATTTGAGCAAGGAAAGACCAATCTTACAACTTACCTTTGATTTTGTCTTACTTATTTGGAGAGAAGAAATCTATACTTTTACAACATACTGAATTGTGGACTATGCTGAGTTTTCACCTAAGTACCTAAGCTTGGAGATGGTGATGAAACTTACAATATGTCTCAATAATGAGGTTCTGTCAATTTGTTTGTTTACTAAATTACTTACTTACTTACTTATTTACTTATTTACTTATATACTTATTTGCTTACTTACTTACCTACTTACTTGCTTACTTATTTACTTATTTGCTTACGTACTGACTCACTTACAATACTTACTTACCCTATAATATACTTACTTATAATACACTTACTTACTTACTTACTTACTCATTTACTGACTTACTGACTTACTTACTTATTTC